>JAYESA010000302.1:99915-244915 GCA_036927795.1 Iris macrosiphon
CACTATATATATATATATATATACATACACACTAACTTATATATAATCTAACACATACTAACACTCAAACACATATCAACACACACACACACATAATTATATACACATATCTATATATATGTATAAACACCCATATATCTATCTATATATATATATATATACACTAATATATCTATATATATCTATACCTATACACACTCACACACTCAAACACAAATATATATCTATGTATCCTCACTCACACACTCACTCTCACACACACTCACACACACACTCTCTCACACACTAGCACACACTCTCACAAACACACAACCACACACACAAACACTCATACATATATATATAAATATATACATATACACATACATATACTCCTATATATATATATATCTATAAACACTCACTCACACTCACACACACACTCACCTACACACATACACTAGCACCAACACACTCACACAAGCACTCACAAACACATATCTATAAATATATATATATATAGGGACACACATACATATAAATATATATATAAATATACATATATACACATAACACAACACACAATGCACAACGCACACAACGCCCACAACGCCCCACCAACGCACGCCCAACGACCCCGACACGCACAACACCTATAAATATATAAAATATAACTTAAAAACTCTAGCACACACTCCCCAATACTAACCCAACGCGCACATGAGCCTGAAACGAGGAAACCAAGTCAAAATGGCCGTTCGGTCATTTCGACGAACACGTGGTGCGCGGTTCGGAAAACCTTCTGAAACGCACACCAAACGAACTCGGAATCGGCCCAAAATTTACCCATGCGCTCTAAACGATGCCTAGATCCTAGAAAAAGTGCTCCCGCATCGATTCTAGGTCCGTGGCGGAAACACGCACGCACTTAGAATCGGCGACGACGAAAAACCCCAAATTCGCCCGAAACGCCCGTTTCTCCGCGACGCGGCTTCCCGTGTCCGAACGGAGACACGCACTCACCCTCTATACACCCGATAACGTCTACCTAGGTCCGTTTAACCTAGGGCATCACCCAAAATTGGGCCAAATTCGGATTCCACCCGAAATTGACACAAAACCTAGTGTTAAAGTCTCTAAACCCAACCAAACTAGTTCCAACTTCCTCCCACGGGTAGCCTAAGGGTCTAGAAAGGTTCTAAACTATTAGTTATACTATAAAAGAGTAATTACAAGGGGAAAATTAGGGTTTACCTCTTGAGAGTTGGAATCCCAAGCCAAAATCTCCAAAATGCTCCAAATCCTCCAAACCAAGCTTCCAAGCTCCCAATCCAAGCTCCAACACCAAATCTAGGCTCTACCCACCTAGGTTGGAGAAGAATATAGGATTAGGGTTGAAATAAGAAGAAGAAATGGAAGAAAGAAGGAAGAAAATAGAAGAGAAACTCACCTTGAAGAAGAAGGAAGAAGAAAGAAGAAGTGGAGAAGAAGAAGTGAAGAAGAAGAGTGGAATGAAGAAGAAGAACCAAGGGGGGAGAGGGCTGCTATGTTCCAAGGGTTGGGGGGGGGGTAGGTAGAGGCCGGCCATGTAGAAATAAAGGGGTTTACAAGTTCCAAATTCCCAAAACGCCCCTACTTGACTTGGTTTCGGGTTCCGGGTTCCAAAAGCACTCAAACTAGCTCCAAATCTCTCCCACTAACCTTCTAAAAATATAATAAATATTCTAAACCCAAAAATAAGTCTCACAGGGGGTGTGGGCTGGGTCGGACATGGGTTCACTAGGGTCTGACATGGGTCCAGGCTAGCCAAAATCCTAAAACAAACAATAAAAATATAATACAATCAATAATTAATTATAAATATAATTAATTATAAATAATACACAATTAACTAAATTAAAAAAAATACCCGGCTCTGGAAATAGGGTGGTGACATGGTGCGACACTATTTGGTTGCTGGCATATCAAAGGGTGTCGAATGGGTCCTCCTTGTTGTATCCTTACTGGTCCTTGGTGACTTCTCTGTTCAATTCCGTTTCCCTTGCTGATGGCCTCCTGAATCCTGGCCTCTGTCAATAACTCGGCATAAGAGATCCGGGACTGTGAGCTAGTGTAGTGCTGGAGCTCCCGAGTCAGCCCACGGTGAAACCTCTTAGCCTTCTCCAAGTCATTAGGTATTAGGACTGTGCCATACTTACTGAGACGGCTAAACTCTGCGTCATACTCATCAACTATTTTGTTCCCCTGCTCCAGATGGAGGAACTGATCGTACAATGTGTCCCTTACAATATCCGGGAAGTACTTCCTCTCAAAGCATTCCAAGAATTATTCCCAAGTCTGACGCGTACCCAACTGGCACTCCATTGATTCCCACCAGTGATGCGCGTTGCCTTCTAACTGAGTCCTTACTCCTATCAGCGATAGGTCAGAAGGTAATTGTGATGCCTCTAACAACTTCTTGGTATTGGCAATCCAGTTCGTGGTCTCCTCTGGACTCTCATTGCCCTTATATGGTTTAGGGCCCATCTGCACAAAGTCCTTGACTGAACCAACCCGAGCTTGTGGTACTGATCATGGGTTGGTGCAGGGGCTAGTACAGCCATTCTCTCAAGTGCTGTCAGAAATTCTAGTCTCTGCTCTGCTGCCTGCTGCCTCTGTTCCTGTATTATCATCTGAAAGAATTGGAACAGCTGTGTCTGGCCATCCTGTGGTGCTAGTGGAGCTGGAAAATTCCTATCGCGTATCGTGGAAGGAGTTGATGGAATTTGATTGTTAGTCAGTCCATTCGGTCCGGGAAGAAGGGGTGTCGTTGAGGTCACTCCGGGTGATTGGTCGTCGTCCCCTGGAGACGTGTTGTCCCCGGTGGCGGCATGCCCGTTATGCAAATTCATCTCTCTGCAAGAGATGGACGAAGGATTAAGAAGAGTACATGAATCAAGCAGGATGTAAGCACTTAAGTAGGACATGTTGGAAGGAAGGTAAGTTATAGTCAAGTGTGGATGAGATCTAAAATTCTAATCCTAGGTGCAGGCCCGCTCGGTACAGTTACGTAACCGAAACGGCTAACTCGACCTGCATGGGCCACCATAAAAATATGTTACGCCCCAGTCCCAAAAATACGTAGGACTAGGGCACGTAAGCATGCCAGCTGCATGGATATGGCAACTCCAATAAATGGAAACCATAACCCATACGTACGCTGTAATATGAATATAAACTCACATGTGGTATATATAATATCACAAGTCACAAATATGCTAATCTCATCCACACAACAAGTCATAGAAAAGAAATACTAAACTAGAATAAGGAGTCTGAAATATCCAAAATAATAGTCGGGTGGAGACAAATCCACTACCAAAGACTATATCCAAAACTAAAATGAGAGAGGAATATAAAATCTCCAATATAAAATAATGTGAATACAAAAGTGTATCAGCTAAAAGAATCTATCGCTAGATAATCAACGATGCTCAGAAGGTAAGACCTCCTCGACAGAAAATAATATGTCAGGTCCAGGCCCGTACTCCTGCGGATACTCCTGGTCGTCTATACCTGGCAAGGGACCAGGTCCTCAGAGGGACATAACAAGATACATAGAAGCAAGCCAATTTGAATACAGTGAACATGCATAATGTTTAAAAATATATAAGTACGCTGTACAAGACAATCTATATGAATGCAAATGAGGACAACTTTTCGACGTATGGGCAAGGGTAGGCTACTTGATCTACCTCACAACTCACACACACGTCAATGGACATCAGAAATTGACATATCGCGGGGGTAGCGACTAGCGAGACTCCAAAAATGGACATACCGCGGGGGTAGCGACCAGCGTGACACACGTCCGTAGTGCGAACTATATACTACGGTTTACCAGAGTGGTTAAAAGCCCATACGCCTAATGATTGTCCTCGATGATACTAAATACCATGTGTGTGTCAACATATCTAATACATAGTAATGACTGAAAGAAACTACACATACAATAAATAAATAGAAATATAATAAATATACAAAAATATACTAAGCATGCAAAATACTGTAAATAATTTGGCAAGGTATCTTGCCTGGCAATAAAGCTACAAAAATGTAATATCCCAATGTCAACTCCAAGAGTCAGAAGCTACGGCCTCAGAATAAACGTCTCCGAATGCTGAAATAAACATCACCAACGTTCCCAGAATAAGCAAAATAGCTAAAAGCACTCCCCTTTTGTCCAATTTGGACACACGGGCAAAACGGTAATTTCGGGTAAAAGTGGGGTATACGTATGGCCCACTTTGTACCGAAAAGTGTGCCAAGAGTAACAGTCTCTAATGGGACAAATTATAGGTCAACCAACTCTAAATGCCAATATGAACCCAATGGTATGTCCAAATGTGGATTCTGATGGGCCGAACATAATTTCGTCCAAAAAGTCAATTGTGGGGCCCGCCAATTGGCGACTTGGTCAACTGTCTCAGAATTGTGTGAAAATTGGGTCACAGGACCAGCGCGTTACCACGAGTCTAGTGGTACAAGTTTCGTCGCAATCTGACGAACGTGTAGAAAATGCGCACGACTTCCACAAAAGTTGTGACACGGGGTGTGTCCGCGGATACGGGCTGATTCCGGCGCGCACATGCGTCCGAATCAGTTTCCGTAAATTTTTACGTATCCGGTTATACTGCGTGCACCATTCGGTACACTTAGTACACGGCGAGGCGGTCCCGTTTGGCGGGGCGCGCTCCATTTCACAACTTTTGGAAATATGGGAAAAATGAATTTACGGGATTTTGTGATAAATTTAATTCTGTCCACAACAGTTAATAATCTAGGATTATTTAACAGAAATTAAACTAGGTCAAGTGGTCTACACATACCAAAAAGAATCATCGAATTCGGATCTCTGTGGTGGGAGATACGAACTCGGCAACATGGGTGGTCACCGCAGTTTTCTGCGATTCCAGAATTCGGTCTGTTTGCGCAAACATTGGTGCTATTTTCGCCTAGGGTTTCGTATTTTTTGAGATCTGCTATCATACAGATATGGAAGAGGGTTAAGGGATGAGCATACCAGTGAAGACGGGACGGCGTTTGGTTGAGCGAGTCGATAGGAAGCAACTCTGGAACAAAGGTACCTCGTGTGGGAATCTGCAGTGCGCGGGGTCGCGGTCGTCGGGATTTATTTGGATGGCCTGGCGGGGTTCTTCGGCTGCGGTGATGGCTCTCTTTAGGTCTAGATGAGAAGAGGAGGGTTTGGGATGATTAGGTTTAGGGTTATATATATATATATATATATATATATATATATATATATATAGGAATATGAAAGAGAGAGAGAGAGAGGGTTTGGTTTATGTCCGTGGGTCAACGTGTGCTAGGGGGGGAAGTCTGGTTTGCTGCTGATAAGTTGGAATGGTTTTGCTATGGTTTGCTTAAAGGAATGGGAATTGTTTGCTAGGAGTTGTAATAGTTGGGTTATTAGTGTATATTATTATTAGTATTATTAGTATAGTTATTAAATATATATATAACTATTATATATATATAATAGTGAATAGTTGTAATGGTTTGTTGGTTAGCAATAGTGAACGTAGACAGAACGTAGTAGTTGTAATGGTTTGTTGGTAGCAATAGTGAATAGTTATTATATATATATATATATATATATATATATATATATATATATATATATATATTCTTTTCTTTTCTTTTTATCCTATTCTTTTTCCAACCATATATATATGTATATATATATATATATATATATATATATATATATATATATATATATATATACTCACAAGAAAAATTCCAGATTATAATAATGCACACCGTTAGGCTAGCAACTGCTCAAGGGGTCTCCTACATGAAATAAATTTCGAAAAATTCCTGATGGTTCCAAAAATTCTCTAAGTGTCCGAACACCTAAAATAAAAATTATTAAAAATCTATTTCTCCCAATTAGCACATAATTACTACAATTAAATTATTAATTAATAAATAATAATAATAAATACGATTTTTAGAAATAGGGGTTTTACAAATGGGAATTCTCGTGAAGAACGAGCTCTCGTCTTCGAAAATGGGTATTTTGGTATACTCCTTTAAAGGAGTCGACGAGTTGGTCAAATCTCCTCTGGCTGGGTATTCTTGAAGAACTTCGTCTTGATTGTCTTTCGCCACAGGAAAGATGCGAAGTCATGTATGTTGGAGCAAACAACGGTTCGTCATCATCATACTCCTGGTTGTTAGTTTGCTTTTCATGTCTAGGTTTGGAAGACATAGTATAAGTCAATTGGTCAAACACAGACTATTTTGCTGATGCACAACAATATTTGATTATAACCTTATGACAATTACAATGATGTTCATTAGGAAACAATGTTGCAAAGTCAAAAGAATCTCTCTCCTTATGCTTTTGTACAATAAGCTCACATAAATCAGAAAAGGAAAAAGAAAAGAAGGAAGATGGAAGACTATGCCGCTTTAAATGAGATATATTGAATCTTCTATACACATTTTTGGTCCCCTGTGTATAGAGTAAGGTGCTGGCTTGATTGGCGAGTGATTCATCATCTCTCAAGCTTTTGTTCTTCATGGATGAGAAAAAGAAGTCCCTAGCAGTCTTCTTATGTACACACGCACAAACAACACATTGTGTAGAGGTTGATCCTTATTGGCGCACTTTCGGTAGTGTAGACAGAGTTGGCGCATTTTGCCTATGTGCATTTAATTTTACACGAAGGTCTTGGCATGGCGCACTAATAGTAGGCCTCTAACGAGTAGCATATAACTTTTCCTCTACTGTATGCGTGATCATGATGTTAGGGGAATGATTTTCCCTTACTAATATTTTATTAGTATGCCGGTAGTCTTTCTTCTACTAGCATGGATTCTGAAGAAACTTTTGTCTCTCTTTGAAGAGCGAGCCTGTAGAAAGATTGGCTTGGACAACAGTGTCCATAACTTGCTTGCCCCGCACATTAAAACGAATATGCGAGGGCTCAGAAGCTTGGGTGTGGATCACCCTTTGCTTGATATTGTGCGAGTTATATGATTTGTATCCCTTGTTTAAATCAAGGGAGTTGTCCACCAAGTCATTAATCTGAACTTGGTTGACAGAATTGACAAGGTAGTTCTCGTCAATCAAAATGCTTTTGCCCTTGTTGACAGCAACTTCTGGATATGTGTGATGAGGCTTGGGCACCCATACTTTGCGGGTCTTCCTTGACTCGAGTATGAATGAGAGGCGAGCAGTACCCCCATAATGGAGTATTTCTTCATATGCTTGTTGTTTATACTTCACAAACAAGGTATCGAGCCGACTGACGTAGCATCGCGTTAAGATATCACTTTCTCATCAGAGGAGAAAGTTGTCCCAGGCAGGGTCGCCATTTTGTTTGAGATGAACAAAAGTTGTATGAACTTTGTATTACAAACTATTAAAAGAAAGAAGAGTACAAAAGATCCTAAACAAGAACTTAAGTATAATTGAATCTGGGAAAATATAGCTGTAGAGATATGATCTACGAATGATCAATTTAATCCTTAGACCACGCGACGATAAAGAAATGCAAGGATGATGTGAACAACTTGAAGAGTTGGGAAATGATAAAGCTTTGGCAATAACGGCACGACAAGCTTTTATTTCTCTCATTTTGTTCTTGAACTTCAAAGACTTGAAATTTCAGCCTCTGTAACATACACATTGATCCTATATTTATAGGATTTTAGAAAAGTTATGATAGTGTGCGCGCACTTTGGATAATCTGTACTGTGTACTCACTTTTGATGGGATGACATCCCATGATCTAGTAAGTGGGTGCACAACTTGTTGCCTGCTTGACACGTAGCTTCATATACGACGAAAGCATAGGTCATAGGACAGTTATTTATACACATTTTACGAGAAATATAGTATGTAGAATACGTAATTGCAACTTTTCTTTGTCTGCTAGGATCGTAGGACACTTTAGAAGTGGTCTGGAGACTGGCACACTTTTGAGGAAGTAGCCATGATGGCGCACTTTTGAGAAAATAGCCATGATGGCATACTTTTGAGGAAATAGCCATGATGGCGCATTTTTGAAGAAGTTGGTCTTACGGCGCACTTTGAAGAAGCTGGCATTACGGCGCACTTTGAAGAAGCTGATTCATACAGGCCGCTAAACGACAACCTGGGTCTGCGTGCCGTAGCTCAGCTGTAATGATGGCTTCTAACATCCTCAACTACTGTTCACCTATCAAATTAATCACATTTAATGCTCGAAGGAAAAAATGACAGGCCAATTGTGCGCCTGTATTAGGTTGGATAAGAATAACTTTAGAGTGTTCCACCGTTCTATTCTTTAAAAGTGTGCGTCATCCTCTGAAGCAAGTAAAAAGTGAGCCATTCTTTAGAATAGAGAAAAAGTGCGATATTCTTCATATGTTTAGTTTATTTATAGGAAACTTGCTATTTTTAAGAGGCACACTTTTTTATGCTTCTATAGTAATCAAGTCAGTGCATGCTCGTTGTTATGATAACCACATATCATATGGACTAGTTATACAGGATATGAATCATAGTACAGATCATTTGTTCATGGGATCTAGTCAACTACCATCTAGTTCATTGTCATTCACCTGTTCCAGGGTCAAGTCTAGCACATGAGTAATCAAGAGGGATCACAATTCTAGTCCTTCAAGTTAAACATGCACATTGGGTCAAGTAGACGCACAGTCAATCAACCAAGGTAAGGCACACAAATAAGAAAATTACAGTCAGGCGGATAACTAAGGAAAATTACAGTCAGGCGTACAGAAGAAAGATGAGAAGAACTCTTGTAAAGAGAATAATACGTGCACAATCAATACTAGCTTGGCATACTTTGATGCAAGTACACGAAGCTGGCACACAAAAGAGTATACACGGCCAGCCAAATTTGGCGTACAAATATGTATGCCAACAGACCAATAAGCAAACCGAAGCAACAGACTAGAAGACAAAATATACAATTTGAGGTCAAGCAAGGCAGTCGAGAAACTCGTCTATCGAGGAGCACACAAATCGAAAAACCAACCAAAGTTTCATCCATAAGGAAATAAAAGAGAAAGAAGAGTGCGCTAGAGAGCCAAAGTGCGCAAACTAAGAAAAGTACGCCAATTAACGAAGTTGACCAATAAGGAAAGAATGGCGCACTTTTTTTGTCAAGGAAATCACTGAAGCAATATGCACAAAAGTGCGCAAGGGACTTTCCTCTCAAAAGTACACCCAAGGATAACTCTTAGAGTCACTAGCGTACAATTGTTAGAAAAAGGGTACAGTACTCAGAGTACTCAGCGAGAGTGGTTTAGCACAAAGTGCGCCCAAGGGTATGTTGGCGTACTTCTGCGCCAACAAGGAAAATGCATACTTTTTGCATCCACTGTTCTTCTTTTCCGGCCAGCAACCATGGTTGGTGTACTCTTCAGAGTTTGCAGCACTGAACTCAGCTGAACTCCAAATCCAACAAAATCAAAAGTAAAGTTAAGTAAAACGTAATGCTCTATAATATGAGCCAAATAGTTATTAAAATTACTAAGTTTTGAGAGATCAATCTCTAAGAAATCTATCAAGAAACCCACATGAAACCCGTAGATCAAGAACTCAGATCTATGATACTCCAGCCATCTAAACCAAAAATAGCTAGTACTAAATATGTAAAGGAGCTAGGTACAAACAATCTAAGCTAACACAAGAAATAACCAAAATTGAAAGTATGCATGATCCATGTTTCTTCACCCAAGCAAGATGCACTTGCCTGTGAAGAAAGAAGAAGAAAGAGAAGAAGTGAAGAGAGAGAAAGAAGAAAGGAATATATAGGTTTAGGGTTCGATTGTGATCTGTTGGATCAAGCAAGTCAATCCAAGTCACAGGGTCAAATCATGAACCCAAACCAAACCAAGACATGGGTTGGGTTTAGACCGCCCGGGTTAAGCCAACCATAAAATACAAAAGTGCCCCAAGAACAAAGGATAACACAAGCAAGCATGCATGCACAAAAGGGCACCGGGAATGGGGAGTGACAGCTCTCGAATGTCATGCTTTTCTCTTGGATTTTGTGCTTTGTCCTTTAGCACTTTTGGCGGACGTACTTTTGTTTGTACACCTATATTTTTGCCTGCATGTTTTCTCGAAAGTGCCCCTGTCTTTTGCTCGCATATTTTCTTAAAAGTGTGCCAACCCTGCTTTGGCTTATTTTAATATTATACGTCGGACCATGTTTTCTTGTTTGATTGTTTGTATGCCATATTGTTATTATTATCATTTTGTGCGCGGCTATTGCCTGATCTATTGTGCGCCTGTATAACACTACGCGGGTGTTTAATTGACTATTTAGGAATTGTGTTCTCTCCTGATTACTTGGATGTTTGACTTGACCCTAGATATGGTGAATGACCAATAAGCTTGATGATTAAAATGACTTGACTTACATGAACAAGTGACTAATCCCTGAGATATCTTGACAGAACATCTATTACATGGATACTATGCTATAAATAGTCATGATAGCATTGATTATGCCCTGACATGATTACAAGAGAAACATAGGACCTGATTTGGGCCTACTATGTGTATCTGACCTGACTACTTATATCCGTGCTGATACACCTGTATGCACCGAGCATGCTACCTGGTTACTTGTGTTCTGATATGCCACTTGATCCTACTATGTTCTATATGACATATAATACGCGCTATGCAATTATTTTCCTTGCACAGACATAGTAGTTGGCCAGTGATCCTACCGTGGTTAGGAGATTATTAATTTCTTTCATCCACGCTTGGGTGGATCTAGATTGAACTCTCAAGTAATAATGTGGATTCGTACCTAGCGTGCACGTACTTAAGTATGACATCTAAGAAGGAATTATCATGAGACCATGGCATCAGATTCCAGTTAACAATAGGGTTAACTAGGCAACTAAAACTTGTAGAGCATTTAGTGGGAACGGTATCTCGAGATCGTGCATGACAGCTACTAGTCGAACATAGATTCGAGGGTGTCAAGCTGGCCCCCAACAGATATTGTATATCATCTACTATAGTAGAGTGCAGTATCTGCTATTATATACTATGTAATATTATATGATCTAATTAGAACGGTGGCCTTACGAGGGACCGGTGCATTCCTACTATGCACTATGTGATTATTGGCCCGGCTAGCTTGCTCGATCATAGAATGATCTAAGGATTCCTATATTATGCATTGTCTGGATAACCAGACTTCATCTAGTAAGCCATCGAATTGCTTGGCTGATCATTAATTGAGTTACTTGTTATTGTATCCTTCTACTAGTAGTCTAGGGACATGGACTGTCGTATTATGGTAGTTTAATCCTTGATTGGTTGTGGGGTTGGACTATTATGCTAAGATAGGCTATGGACCAAAACTATAACACATAAATCTTTAGCTCAACCATAATCATGGAACGTACTCTATCTCAGGGTGATATGTTACGTATTGTCCTTGTTTGGTGTAGGGGTGCTGTGTTATCACGATGATGGGTCATGCACCAATAATCCTTGGCTCTTACATTATATGCTAGATATGGGTTTTGTTTCTTCATTCATGCTTCCTTGTGGTACTTGCTACTTAGGGTCTAACCCCATTGGTTTTGCATAGACAGGTTAAGAGCCAAAGCCAGAAGATCCAGCTTCTCTCTCCCTAACTTATGGCACACACCAGACGGATGGCCATTGAGGGCACGAGTGGATTTTTTCTTCCCTGTTCGTTATTGTACATTCATATATTTTGGATGTTTAGCCACCGGCACTTGTTAGCTGAAAATTTTGGACACTTGTTCCGTACATGATTGTAAATATTCAGATTGCAGTTGATATATTATCATGTATACTCTTGATACTGCGATATTTTATCATACCTGCTATACCAGTATACATGTGGTAGTGGATGCTTTGAGGGAAAGTTTGTGGGTTTACTGTAAATATTCTGAAAGTAAATTTATAATATTTGAAAAATGTTGTAGAAAGGTTTTTATCAGAATTTACAAATTTTAACAATGTTTGTAAATTATTGTAGGAAAAACTTCTACAACGTCTTCACAATATTTAAATGAACGTTGTGGAAGATATCTTACCTTTTTACAACCCTGGATATAACAACCTTCTATTAAACATTGTAAAAGTATTTTTACAAAAAAATTAATGTTGTAAAAGAGATTTTTTTTCTTGTAGTGGGCAATGGGTATCGAACTCATAGTTCAAGGTCAAGGGGCACAATTGGCTCAACTACAATTCGGGCCGAGTTTGCGGGATAAGATAAAGTCCGCTTAGAAGGACGACATGTTCATGAAGAAGATGCGCGAGCTTATTTTGACAGGAAAGGCGACCGACTTCGTGGAAGATGCGAGTGGAATGTTTCTTGTGAATGGAAGATTATGCATTCCTAATAACCCAGAACTCAGAAAAGAAATAATATCGGAAGCCCACTATGCTATGTATGCTTTACATCCGTGGAGCACCAAGATGTATAAGGACTTGCGCACAAGTTTTCGGTGGCACGACATGAAATGGAATTTGGAAACCTTTGTATCATAATATATGTCTTGTTAACAAGTAAAAGTGGAACATCATAGGCCAGGCGGGGAACTACGAAACCTCGCCATCCCTGTGTGGAAGTGGGATAATATCGTAATGGATTTTATCGTTGGTTTTCCAAGACGCCACGGGGAAACGATGCAATTTGGATCATTGTTGATAGATTGACCAAGTCTGCTCATTTCAACACCATCAAAATTATATGGAGCATCGATCGGTTAGCACAAATTTATATTGGCGAGATTGTTCGACTCCACAGAGTATCTGCTGAAGGACCGTGTATAGCAACTCTAGAGGGGGTGAATAGAGTTTGTGTATGCAGCAAAATAAAATTAATAGTTAAAATTTATATGACATATAAATAGTGATCAACTACTAGCAGTTAAGTAAAGAAGTTATGTAAGTTACTTCTACTAGCAATATGTATAAGTATAAAAGAGCAAGACATGTATGTATGAAGTTGAGTTAAGAAGAGAGAAAATGCAAACACCAAGACTTTATCCTGGTTTTCCTCTGAGAAGACTAGTACAGGCCCAAGAACTCTTGCTCGGAGTTGTATCCACTATAATCACCAATAGTGAATCACAAGTTTTGATCCGAAGGCTTGCCACTTCTTACAACCACAAACTTAGATCTGAAGGCTCGAGAGACTTTACACACGTGTGTTTGATACGAAGGGCACGCAGACTTCACAGATAAGAAGAGCTTGATGAACCAAGCAATTACAACTCAAAATAAACTTATAATCGAGATCGTACTTGGTACTAAAAGGTTGTGGAGTTAATCTTGGAGATGGGAAGTTTAAAGAACTGAAGGTTTGCTCATTATAGGATAGAAAGATGAGAAGAGATGAGTTGTTGAGAGTGTAAAATTCAATCTTATTTATAGGTTATTGGCAAACAAAATTCGGCCAGAGTTCGGATAGGTTTTAAATCAAATTTTTGAACATTGGGCCAAGAAATTAGGGGTTTAATAACTAGGTTGATTTCATACTAAATAGGTGGCCGAGTTCGGTCTGAGTTCGGCACGAATTCGGTCCGAGTTTGGTTTCCTATTCTAGTAAGGTTTGATCTTGAATGTGGGCTAGTTTGGTGGATAGGTTCAAGAGTTTATTTGAGTAAACTTGGGTTATGCCAGTGTGACTCGATGTACATAAGTCCTAGAGTCAATAAATATCAAATTATACTTTTGAAAACCAAGAGCAATGATGATGCCAATCTTCTAAAACATTTACTGACTTAAAGATGCATTTTTCCTTGACGATAGTTATCCAAAGATAAACCAGTGGGACCCCCGGGTGCGAGGCTCCAGATAAGTCGTAGGCGGTTCAGAGAAATCTTCTAGTATAAAGCCGTCTTTGGCTCATCATCATTTTATCATAACATATGTCCATGCTGATCTTGCTTATTGCTTTTTACAGATACATGTTAGACGAAGAAAGCAATATACAGAAGCAAATATTATAACATTAATGCATATCTGGACAATGTTAAGTTTAAGTAGAAGTTACTATAGTGATTGATCGATTATCATAATGCTAAACTTAATCGATTAGCCATATTCAAAAACTCAATATAAACATTAGGCCAACACCTGCCTCAATAGTTTAGGACAGACACGTGCGATTCTTGTCACATTTCTGGACGAGCCTATAATCAGTAATGGGAACAAAGTTGAATTTTAGTACCGTATATCATCCTCAAACCGATGGCTAGACGGAGAGGTTGAACCAAGTACTTGAAGATATGTTGCGGCTGTGTGCTATAGACTTAAAAACTAGCTGGGACACTCACTTGACGTTAGCAGAATTTGCGTATAACAATAGTTACCAGTCGAGCATTCAGATGGCACTATACGAAGCATTATACGGAAGAAAGTGTCAATCACCGATATGCTAAAAAGAAGTCGGTGAACGACAGGTACTCGGACCATAACTAGTCGAGCAAGCCATCGAGAAGGTCCGCATGATTCGAGACAGACTTTGCATCACACAGAGTTGACAGAAGGGTTATGTAGATACCCATTGATGACCACTAGAGTTCACTGTCAAGGACTACGTATTCTTAAAAGTAATACCGATGTGAGACATAATGCGGTTAGAAGTTAAATGCAAGATAAGTCCAAGGTTTGTTGGTCCCTTTGAGATCCTCGAGAGAGTGGCAACGATAGCTTATCAAATTATACTATCCCCGGCCTTGGCTGCAGTGCATGATTTTTTCCACGTTTTTTAACTTCGGAAGTACGTGCATGACCCAAGTCACGTGGTAAGTTTTGATCAACTGGTGTTGCGCACAGACTTGTAATACTTGGAGGAACCTGTGCAAATTTTGGACTGCAAGGAGAAAGTTCTGCGAAACTGTTCGGTGCTTTTGGTTCGCGTGCAGTGGCAGAATCATTCAATCAAAGAATCGATATGGGAGATGGAGGCTGAGATAAAGGAGAAGTATCCTTTGTTATTCATCTAGTCGGAGGTAGGACCCTTGTTCTTAAGTTTCGGGATAAAAAATTTTCTTGGTGGTATATTATGTAGTGTCCCGTCCCTATTCCGACCAGGTGACACACTATATAATGGGCTTGTGGCTAGTCTGATTCAAATCTGAACTTAATATCAAATGACCCTTTTGACATCGACTTATTTTGGATGAATAAAAGAGAACCATTCTAACTCATGGTTTGGCTTATGTTGTAATAAGTCCTAGATGCTACGAACTACGTCTCAGCGAGCGAGCTCCATATAAGAGTTCCCCTTAGACGAGACCGATCAGTTGTTTTTCTTGAATATTTTTATTACAAAATTGTGGATGAAGTATTTTCTCGTCGATGCCATCTTTTCTTTTCTAAGGAATTTGCTAGGACGGATTATGAACGGATTCTAACACGATGTTGATGTCATTACAGGAACGCGCATAACTGACATTTGATTATAGCGAAGCGAGTCTCCTTTTTGGCACATTCTCTAATCAATAGGTGGTTCGATCCCTTCTTCTCTACTCTATCGCGTAAATAAATTCCTTGCCTTGAATACGATCAAATCCACAATGCCCGGTTGAATGTATATATAAATGTTAGACATAATGCATACTTACCACTTAGGAATTAAACATGGGATAATTGTAATCATCGAGTGCATCTATACACGCGACCTATAACATAAGCTTCTTATGCAGAGTCAGCAGTTATTGTTTGAACCACGAAACTATTGAAAGGGATACAATATTTGAATCATCGATTGTGGCATAGTGCCTCGGAGTATTTGGTGCCTACGGGTTTGCCAAATCAAAATATATGGCTTGAAGGAAAGATTAAATTTGTCGCATGAGTACATAAATAATATTGCTTAATTTTGCTCCGTATCATGCATACATTTCAAAGATAAATTGTTCACGTATTCGCATGGTCATGGACAACTTGTGCACAATGTTTGGTATTTTCTCAAAATGGTATCTGGGGCACCGGAACCTAATCGACCTACAGGAAAATTATGTAAACGTGCTTCGGTGTGGGGCATTGCGGGACCCCAGCGGAGATTGCAACCCTAGAGCTGAGAGGGTGCACCGTAATGCCATGTAATAGTCCTTCATGGTATCGATTATCACCAATAACCGCATATAAAATAAAACGATGCTAACGTATTGACTTATGCAGGGGGTAAGTATTCTATATTTTAATGCAGGGATGTTCGCTTTGGGTAAATAAGCTATCACTGGTGCGTGGGATATAAATTATATGTTACTTCTTTCAAATTTGCCTACGATATTGTCACGCCCCAGTCCCAAAATACGTAGGACTAGGACACGTAAGCATACCAGCCGCATGTATATGGCAACTCCAATATATGGAAACCATAACACCTGCGTATGCTGTATCATGAATAACAATTCATAAGTGGTGTAAATCTATCACAAGTCACAGTGTATAATCTAATCACATCCACAGAAAATCAAATATAATGAATAACCAATATCTATAACTAGATCCCAAAATGAAGTATCTAAAGATGACAGTCGGATGGAAACAAATCCACTACCGAACTAGAATATAGAATAAATAAGATAAAATGCAATATAAGAATATCAACTAATAATCACGGCTCGAAGAGAAGACGTCATCGTAATATACGTAGCAAGTCCGGATCTGCGCTCCTGCGAATACTCATGAACTATACACCTGGAAAGGAACTAGGTCCTCAGAGGGACATAACAAGATACATAAAAGCGTGCCATATAGTAAATACTGAATAAATAAAAGGGTGCACTAACCATCTAAGTGAAATACAACTTGAGGACAACTTTGAGTGTATGGAAAAGTGTAGGCTAGACATATGCTGACGTAATTCCCCAATCGACATGACTGGCTAGTATATGCCACATATGCTCCCATATAAGGGCACTGTATAATAACGTCCATCTTCGAAGAGCGTGGCATCTGTATAATATATCGTCCATATCGCTCCGAAGAACGTGGCATCAGTATAGTATATCGTCCATATCGCTCCGAAGAACGTGGCATCAGTGTAGTATATATCGTCCATATCACTCCGTCGAGTGTGGCATCAGTGTAAAGGAAGTGGGGTGTCCCATACGCCTACAAGTCATCCTCTTCGCCCAATTTAGATATATAAGTCGTGGACACGACGTGGACATCTCGTACTATAATGCAAGTCTCTATAGAAATAAACAACTAAGCTAAATACCGTTACACGTGTTGCTCATACCGATGGCCAGTCGAGTATGAGGCACGCGTCCCTACATAAAATTACTCTGTGACGTGTAATGGTATGTGTCAAGGCCTGGGGAGTCATACCAATAACTCCACAACTTTAGGTGGGTCTACTAGACACTAGGTCAGACATAAGTCCTAACGTCAACGCATTCGTTGACTGCACCCGAGTCTCTCTCGGATGCGCATAATTATATAATATAAAATAATAAACATGCAACTAATATATATAACTAAATTTAAACAGTACAATAAGGCAAGGTATACTTGCCTGGCAAGAGAGCTGCAAAATGTATCGTCCAGATGTCAAACACCAAGAGTCAGAAACTACGGCCTCATAATGAACGTCTCTGGATGCTGAAATAAACATCACCAACGTTCTCAGAATAAGCAAAATAGCTAGAAAACACTACCCTTTCGTCCAATTTGGACACAGGAGCAAAACGGTAAATTTTGGGTCAAAGCGGGCTCCACATGTGGGCCACCTTGCACCGAAAAGTGTGCTAAGGATAAAAGTCTCTAAATGGGACAAATTATAGGTCAAACAAACTCTAAATGTCAGTAAGAACTCAACGGTATGTCCAAATGCGGATTTCGGGGAGCCGGACACAATTTTGCCCAAAAAGTCAACCGTGGGACCCGCCAATTGGCGATTTGGTCAATTGTCTCAGAATTATGTGAAAATTGGGTCACAGGACCAGCGCGTTTCCATGATTCCAGTGGTGTAAGTTTCGTCGCATTCTGACGAGCGTGCACTAAATGCGTAGAACTTTTGCAAAAGTTGCGACACGGAGGATCTTCTGAGGATACGGGCTAATTTCGACGCGCACACGCGTCCAAATCAGTTTTCGCGAAATATCACACGTTGGGATATACTGCGCGCACCTTTTGGTATGCTCGGTACGCGACGGGGCAGTCCCGTTTGGCGGGGCGCATTCCGTATCATAATTTTTGGAATTTGGGAAAAAGTATATTTTTGGGGTTTTCTAACTGGTTTAATTTTACATACACCAGCAAATAAATTAATGTACATAACAGAAATTAAACTAGGTTAGGTGGTATTCACATATTAAAAAGAAAAACTGGATTCAGATCTCTGTGGTGGGAGATACGAATTCGTGAACATGGGTAGTTGCAACAGATTTCTGCGATACCCAAAATTATCATTTTTTGCCAACTTGGTCGCTGTTTTCGCCTAGGTTTACGCGATGTTCGAGGTCAACTATCATACAAATATTGAAGGGGAATAGGTGAGGATCATACCGGTGAAGATGGGATAGAGTTTGGTCGAGCGAGGAGACGGAAAATGACGCGTGAACATAGCTTCGCCTGTTGATCAGATTCTATAGTGGTGCGTTGACGTGGGCGCGCGGCTTCGCGACGGGCGGCGCAGGCGACCGGCGACAGGATTTGGGGCAGTGGCGGTTGCGCGGGTCGGGGAGATGGAGGATTAGGGTTAGGGTTTTCTTAATGTGGTATATATATATAGAGAGAGGGAGGGAGAGAGAGAGATCGCGAGATGGGGGTTAGGTCGGTTGTGAACTCGCGGGGGGGGGGGGGGGGAGATAGCCTTTACTGCTGCCGCTTTATATTTGTGTGCGGGTGAGGATTGGTTAGCTTTAGGAAAATAGCGGGTAGGGTTCAAGTGGTTAACGGGTTTTGGGTAGATCCATTAGGAATTTGTTTTATTTCTCTTTTCTTTTTCTTTTCTTTTATTCCTTATTTCTTTTCTAATTCTTTTTAGAATATATATATATATATATATATATATATATATATATATACATAGAAAATTCTAGAAATTATATTAGTGTATACCATTAAGCTAGCAACTGTCCAAAGGGTCTCCTACATGGAATAAATTAGGAAAAATTTATAATGACTCCATAAATCCCCTAAATTCACAAACACCTAAAATAAGAATTAATAAAAATATAATTCCTCTAATTAGCCACTAATTACTATAATTAAATTAAATAATCAATTAAAAAGGTAAAATACGGTTTTTAGAATTAGGGGTTTTATATTCTACCCAACTTATAGAAATTTCGTCCTCGAAATTAAAACTGAGTTACGATAGAAGGTCAAGGATGGTATAAGATGGAGATTTGCAGCTTATTCTGTACCTTCCTCCATCCTAACCTCCCTGATTTTCCAATTGTCGTGGGAACGTTTGGAGGACTATAATATGCATTATAACATGCAAGGCTAGGTTTAAATGAAGGGACGATGTTGCGGGTTGCACATTACGAAAATTATGGAGAAAATCTCACATGAACGAAATATAGGTTCCTTCATGTATTGTCCAATAGTGTGAACACCTCAATGCACCTTTGCATAAAAGCACCCACAATTGGAAATTTTATAAAGATGGAAATTGAGTTTAAATTAATTAAAATTAAGGCAAATGGTGTTCTAGAATTAATTAGAGGTACATGGGGATAGCATTAGGTGGGACACAAGTGTCATTGACTAGATGGCTCAGAGTAGAATATTATTATAATTTGGGTTGTACAAAAATGGGTCAAGAGTGTGTCTCCAATTTTGATTAGAACGCACAAGGACACAAAATTAGAATTATTTAGAATTAAGAAAAAATGTTCACAACGGATGTTGTGCGACTAAAATGTAGTACAAGGGAGCTTAATTATAAGTTACGCAAAGATCAGAATAGGAGGCGTGCATGTCTAGGATAAGGATGTAAAATTTGTAGGGAGGCAATGGCTAGTGTAGTGCTTCAATTATCGAAGCAATGGTAATGGTACTCTAAGTGATGCAATGTTGGAATTAAATGAAAATACCGTGTTCTATTTCTAAATGGGTTCAGACTAGCCTTAGTCTCACTATCTAAGCCAAGTAGGTCTAGTTTTGGGTGAGGGGGTTTATAATCTACCCAACTTAAAAATATGTCATCCTCGAAATTAAAAAAGGCATAATTTGTTAACTCCTTCACATTTGCATATAAGGCAAGTCAATCACAATCTCTTCAAAAATTTAAAATATATTCTAATCCATCGCAATCACTTTCAGAATTAAGGTAACCTCTTTTAATCAAAATATTGAAATCTCTTCTCGATTTTTTTTATAATCACATCCAAAATGACATCTTCAAGTTTTAAATAGCCCACATCAATTTTTTTCACATCACGATCTCCAACTATCATAATCTCCTTAAGAAAAAAAATAATTCTAATCCAATATTATTCCTATTTTCACTTATTAGTTTTGTATTCTTTAAATTTTTAAATTCAATTCATATCCTCAATCTTTCACATAGGTAATCCAACCATCAAAATTTAACCTTTAATTCAAATCATAAATTTTGGGATTCAATCCGTCAATTTTCCTGTTTGAAGTTTTCATTTATTTTCCTCAAGTTTTAAATGATGATTCAACCTTCAATATTCAAAAATTTAAATCATATGCCCAAGTATATTTATTTGGTTCCCCATATCACAGTTTTTAAAATTTATTACTCCTCACCATCTTAATCATTCTTCTAAAATTCTCAAGATTAAAATGACTTGAACCTCTCAATCTAATTTTACTCGATCATAATCTAAAAGAAATTCCTCTCAAGTTGACAATGCAACTTCTACCCAACTTATAATTTACCCATCTATCACATAAGGTTATACACTTAAGAAAATATTCCTCAACTTATTTAATCATGCTATTCGATCCTCAAAAAGTTTGAACACCAGCATTTTACCTATGATATGCCCTTAATTTACAGAAAATCATCATCAAGTAATGCGGTTGGCCTATGGGGTATATCTAGTACTATATGTATATCAAACTTATACCCAGCACGAGGTTTTGTTTTTTTGAAATAAGAGAAGACGAAAAACAATAATAAAGAGTTTAAATGGGGAGGTAATAGAATAGAAGTATGGGGATCAAGGCGTTTAAGGAATTCAAAAGGAATTATCAAGGCAGTTGTGGATTAGAATCCTATTTGGTAATTTCTTATTTGCATGCTCGTATCAGTACAGTTATGTAACCGATACGATACGCTCAGACACGTCTAGAGGGCAAGTACATTAGTCTGCTAGACACTACATATCTTAATCCACCTAAAGTATTTATGCGAAGGGCGAACCAAGCGCACTAAGGTTAGCTAGACCCTAGTACACTGATTCTGAAATGTATTAATGTATGCATCCACTAATACATATATCGTGAACAAGCTCGATAAAAGAATAAGCTTTCAAAACTAGGCTATAAAATAGCAGCATAAGTCAAGGTAGTATATAAAATATAAATGCGCTAGATCATGATGAAATAAGGTACAAATAATTCAAGCTCACAAAAAAAAACAAAAATAAGACTCTACACTCTCTACAATTGTCATACTACTCCTTGTCTAAGTCGCTAGTCGACCAAATAGGGGTATGGGCCTCTAATTTCTATAGTCTGAATAAAACTATCGTCTTATGCAAGCATATAGTTAATGTCATTCAATTACACTTCATTAGTGTGTCATGGTCATCCTAAGTCTTAGTCATAGTGCTCATAGAACAAGTGTCAATAGAAAAATGGAAAAGTTACTGGCCTTCAAGGGAAAAGGGGATATAACTCGTATCGAGGTGTGGTACAAGTCACACAATTTGAAAACTGAGGGGTAATCATCAGGTCGCAATCTACCAGAACAACTCAAAATTATCAAGTTCTAATTACCAAGCACAAAATTTAAAATTCAAGATTACAACTATAACCTTAGTAACTATATATCTAACATAGGATAAAATCACTCGGTCTACCATCAGAAGGGTCAGGTGGCACGAATTAAAAGATGAAAAAAAGAGGAACATAATTTAGTCGTCGCGCAATTTGCGAACGTTAAGGTCGCAGAGGGACAATATATGAAATATAAAATAGAGGACTCTAGATAGCATCATGGTTTCTTAAGGGGAAGTTAATATGCTAATCTCTGTGTTCAAGGTATGATCGAGGAAATACTATATTCATTCCTCTCGGCTTCCTAGGGTACTGTCTGCTAATATCCAATCAAGAATCTAAATGTATAGTTCTATAATACTATCTCACTATAAAAGTTAGGGTTGGTCCTAACATTCCACCTTGGATTTCTATTGGTTCCTCAATGCTAGGATAAAATAGTATGGTCAACTTTCTAACTAACTCTAGTAGTGTCCATGCTACTCTCAAGTCATTCATAATTATAGCAAGGGACAATGGTAAACCAGTCTACAGATAAGGGGATGCTAGGGTTTACTGAATATCCTAAACTTAGTAATGTGTCAGTGCTCTAGTCTATTCTTAGTAGGTGTGTTACCCTAATTATCATTCTAACAACAAAGATTCCTACACTCTAGCAGGGGCTATACTCAAGGAACTAATAGGGAAGCACATGAATCAAGCATGATGCAATTATTCAAATAGAACGGATTAGAAGAGATACGAGTCATAGTCAATTGTGGATGAGATCCTATATTCTAATCCTATCGACAGGCTTGCTCGGTACAGTAACGTAACCGAGACAATATACTCTCGACCTGGATGGGCCACCACAAAAAACATGTCACGCCCCAGTCCTAAAATACGTAGGACTAGGACACGTAAGCATGCCAGCCACATGTATATGGCAACTCCAATATATAAAAACCATAACACCTGCGTACGCTGTATCATGAATAATAATTCATAAGTGGTATAAATCTATCATAAGTCACAGTGTATAATCTAATCTCATCCACAGAAAATCAAATATAATGAATAACCAATATCTATAACTAGATCCCAAAATAAAGTATCTAAAGATGACAGTCGGATGGAAACAAATCCACTGCCGAACTATAATATAGAATAAATAAGATAAAATGTAATATAAGAATATCAACTAATAATCATGGCTCGAAGAGAAGACCTCATCGCAATATACGTAGCAAGTCCGGATTTGCGCTCCTGTGAATACTCATGAACAATACACCTGGAAAGGGACCAGGTCCTTAGAGGGACATAACAAGATACATAAAAGCTTGCCATATAGTAAATACTGAATAAATAAAAGGGTGCGCTAACCATCTAAGTGAAATGCAACTTGAGGACAACTTTGAGTGTATAGAAAAGTGTAGGCTAGACATATGCTGACGTAATTCACCAATCGGCATGACTGGCTAGTATATGCCACATATGCCCCCATATAAGGGCACTGTATAATAACGTCCATCTCCGAAAAGCGTGGCATCTGTATAATATATCGTCTATATCGCTCCGAAGAACGTGACATCATTATAGTATATCGTCCATATCGCTCCGAAGAACGTGGAATCAGTGTAGTATATATCGTACATATCACTCAGTCGAGTGTGGCATCAGTGTAAAGGAAGTGGGGTGTCCCATACGCCTACAAGTCGTCCTCCCCGTCCAATGTAGATATACAAGTCGTGAACACGACGTGGACATCTCGTACTATAATGCAAGCCTCTATAGAAATAAACAACTAAGCTAAATACCGTTACACGTGTTGCTTACACCGATGGCCAGTCGAGTATGAGGCACGCGTCCCTACATGAACTCACTCTGTGACGTGTAATGATACGTGTCAAGGCCTGGGGAGTCATACCAATAACTCTACAACTTTAGGTGGGTCTACTAGACACTAGGTCAGACATAAGTCATAACGTCAACGCATTCGTTGACTGCACCCGAGTCTCTGTCGGACGTGTACAGTTATATAATCTAAAATAATAAACATGCAACTAATATATATAACTGAATTTGAACAGTACAACAAGGCAAGGTATACTTGCCTGGCAAGAGAGCTGCAAAATTTATCGTCCAGATGTCAAACACCAAGAGTCAGAAACGATTCCGACGCGCACATGTCACTACCACATTTTTATGAAAGGGTATTTTAGTCTTTTCCTATTAAATTAATTATTGTGCATGGTAAGTAATTTTTGTTGTATTATTTAATTATTGTTAGATTTTATTTAATTATTTTGTACTTATATTAATGGACCCAACTAGTTTAGTTTGGACCCATGGACCAACATGAATTAATTAGTTAGACTTGGCCCATTTAGAAAGCCCATTGTTAAGGAGATGGATTAAATTAATTAAATCATTAGACTAGAAGCTTCCTTCCTTAATTATTTCTTCATGAGAGGCCCCAAGGGGTACATTGGACATTTCATAATTTCTTGGAGAAGGGGTAAGGGCTGGCCTATATTAGAGGGGGGGATTCTCTCTCCTCTCAATTTCATTCCAAATCTAGATCTAGAATTTCCCACTCCCAAATTCCTTTCATTCCCATTCCAATTCTCCACCAAATTTATTCTAAATTCTTCTCAATTAACCATTAGAAAGTTGAGAAGCAAGGATCTAGAAGGAGGAAGCAAGGATCTACAAAGAGGAGCAAGGATCTACAATTTGGAAGCAAGTTCATCTCAATTGGAGGTTTCATTGGAAATCCATCTCCCAATAGGTATAATTCAGCTTTTCCCCTTAAAATAGCTTTTAAATCTGAGATTTAATCATGGAAAATCAACCCATATGTATGTACTACCCATAGGACTTGGTTTTGTATTCATAGGAGACCCATGAAGAAAGTTATGGTACTTTTTGTGTCAATTTTGGAGGAATTCCAAATTTACATTTTGTTGTGTGTGTCAATTGATCCTATAGATCAATTGGGCATGTGCTTATGTGTTTGGGGCTAGTGTCGTGTCCATAATTGGGTACGTGTAGGTCGTATCCCAATAATTTGGTGATACGTGTCGTTTTGGGGGTTTTTCCTCCGACACGGGGCTTTGTACATGTCGTATTTTGACACGGACACATAGATCTACATTTGACACTTTGATTTGTTCATAAATATTATTTGTAACTTGTTTGTGTCCTTCGGGGTGCAATTGGTTGTGTGTTGGACTCGTGTCGCATGCGTATCCTAGATCTAGTGGGATACGGTGTGGTACTCTCCATTTTGTGTATTTTTGTGTAGATCTAATTATTTGTTGTTTAATTCTTCAATTATAAATTAGTAAATATATATAGATGTTATATATTTATTTTAGTGTAATTATTATGATATTTATTGTAGAATAGATCTATGTATTTTTATGTGTACTAATATAATGTATAAATATATATGTAGCTTTCTTTACATGCATTTATATATGTTACAACTTTTGTTAATAAAATAAATTATATATAAATGTTTTATAAAATATATTTATGTGTTTAAATGAGTAATTATATTAATTATAATTATTATATAATTTTAATTGTATATAAATGAATGTATTTTTATGTCTGCATTTAGCCATGTTAAAATATGTACATTAGTACATGGAATGTATATTGTAGCTTTTAATATATATTTATATGTATAGGATTATGTGTATATATAAGTATATATTTATTTATTTGTTATATATATATATATTGATTTATATATTAATATATATATATATTTATATATATTTATATATATTTTTAGCTTTAGCGACAACAGCATTTAATGACAGATACTGTCATTAAAACAGCAGCCGCTGTAGCAGTTATTAGGCATTAATGACAGTTCTGTCATTAATGCAAGCGGACGGGAATAAACAGCAGCAACAGCGACAGTTTTTCTGTGACAGTTTGAACTGTCACCAATAAGTGACAGCAGTAAGTTTTTATGCAGCAATTTTGGCGACAGTTTTGCAGTGACAGTTGGAACTGTCACTAAAGGGCTGTTTATTGAAAAATCAATGTTTTCCACACAGTTTTTCAGTGACAGTTAGGCAGTTTTGGTTTATATTTTATATATATATATATATGTATATATAAATGCATTTGTGGTGAGATATAATACTAGTATTTTTATTATTTCTTAATTATATAATATATTAGTTATATATAATATATTTGTATTAGAGTAAATAATATACCTATATGTATCTTGAGCATTACTTTGTGTAGGTACCAAGTTGGTTCAAAACCATGATTCCTAATTGTTGTATTTAATATTCTATATTATTATACATTATATTAAATTTTATATATGGTGAGGTTTTAACTTGGATTCATGTATCCGAAGATACGGTATCCTAAATTTTAGATTGTGGTTCCTAAAGACTTAGATTTCAGTATTTTGATCCAAGATCTTGGTGCTAGACTTGTGCAACCTAGAAATAGATGGTTGACCTTGGGTTGACCATAGTTGACTTTAGTTGACTTTAGAGTTGACCACAGTTGACTTTTGACTTAGAATTGACTTTTTGACCTAGAAGTTGACTAGTTTAACTTGATCTCTTTTCGGGACCTTATTTTGATGTTGTATTCCATATCTAGGTCTTCGAGGCACCGAGTCAGACATCTGTGAGACTGTTCATTGGACTTCAGGCGAGTACATTCTCTGATAGTTTCTCATTTATGATATCCTCTATGTTCACTGTATCTAGTGTAGATATCCATGTTCTCTTGACACTATGGTTACACGGATTGGTATATCCGGATCTCGTCATGAGATGTTATTCCTTGGTATATGGTGTATATGGTGCAAGTATTGTTTCATTGGTTATCTTGTACATGTACAGACACCGATTTTCGGGAGGAGTCGCTCTCTTTTTGGGGAATCTAGTGCCATAACATACCGTGGTTGGATCTATTATACCAGTCGGGGGTGGGGAGTATTATTATAGATATGTGATCAATATCCCTATTGAATAAAGTACAGATTACAGAATAGTATTGATCATGCACCGCACGTATGATTAGCCAGGCCGCATTGTATCTTGCCCAAGCCGATCACATGTTAAGCTAGTACTCACACACTTAGTCATTAGTATTATTGTTCCTTTGGCATATTGTCCATTATTGTATTTATTTTCAGTATTTCTTTATTGTATATATATCTCTCGTATCTATTGTGCATCTTGTTTATCCACAGCTATTTACTGTTACATAGTTTTTATCATTAATTAGAACTGCTGTTAGAGATGTACTCTGCTCCTTTCATGACTGGATATATTTTTCCAGATGACACTGAGGAGTGGTAACCTACCTATTATGGACCCCAGGATGTTGTGGGTTTAGATTCTGAGACCCTGGCTCAAGAGGGACTTATCCCAACTGAGACAGTTGACCCTGGAGTTGTAGCCTCGTAGTATTCTTTTGTACTGGATTTGTCTCCAGCTTATTTTGTTACTTCTTCAGACTCATTGATGTATTATTTTAGACTCATGAGTTGTATTGTGACTATTCTATTCTTATCTGATTCATGCTCATTTCTATCTTAGTTCTGTGATTAAGTATACTATCATTATGGTGGTTCATTATATTGTTAGATAGATTATCTAGACAGTGTTCTACCGCCGATTCTGTGGCGTAGGCTGGGCGTTGTTTCCGACTAGTACCCTTACCTCGGGTACGGGTCATGACACGTTTTTGGTGGTAGCCCATGCAGGTCTAGCTTCACAAAGTATGTGATGTCGTGGTAGTGCGACAACTTAGTTGTACTACTACGAGCCTGCGATAGGATATAGGCTGAGATACTCAATCACATCTAGGAAAATTCTTTTGATTCAACTATTCTCCTTTGATATTGATACTTGATCCCTTAAACTTGTCATTTCCTTGATATCTTACATCTTGTGCCATATTGATTCCTTCTTTCACTTTGTCTCAGGATGCCGCCTAAGACTAGATCGCAGCAGGGGAGAGCAGCTTCTGAGAGGTCTGCGACATCCCGAGGGCCTGCACCAGTCACTTCTCCGGTGATTGGAGTGTCAGCTGCTTTCGGAGGTCCACCACCTACTCAGGGGACTGTGCCAACTGTATCTGAGGGGCTTCCACCTCCACCTTCTGTGCCAGCAGAGGCATTACAGATGTTTACACTGTTTCGTGAGATGCTCGAGACACAGAGGGTTCAGTCAGAGGCACATCAGAGGAAGACTGACGTTCTACGGCAGGGCATCGAGAGTGCTCATCAGCTTGCTCGTGCTGTAGTTGAAAGAGGAGTTTCGGTCCAGCAGCAGGTTGTTCCTCAAGTTGCTCAGCTTCGGCCAGGCAACATTCAGGACTTCAAGAAACTGGAGCCTAAGGTTTTCAAAGGGACCGAGGGCATCGTCTATGCTGATGATTGGCTCGAGGACATTGAGCATCTTATGAGGGTGTCCCGTCTTTCTGAAGATCTGAAGGTTGAGGCGGTAGGACTTCAACTGTTCGACGTCGCTCGCACTTGGTTCAGGAATGAGCCAGTTCTGGTTGACGTAGGACAATCTTGGGAGGTATTCAAGGACCTTTTCAAGAAGAAGTTTTTCGCCCAGATAGACAGGCTTGACTTGGGGAGACAATTTGAGAGTCTCATTCAGGGAAGCATGTCTGTGGAGGAATACGCTGCGGAGTTCGGTAGGTTGAGCCGATTTGCAGAGTATCTGGTGAGGAAGCCGGAGGTTCGAGCTATTCGTTTCTGTGAGGGTCTAAACTGGGAAGTGAAGATCCTCATTCCGTCTTTTTATGAGACATACTCGGAGATACTTGCGGAGGCACGCAAGGTTGAGCGGGATTTGGGTTTGAAGACCAAGAGAGACCGTGATTCTTTTCTGGGGGCCAACGACAGTGCAGTATCTGCCAAACGTCCTCATTTTAAAGTCGAACCTTTTTTTAATTCTATTAGTCTTTTATTTGTCTGAGTTATTGAGCAATAGTAATGAATGGGTCCAGATCGACTTGTTGAGGATGATCTCTAACAAGTCGAATCTGTTTTAGCCTCTACCATTTAAGAGTAATTTTTGTGTGTGTATCCAACGCATTTAACTTATTGACGGGTGAGGTCGAAGTAAAGTTTTTCAATTGTCACATGACAAAGGTAGTTCCTTTGTCAAATTAAAAATTATTTGAAAGTTTTTCTTTTGAATACTCACGCCCTCATCTATACTCTAAATGGTCCCAAGGCTCGAACTCACCCCAACCAGATTGGATGCCTGCTGCGCTCCCATTAGAGCAATGCTGTATTGGCAAATTGTTTAAAAGTTAAAAACTCAATGTCACTACCATGTTTCTTGATGAAAGTATTCTTATCATTTAGCATATTATTATTTAGTGATTAAATATTTATATTATATGCTACTAATTAATTATATTGAATTGTGTTATTTAATTAATTGTTAGTGGGCTAGCCTATGGTTATTTGGACTTGTCATTAGTGGACCCATTGGATTGTCATAACACAATTTAGCCCAATATTGGGTTAAGCCCATTAGAACCATTCTCCTTAATTAATTAAGGACATTAGATTAGTTCATGTGGAATTAGAAGCTTTCTAATATATCCCTCCCTAATTAAACTTCATGACTAACTAGTAGGGGCATCTTGGACATTGTATATTTGCTTGAAAAAGGGAAAAGAGGGGGCCGGCCATTTGAAGAGGGTCTCTCTCTCTCTCTCTCTCTCCTCATATTATTTCATTTTATTTAGATCCACAATTGTGTTCTTTCCCAAATTGACTCATTCCTCCACCAAATTTAACCCAATTCACTCTTATTCCCTCTCAATTTTATCATCTAAGAAGCATTGGAACTTGGATTGCAAGGAGCACTTGAAGAAAGAGGAATTAACAAGGAGATTGTGTCCTAATTGTGTCTATTGAATATTTTATTGGAAATCCATCTTCCAATAGGTAAATTCTAAATCTACTCTATAATTTAGACTATAATTCATGCATTTAACCATTAGGAATCATTCTTTGGCTTAAGGCTACCCATTGGATCAAGAACTAGGTTCATATGACTTGTATTATGAATTATACATGATGATTTGTGTCCAATTAGGAGAAATTCTGAGATTGACACATCAAGTATGTCATGAGACCAATTAGATCTAATTAGACTTAGATCAGGATTATGGGACTAGATATGTATCCATAATTGGACACGAATATAGCGTATCATAGTATTTTGTGATACGGTATAATACATGACTCATTTTGTGTGATTACTCTCAAATTTCTATTGTAACGCATTGTATTAGTTATATATATATATATATATATATATATATATATATATATATATATATATATATATATATATATATAGTTGAGATGTATTATTGTTATTAATGGAGAATTGGATTGGTATCATGACCATGGGAGTGTGTGAGTGTGTTGATGGCATGAGTATCATATTGGATACTAGTGTGTACTATAAAACGTTCACTTAGTGTTTGATGATATATCTATGGAAGTGTGTATTATGTATAATATATATATATTATCTAAATATATATAGATAGACTTACAACTTGATATATATATGATACTAAGTTATTGATGTATATTTATAGCTACCCCCATGAGTGTAATTTGTAGGATCACTGGTTGAGAGTATCAGTGAGGAACTGACACTGAGTATTCTAGTTGAGGGTGAATGCATAGGGAGTAGTAAATGTTTTTGTGTGCAGTGCGTGTGGAGATGAGTTGGTAAGGAGAGGGAATATTCCTGGAGCAAGACACAACAACAACTATGTTATGTGGAGTGGAGTTGTCATCAGTCACTTGGATTGTGGTTGCAGGTGGTGTTATGTGAGATGGCGGGATGGAGTAGGGTTTTATGAGACCAAGAACAACAACAGTACCAGGCAGCAAGTGACAAGTAAAACGGTCTGGTTTATTGTGAGTGCATGTGTACTGTAGAGTGATGTGCAACTGAAGCTATTAATAGCAATGGATGCTCGAGTGACAACAGTAAGATGGAGAAGATAGATAAGGGTGTCACGACCCGCACCCGGTGTAAGGATGCAAGTCGGGAACAATGCCCAGCCTACGCCGCATAATCGGCGGTAGAATGTTGTTTGGGTAATCTATCTAACAATATAATAAGCCACCAACAATAATATATATATTCAATCACATATCTAAGATGGAAATGAGCACGAGTATGATAAAAGAATAGGATAGTCACAATACAACTCATGAGTCAAAATAATAATATCAATGAGTCAGAGAAAATACTAAACAATATGCTGGAGATAAATCCAGTACAAAGAGAAACTAAACATCTAAGCTATTAGTCCCGGGTCGTCTGTCTCTGTCATGATGAGTCCCTCCTGACCCAGGGTCTCTAGCTCTAAGCCCGCAACATCCTTAGGCCCATAATGAGTAGGGTACCACTCCTCAGTGTCATCTGGGAAAAGTATATCCAATCAGGAAAGGAGCAGAGTACATCTCTAACAGCAGTTCTAATCAATGATATAAACTATGTAACAGTAAATATATGTAAATATACAAGATGCAACAATAGATACAAGAGATATACAATAAAGGAAATATTGGAAATAAATACAAAAAAACAATATGACAATGAACAAGAATACTAATGACTAAGTAAGTGAGTACTAGTTTTAACATATGATCAGCTTGGAACTTGCACAAGGATAAGGGCCTGGCTAGTCTTACGTGCGGTGTATGACCAATACTCACAAGGAATAAGACATGCACAAGGAGAGTATGATAACTTATCTACACTTAAATACTCTCTACCCCCGACTGGTATAATGGATCCAACTATGGTACGCTATGGCACAGGATTCTCTAAGAAGGTAGCTAGTCTCCCCGAGAATCAGTGTCTGTACATGTACAAGAAATAAGGAAACAAGGCTTGCACAAGATACACCATATATACCAAGGAATAACATCTCATGACGAGATCCGGATATACCAATCGATGTAACCATCGTGTCAAGAAATCAAGGATATCTACACTAGATACAATGAACATAAATAATATCATAAATAAGAAACTATCAGAGAATGTACTCGCCTGAAGTCCGATGAATAGTATCACAAATGTCTAGTACGGTGTCTCGAAGACCTAGATATGGAAAATAACATCAATACAAGGTTTCAAAATACAAATAAGTTAAACTAGTCAACTTCTAGGTCATAAAACTATTTCTAAGTCAAAATAGTCAAACTAGGTCAACTCTAAGTCAAACCGGTAAAACTTGGTCAAACTACCTATTTCTAGGTTGCATTAGTCTATTTCTATGATATTGGGTTCATACAATAAGAATCTAGGCCACACTAGCTAAATCTAAAATACTAAGATACCGTATCTCAGGATATGCAATCAAGAGATGTGGAAATAACATATATGCATACACAAACAATAATATATATACTAATCCTAATTACAACTGCTAAGTGGATACCTTGGCTTTGAACCAACTCGGTATCGCACCACTAAACACCCATCTCGATACCCAAAACCAATACCTTGAGTATCGACCCAATATCTTGACACTTACCTTGGTATCTCAAGGTAATGCTCTTAGTATACATTAGATACCTAATACTAATCTATATACTAATAGGTATATCAATCTAATATAACTATCAACTATTATGTATTACTTAATACCACTACTATACTATACTAACTATAATGCAACTAATACATATACCCACCTACAAAACTAGAGGTACATAAATATGTATGTAAATCTAACTAACTAGATAAGTATTAAGCTATTAATAGCTAACTACTAACTATATACTAGCTACTAACCAAAGGAACTACTAACCAACTAGTCAACTAACTGAACTCCCTATTTTTTGTTCAAACTGTTACTACTACCTCTCAGTAACTGCTATTATAGTTTATGCACACTGCACTTGTTCTCCCCTTGTTGATACTGCTGCACACATGCCCGAAAATTGCTACTGCTCATGCTAGCGTAGCTACTGCTGCAGCTGCAGCTACTGCGTTTGCTGCTGCTGCTGTGCTTGTAACTGCTGCTCGCTACTCGAGCTTGCTGTGCACGAAGTGCACACAGCTACACCTTGTTGTGACCAAAAACTGAAGCTGCTGCTACTATTCTTCCTGTGCAGTTCTACTGCACGGTTGCTGCAGTGATGCACTTGTTGTTGCCTCTCCTAGCTGATACTGCTATGCACACATTGCTCCCTGTGTAGAACTGCGTCGAGGTTGCTGTGCACGAGCACATTGCTACACTTGAGCTACCTCAGCCCGAGCCCCCTTGCTGCTTGTTGCTCTCCCTCTGCACTAATGTTGTGCAAGCTGCTGTTCCCGATCCTCTCTCTCAACACATAACATACACAACACAATCACAACACATATGCATCAAACACTACACTATTTATATACAGATATATGTATACTCACTTATATATATACACCCTCCTTTCTAACATATATATATATATATATATATATATATATATATATATATATATATATATATATATATACCAACACATATAGACACTCAAGTGAACCCCCCCCTCATCTCTACATATATGTATAAATATACAAACATACGTACACATGTAGATATATTACCCCTTCATATATACATATATATATATACATATATATATATATATATATATATATATATATATATATATATATATATATATATATATATATATATATATATATATATATATATCCAACATACACACTTACACTATATATATAGATACACACAAACACATAGGTAAATATCACTCCCTCTCACATATACATATAAATACTTGATACACTAGTACATATAACTACATATATATACATAACAATATATATATATATATATATATATATATATATATATATATATATATATATATATATATACACACACACACACACACACACACATGAATACATCTATTACAAATGGCTAAGAACAATGGGAATTGAATCTAAGAATGTAAAGCAACAAGCACGTGGAGTGCATCACACCCGTATCACACTAGTTCTATGATACGCTTGCGATACGAGTCCACCATACAACCAAACGTACCCAGAAGGACACGAGCAAGTCTAAATTACTATTTACGAACAATACGAAGAGTAAAATATATATCTACGTGTCCGTGTCAAAATATGACATGCATAAAGTCCTGTGTCGGAGGAAAAATTCCCAAATCAACACGTATCACCAATTTATTAGGATTCCACCTACACGTATCCAATTGTGGACATGACACTAGCCCCAAAAAAAAATACATGTCAATTTTGTAGTGTCCTGCTCCGCGTCGGCACTATGTACAAGTGATATCGATTTGCTGACTCAAAAATGATATCTTCCTTAAGAGCTCCTTGTTGAAGCAGGAGATGACTGATCAAGGTGAGTGTGCAGAACTACATTATCTGATTCTTGCATACCTTAATAATGAATCTGAGTTTTTGAATGCTTGTTTGCTTAAAGATAGTTTTATAAGAAGAATGATAGAACCTGCTTTGCATGCTTAATAAGAGGACTCACATAGTTTGTCATTGAAACAAACTTGTCTGCTTAACTAAGAGAACCTGAACGCTTGTCTAAGAGTAGGAGTTTGCATGAACATGTTCCACTATCGCTTGTGCTTCGAGAGAACCATATTGTGTGCTTGAACTTGTTCAGAGAGAGGGCGGCTAGTCCGCACAAAGATAGATGGTCTGTTGGTTCTTCTCGTCTGCATACTAGAGTTTATCTGATAGTGTTTCATGCATTCGCATCGGTTGGACAATGGCTATTGGTGAAGAGCTGAACCTTGGTCACGGCTGCTACAGAGATAGTAGAAAGCAACCATGAGTCATAGCTGCTAATAGCATCAGATAAATGAGTCATTGGTATGCTGGATTACCGCTACCGATCCTGAGTTTCTCGGGGACCAAAAAGCATATAGCTAGTTTATTGTGTTGGCTTGATAGAGGATAGTTCCTAGATGATGCATTGTCCCTAGAGTCTTTGAGTATAGCTCACGAGACACGATGCGCACACACTGATAATAGAACAATCGGTTTGCCTTGTATGCTAGAATGAATCAATATGAACTATGTTTTCAAAGATGTTTTCAAAGATATTTTCAAAAAAAGTAATATGATTCCATTCTTGGGTTGCATGTAATGAACATAGGTAAAACTAGAAAGATCACTAGTAATGTAGTATTTTATAACATGATTACTTAGTATGGTTTTAGTGAATGTTGCTTCTATTCAGTTATTTTTACTCACCAGTACTTATAAAAGTGCTGACCCACCAACAATTTACTTGCTTGCTGGTGCTGGATCATCCGAGGAAGCGATAGGCATAGCTCATCCCAAGACCCGGAAATATGGTTTCGATTGCCTTGAGTTGCTTTCAAATAGAGGGGCATAATGTATGGAAGATGCCATTATATTTAGAGAACCCTGTGCCTCGATTTGTCCCGTATACTCAGATGGATAAATGCTTGCAATAATGTTCCTTCGTTGCTTACTCGATAGATGCGATGATAGCCACAACTTTAACGATGTTGCCTTGTGCGGGGGGCAACCCCAGGCTCGTACGGTATCATGTCCCGGTGGCAAATAACTATACGCCCCGCGGGAGCACCGAGGCATAGTGATTCACGCCCGGCGGGGGCACCGATCGAGAGACCTGCGGGACCGAGGCATGACAAATTTAGTCTATATGACCAATTGACAAAAACAACAAGTGTCAATCTCAAAATTTTCCCAAAATTAACACAAAAAGTACCATAACTTTCTCCATAGGCCTCCTATGAACCTAATTCCAATTCCTATGGATAGCCTATATATATGGGATGGTTTCTCATGGTTAAATATCACACTTAAACCTAATTAAAGAGGAAAAATTGAATTGTACTTATTGGGAGATGGGTTTCTAATGCAACCTCCAAATTTGATGAAATTGGCCTTCAACTTGTAGATCCTTGCTTCTCTTTGTAGATCCTTGCTTTCTCCTTCTAGATCCTTGCTCTACTAGTCTCCAATGGTAATTTAGGAAGGAATTGGGAAGAAATTTGGTAGAAAAATGATATGGGAATAAAGGAAATTTGGTTGAGGAAAATTCTAGATCTAGATTTGAAATAAAAAGAGGAAAGAGAAACTTTTCCCCCTCTTTTATATGGCCGGCCCCCTTGGCCTCTCCCTCAAGATACTATGTAATGTCCATTATATCCCTTGGGGCCTCTCATGAAGAAATAATTAAGGAGGGAAGGTTCTAGTCTAATGGTTTAATTAAATTAATCATCCTCCTAATGAATGGGCTTCTAATTGGGCTCAATTCTAAGTAATTATAAATGTTGGTCCATGAGTCTAAACTAAACTAGTTAGGTCCAGTAACACAAGTCCAAAATAATAAACCAATATCTAATAATAATTAAATAACACAATAAATAATTATTCAATATGCATAATATTTATTTAAATATAAAATCACTAAAATATCCTCTCCTAGAAAATGTGGTAGTGACAAAGGTTATGTTACAGACATATATACAGAATATAGCAGTAGCAGTCACATTAGAGGTTAGTTGCTAAAACAGCAACAACAGTACACACTTGTTGTGCACTGATACCAGATAGGTAGTTGGTGTTGTTTGAGTTGTTGTAGGCAGTGGTAATACTAAGAGTATCCAGGTGTCGGTTTCAGTCAAGAGGCAACGATGGCAATAAGCAATTGCTTGGGTACACTTGTGTGCAAGTGTCAGTGAGATAAGTTGAAGGCTAGTGTTAATGCTAGTAAGTGTGTGTTGAGGTGTGGGTTAAGAGTGACTGATACTATACTAGAGTTGGTAAGTAATATATGTGATAAGTTAGTGTATATTAGGTATCAGTTAGCAAGGTATTGATAGGTCATGTAGACTAGTTGTGAGGTATTGGTGTGAGATAGGAGTTAAGCTATGGATAAGTATCATATGTACATGTACAGTTATAGAGTATATTAAGATACTACATATAGTAGTATATATAAGATATAGTATGTGTGTATATAAATACATAGAGTATCATAGTACCTAGTATATAGTTGATACTTAGTGTTATTAGCTAATATAGCTAAATTAGGCTAGTGTTAGCTAGTTAGTAACCAATACGGACTAATTAACTTAGTATGGACCTAGTTAGCTAGAGTGGCCTAGAATTGGCCTAGAAAATCATTCCTTAGTATATTTTAACTCATTTATCACTTCTTCACACCCATTGACATGATATTCATATATAGGTTGTGTGACACCATGTAACCACCCTTGAATTTCTAACTAATTAAATAAATAAAGTATATAATAGGTATTCCTACTCATGGTAGTATGCAAGAGTAAAGTTAATAATACAATAGGAATAAATAAATTTAGTATATAAATATATGCTCTTATAAAAAAAATAATAATAATAGAAATAGAAATAAAAATATATGTTAGAAATTATAATATTAATAATGGTAATAATAATAGTAAGAAAAGAGTATAAAAGACAAAGAAATCAAAAAAATTAATTAATAAAAGAAAGAAAGAAATATTAATAATAAAAATAACAAACCACTCACAACAACAACAAATAAACACAACAGCAGCAACCAAAATCCATCCAACCCTCCCCCTTCCCCGCGGTGCACGACCACTTCCCGGCCCAAACCGCTCGCACTCCCCATTTTTGACCTATATATATGCCTATATATAAACGAATTTAAACCCTAACCCTAATCATTTCCTCCTCTCGTATTCGTTGACCTCCCTGCACCACCGCAGAGCCGCCAACGCCGCCAAAAATTCGCCGCCGAACGCCCAAACCCGACCGAACCGACAGTAATCGCAATCAAGCTACCCCTCTTCATGATCATTTATCTCCATACTTGTTCAATCATTTTTCGATCTGTAAAATTCTATGGATAGACCACTTAACCTAGTTTATGATTATGTAATCCTTGATAAGAAATCATGTTTAAATCAACATAAAAATGCATGAGAAATCATGAAAACCTATTATTTTATATATAAGTGAATTGACAGTTTTGGAAGCCAACATGCTGTTTTGGAAGACAATTTTCTTCCAATCGGCACAACAAAATATGTATTTCTTTTTTTGATAGCTGGCCCACATAACCAGGTTCGAAATGATATATTTCTTGCATAGAATTGATCATTAAATATGTGGTAAAACACCCGTTAATAATCACGAAAAATAGTTTCTAAAAATTTAGAAAACTAGCGATACGGAATATGTCCCGACAAACTGGACCACCACGCCACGTACCAGTTGTACCAAAAGGCACGTATGGTATTTCCTGACGTGTGGGCTTTCACAAAAATTAATTTGGACGTGTGTACGCGTCGAAATCAACCCGTATCGATCAAAAGTTCCCGTATCAATATTTTGTAAAATTCCCTAAAAGTTCGTAATAGCTCGTCGGAACGCGACAAAACTTGCACCAACGAATCCGTGGTATCACAGTAGTCTTGTGACCAAGTTTTACACGATTCTGAGACAGTTGACCGAACCGCCTATTCGCAGGCCCCACGGTTTGACTTGACGAGTGAAATTGTGATCGGCTCACAGGAATCCAAAATTGGATATACTGTTTAGTTCATATCGATGTATAGGATTTGTTTGACCTATAATTTGTTTAATTTAGAGATATTTACCTATGGCACGTATTTTGGTGCAAAGTGAACCATATGGACACCACTTTGACCCAAAATTATCTTTTTTGCCCCTGTATCCAAATTGGACGAAAGGGTAGAGTTTTTTTTACTATCTCGCTGATTTTGGAGACATTGGTGATGTTTATTTCAGCATCCGGAGATGTTTCGAGGCCTATAGTTTCTGATCCCTTGTGCTTGACGTCAGGACGCCTACATTACACATATTGCTTGCCAGGCAAGTATACTTACCATTATAATATTTATTTATATTCATTACTAGCATGCATATTTTTTGTTGTTTATTTTGTTATTTTATTTTGCTATATAAAACAGCGCATTCAAGAATAACTTGGGTGCAACGACGGTTGCGTCACCTTTTGTCACTTATTTAATATTTTGCATGACGACCTAGTGTTACGAGACCACCTCATGATATTGAGGCATTCTTATATTTTATTGGCCGTGACACATTTGTTACACGAGTGTGAGTCTCCTATAGGACACGGACTTGCGTGATAAGCTGGCCACCTGTGCGTATGGGATTTACAACGGATAGAAAATAACTGCTGATAGAATTGCATGCTAGGATTGGAAATTATTAGAGGTATTATCGTGGCATGGATATGACATGGATAGAGCATAGGATGGGAAGAACAACAAGTAGGAATATGGGCTCCTTTACACTTTTCCTTTGGTATCCTGTACGTTCCACCGGAGATGCTTGGTCATATGACCCTTATATTATATTATTTACAAGCGGCCTCTGAAGATCGAAAGACGTTACGCTTTTTAGTCCATTGATTCTCCGAAAGAGTCACGTCAATCCCATTTTTAGCTAGATAGCCCATACGTTGGAAAGTTGTTCTCAAAAGTGCATTTCACATAGACGATTAGGCGACCCTTTGGATATTATTTTCAGTATATTATGACATGCTATTTTCTGTATCTTGTTACGTACCTCTGAGGACCTGGTCCCTTTCCAGGTATAGACGATCAGGATTATCCGCAGGAGTATAAACCCGGGCATGACGCATCATTCTCTGTTGAGGAGGTCTTACCTTCTAAGTACCAGTAACTACTTTATTGATGATGGATCCTTAGCTGATGTTTCTTTATTGACATTTATTTGATATTGGGATTTTGATCTCCTCTATAACTTATCCTATCCTTAGGGCAGGCTGGTTCAGTCCCTAAGTTGAAACCGAATAATTTAGTCGTAGACCTGCATGGGCCACCACAAAAACCATGTCAAGCCCCAGTCCCAAAATACCGTGGGACCGGACGCATAATAATGGCCAGCAGCACGCACCGATGGACAAACCCAATTTAATGGATCCATCAGGGTATACTTAAGCTGTAAAATCAAGTCTACGATAATATGGCACAACTAATCTCATCCACACAAGATATAGAAATATGATCCACAGAATAAATAAGGAATGTAAATCATCAGCTAGTCTCAACCAAGTGCTTCGGGGAACAACCCGATAAATATCTGATACAATGGTTCAACAGACCAGAATATAAATGACTGAAATAAATAAATGCTGAGCATGAGACATGGATGCTCAGAAAAAGTCTTCGGCTAACACCTCGTCCTCGGATGGCGGTATAGCTCATGGATCAGCTCCTGCTGCGGTCCCGTATACCTCGGGATAGATCTCTTCTGTAAATCCTGGGGACATAATCCATATCCAGGTCCTCAGGGGACATAGCAAGGTACAGAAAATATACAAGCCAAAATATAAGCAGTGCAGCAAATAATGAGAATAATAGGGTAAGTATGTAATCATCTGTGTGAAATGCAAGAGAGAGAGCATCTATAGTACTCAGGTTGAAACAACTACAAGCTCTGTGTAGGGGAGCCGGTAGCAGTGATATCATGAGGTGGTCTAGCTCAGCGGGAGACTGAGTAGCCGGCATAACATAGTCAACTTGTAGCCTGTGGGTCTCTCCAGCAATAGATGGAACAATAAGGGAATACTAAATACCCAGCTAAGTGATATGCAAGATGAGAGCAGCACTAGAACTCAGGCTGAAGCCACTACAAGCTCTGTGTCGGGGAGACGGTAGCAGCAGTAATAATGAGTAATGGGCCAAGCTCGGGCTTCAGAGTCTTGTGCCTCACAATAATAGGGGTGTATATATATGATTAGCCTATAGCCTGTGTGTCTCTTCCCACCCAATGTAACCACGCATATCATGACCATAACGTCTCATGTCCATGTCAAGCGGGATCATAACTAATGCAACAAGTCATAATGTATCTAAGAATATAATATCTCTGTCAAATTCTGTATCCTATACAGAATCACCACGAATATCTCGGAAAGATCCTGTCTCATGAACAGTGTCAAGTGTCCTGGGTCAAAGTGTACTTGGTATGACAAGTACAAGAAGATAAAGTGTCACGAATGTCCATCTCTAGATGACAATACACATCACCGCGTACGGTGTTGGCACCCGACTAATAATCGGATGCTAAGTATGTCACACGGTCCTAGGTTAAGCATGCACAGCAATATGATGAAGCAAGGAAAATATGTAATAATACTGCAGAGTTTGGCAAGGTACACTTGCTTGGGGTCCGAATACCAACAGTCGTCCCTGTATTAGTGGATCCTGTAGGTACTACTCTAAAAGCTGTAATAAACATCACCAACAGTCTCAGAAGATATCAATAGCTAGAAATACCTGTCCTTAAGTCCAATTTGGACACAAGGGCAAAAATAACATTTTCGGGCCAAAGCGGGGTCTACATGTGGGCCTCTTTGCACCGAAAAGCGTGTTAGGATCAAAGGTCTCCAAATTCCTCAAACTCAGTGTCTACAAGTCAGGAATGATGATACGAACCCAACGAAACTTCCAGAATTAGATTCCGATGAGCCGATCACAAAATTGCCCGTCAAGTGGAGCCGGTGGGGCCCACGATATACGATTTTGTCAACGTTCTCAGAATCGAACCAAACTTGGGTCACAGGACTAACGTATTGCTACGAGTCCGATGGCATAAGTTTCGTCTCGATCTGACGTGTGTACACAAAGTTACAGCGTGTTCCAGAATGAATGGATACGGGACGTTGTCGGCGGATACGCGTTGATTCCGGTGTGCATGCACATCTGAATCGACTTCTGCGAAATCCCACACGTCCGTATCAATGACGCGCACATTTCGGTAAAGACCGCGTGCGACCAAGTCGTCCGTTTGGCAGGACGCACTCAGTTCCGGGGTGAAACAGGGCATTATTTTTCCTGTTTTTGGATCTCGGTTTGCGATCACCACAGGACGCGATGCACCGAGCGGGTTGCACGGGCACCGAGAGGGTTATACACTCTATGCGTTGCAACTTACGGAATCGAAAATGGGTTTACAAGGTAAGAGAAAACGCTACCTGAACAGGGCTCCGAGAAGTCTGAATTCCACGTGTCCGAGGGTACTGTTCGTATCCTGGACGTGTCCGCTGTCTCCTGTGCGTCTAGGCTAGGGTTCCGATCGAGACAGCGGAGGGGGCTTCACCGAAGGGAGTAGGGCTCGTGGTCGGCGAGGTCGGCTAGGCGGCGGCTCTGTATAGTCGGCCGGAGCGGTTCACGCGGCCTGAGACTCGGCGTCGGGATGAGCGTCTGAATGGACTCGGTTGCATCGGGCCGGGTCGACGACGGGTGGATCGAGGGCGGCCTGGCGGCAGCGGTGAGGTCGTGGGATCTGGGGGAACGGCGGCGGAGTCGAGCGGAGCCGGCGGGGTTCTGGGTGCTGTGCGGGTGAACGGAGAAGATGGGTCGAGGGCTGTGGGGGGAAGTCGTCGGCGGTGAGTTAGGTCGGGGAAGGGTCGTTCGGTTGAGGGCGCGTCTAGGGTTCCGGTGGCGCTCGCGGCGATAGGTGATGAGAGGGAGGTCTGGTGGCGGCTGGGCTGGGCACGAACGCCGAGGGGGGGAATTTATACTATGCTACAGTATTTTCGGTAGCTAGGGCTCCCCATGCGGGTTTGGGTCCAGGTCGGGTTTGGCTCAGATCCGACCCGACTCGACCCAATAAGCTGGGTTTGGTTCAGCCGGATTGGTTTAGTCTGGTTTGGTTCAGGTTTGGTTCAGGTTTTATATACAATAGTTTTTATGGCATAAAACGCGTTTTCGGAGTCCAATAAATTCACAAAAAAATATCCCATGTCCGGTTTTCTATTTTACACCATAAAATATTATTTTGATAATATTTTAACATCAATTAACAATACTTAAAATTCTTTAAATCCTAATCACTTTCATTTTAAATTCCAGAAAATACCAAAAAATTTGGAGTAAATTATTTTAAAATTATTCTCAAAAATCAGGGTGTTTACAATCTACCCCCTTTAAGAGGATTGCGTCCTCACAATCAAAGAATAAGCTACTAAAGAAAGAACTATGGTGATTACAAGATTGCTTAGTTTACAACTGCATCCTCGAACAAGTGAGGATAACGCTGGCGCATACTATCCTTCCGTTCCCAAGTCGATTCGCCAGAAGAATGATGTTTCTAAGCTACATGAACCAGTCTGATTGTCTGTCCTCGCAATGTCTTCTCACTGACGTCGAGGATGCCAACTGGTTGTTCTTCATATCTCAAGCTAGGGCCCACTGCGATCTCGGAATGGTCGACTACGTGACTTGGGTCGGTCACGTACCTTCTCAGCTGTGAGACGTAGAATACGTCATGCACTCCCTCTAAGGATGGTGGTATTGCAAGACGATAAGCCACCTCACCAATGCGCTCTAGAATATCAAATGACCTAATATACCTTGGGCTCAACTTGCCTCTGCTCCCAAATCGAATAGTACCTCGAGTGGGCAAAATCCTCAAGAACACGTGCTCTCCTTCTTTGAACTCTAGGGGACGTCTGTGTGTATCAGCCCAATGCTTCTGTCTGTCCTGAGCTGCTCGAAGATAATTCTGAATCTGTTTTACCTTCTCCACTGTTTGCGTTACCAATTCTGGACCTAGTATTTGACGTTCACCAACGTCACTCCAACATATTGGCGATCTGTACTTCCTTCCGTACAATGCCTCGAATGGTGCCATCTGGATGCTGGCCTGATAACTATTATTGTAGGAGAACTCCACAAAGTGTAAATGATCTTTCCAAGATCCTCCAAAGTCTAGCATACACGATCGCAACATATCCTCAAAGATCTGAATCGTGCGCTCTGATTGACTATCTGTCTGTGGGTGGTAAGCTGTGCTGAACTTGAGTCTGGTGCCAAGACTCTCTTGCATGCTTCGCCAGAAATGAGATGTAAATCTTGAATCTCGATCCGATACAATACTAACCGGCACTCCATGTAATTTAATAATTTTTCGCATATACATGTCGGCTAGTACCTCTGTGGACTGTCCAATTCTAAATGGCAAGAAGTGTGCCGATTTAGTGAGTCGGTCCACAATAACCCATACTGCATCTCTTCCGCTGGGGCTCCTTAGAAATCCTTTGACAAAATCTATCGTGATATGTTCCCACTTCCATTCTGGTATAGGAAATGGCTGTAACATACCTGCAGTTCTCTGATGCTCGGCCTTTACTTGCTGGCAGACTAAGCATTTGGCCATAAATCTTGCAATCTCTCTTTTCATTCCATGCCACCAGTAATACTGTCTCAAGTCCCGGTACATCTTGGTTCCTCCTGGGTGAACAGAGTACATAGAGCTATGTGCTTCAATCATTAACTCCTGTCTCAATTCTCCATTTGGAACATATAGGCGATTCCCAAACCTTAATATCCCGTCTTTATGTATGCGAAGTCCTGTCTGCATGACTGCTTCCGTCCTCTCTTTGAGTCTTCTAAATCTAGCATCGGTAGGCAATGCCTCTTTAATTCTTTCCACAAGTGACGACTTAATTTTAAGATTAGCCAGCAAGCCACTCTGTCCTGGTAAAACAACCTCTATCTGAAGTCCTGTAGATCTCTCAATAACTTGGGCTGCATCGTCAAGAATAAGCTGTAGGCTTCCTGCTGAGAGCGTCTGCTACGACATTCACCTTTCCCGGATGATACTGCAGATCGATATCAAAATCTACCATCAATTCAAGCCAACGTCTCTGCCTCATGTTAAGCTCCTTCTGAGTATATACATACTTCAGACTCTTGTGATCTGTGAAGATGTCTACCTTCTCCCCATAAAGATAGTGCCTCCAAATCTTCAGTGCAAATATAACTGCTGCTAGCTCCAGATCGTGTGTTGGGTAGTTCTTCTCGTGGACCTTCAACTGTCTTGATGCATAAGCAATAACTTTGCCATGTTGCATCAAAACATATCATAATCCACTGCCTGATGCATCACTGTAAACAACAAAACCTCCTGACCCTGAAGGAAGAGTCAAGACAGGTGCTGTTGTTAATCTTCTCTTTAATTCTTCAAAAGTCTTATGGCAGTCTTCTGTCCATATAAACTCCTGGTCTTTACGTTTCAGCTTCATCATCGGTTCTGCAATCCTTGAGAAATTTTCTACAAACCTTCGGTAATATCCCGCAAGTCCGAGAAAACTTCTCACTTCTGCAACTGAGGTGGGGGTAGGCCAAGTCTCTATTGCCGCAACTTTCTCTGGATCAACTGAAAGTCCTTCTCCTGAAATGATATGTCCCAAGAAAGGCACTTTATCTATATAAAACTCATACTTACTGAGTTTGGCATATAGCTTCTCCTGTCTCAAGGTCTCTAACACGATTCTGAGATGCTCCTCGTGCTCTTCGTGGCTCTTAGAATATATTAGAATGTCGTCAATAAACACAACCACAAATTTATCCAAGAACTGATGAAAGACTCTGTTCATCAAACTCATAAATACTGCTGGCACGTTGGTTAAACCAAACGACATTACCAAAAACTCATAATGTCCATACTTGGTCCTGAAAGCTGTCTTCGGTATGTCTTCCTTCCTTACTTTGATCTGATGATAGCCGAATCTAAGGTCAATCTTTGAGAATACCCTTGCACCACTCAATTGATCGAATAGATCATCAATGCGTGGTAAGGGATACCTGTTCTTGATGGTCACCGCATTTAGTGCCCTGTAGTCAATGCATAACCGTACTGTTCCATCTTTCTTTGGCACAAATAATATGGGTGCTCCCCAAGGTGATATACTGGGCCGAATGAAACCCTTCTCTAGAAGATAATCTATCTGTTCCTTCAAATCCACTAACTCCTTAGGTGCTAGCCGATATACTGATGAAGTGATAGGCTCTGCTCCTGGAGTTAAGTCTACTGTGAATTCTATTTCCCGATCAGGCGATAAACCTGGAAGATCATCAGGAAATACATCCATAAATTCTGATATGACTCTTGGGTAACCTGTCTCCTCTTCTACAGATAGTACCCTAAGAGTAGGCTGAACTCCTTGCTCTACTGCTCCTCGAAGAAACTCAAATTCTGGATGTCCTGGCGGTCTAAATATAACCCGTCCAAGTCGGCAATCAAGAGTCGCATGGTACTGACTTAACCAGTCCATACCAAGTACAACATCATAATCCGGCATGGAAAATATCAGAAATTGAGCTCGCATTTCTCTTCCAAAGACTACTACTGAACATGATCTACAGATGTCACTAACCGGAATAATTCCATCTCCCATAAGAATTCTCTTCATCTTCGGAAGGGGTGCGGTAGCTACTCTATGGGTGGCTACAAAGCTAGCTGCTATAAATGAATGCTATGCTCCAGAATTAAATAATGCTACAGCTGGTAATGAAGCTACTAAAATAGTACCTGCGATGACCTCGCCTGCCGTAGCTTCCTCCTCAACGGCCAATGTAAATGCCTGGCCTCGTCCCTGAGCTTGGCCTCTCTGCTGCTGAGCCTGCTGAAATAGAGCTGCATGTGGCGCCAGTGGTGGTCTCTGCTGATTTCCTCCTGGAACTGGTGGTCTGACTCCTCCAACTCCTGTCTGCTGTGCTCCTACTGTTGGATAAGCTGGTCGTGGTACAGATAAAGCTAGTCTCGGTGCTCCATCTCTGCGCTCGGTGCAGTCTCTGGTCTGATGCTGGTTGGACCCACAAGCTAGGCAGAGTCCCAACTTACGTCTGCATTCTCTCTCAATGTGACCTATCTTGCCGCAGTGGTGACAAGTAGGGAGAGATATGGCCCTGTGTGCTGTCCTCTCTGGCATACTCCTCTGGGACCGTTTTGCTGAATCCCCATGTGATGTTCTGGATGGTGCTGAGGTGATAGGCCTCTTCAGGTTCGACTCCCTTCTAGTGACGCGCTCAATGCGTCGTGCTACTGTGAGAACGTCGGTATAAGATGTAGGTACGACCGATCCAATCAATCTCTGGAGCTCGAACTTTAGCTCGTCAAAGAACTTCTCAGCTTTCTCTTCCTCTGTCGCAATCAAGGTTGGGGCAAAGCGACTGAGGCAAATAAATTCCGTGTTGTATTCTTCCACTGTCATATTGCCTTGGATAAGGAGGTTGAACTTGTCTCTGAGCTCTAACCGTGCTACTGCTGGAATATACATCTCTCGGAAGAGTCTGGAGAACTCTTCCCAAGTGACTCGTTCCTGTCCGAGCCTCCTCTCCTCTGCTAACCACCAGTGATGTGCATTTTCAGTTAATTATATTCTGACTGCAGTCATCCACTTCTCTCTCGGAAGTTCAGCGGCTTCCAACTGATGCTGTATGTTTGTGAGCCATTCATGAACTTTTGTTGGCCCTTCTTTACCCGAGAAGGTACGAGGTTTGAGCTGACGGAAGTCGATGATAGATCCCGTCGTTGATCGCCTCGCCAGTGGATTTCCTGCTCCAATGCGGATACCAGGCTGGTTCTCAGATACTCGGCCTCCTGCCGATGAGCCTCTTGCTGAATCTGTTGATGTGCTTGCATCATGGCATACGTCATCTGGAACATCTGTTGCCCGTCCATGGCTTGTCCGGGCTAGAAAACTGGCATCTGCGGAGTGAATTGTGGTGGAGGTGGGATGTCATCTCTCCGGAACCTTGGATTAGGCTTACCGGTTTGATCGCTCTGTGATGCTTGTCCTCCATTCCCTGGGGTCACTCCGTCTATATAAGTAACCACAGCGTCGTGTGGCGTATCCAAAGGAATCTCGTCTCTGTTCCTGGGATCCATTACTCTGCAACCAAAAGATAAACTGTAAGAACGCTCAGAGGAATCAACACAGGATGCAAATCAAGTAACAAATTCGAGTTCGATATAGATTTCAAAATGGTTCAAATAATGGATGAGATCCTATAACTTATCCTATCCTTAGGGCAGGCTGGTTCAGTCCCTAAGTTGAAACTGAACAATTTAGTCGTAGACCTGCATGGGCCACCACAAAAACTATGTCAAGCCCCAGTCCCAAAATACCGTGGGACCGGACGTGTGATAATGACCAGCAGCACGCACCGATGGACAAACCCAATTTAATGGATCCATCAGGGCATACTTAAGTTGTAAAATCAAGTCTACGACAATATGACACAACTAATCTCATCCACACAAGATATAGAAATATGATCCACAGAATAAATAAGGAATGTAAATCATCAGTTAGTCTCAACCAAGTGCTTCGGGGAACAACCCGATAAATATCTGATACAATGGTTCAACAGACCAGAATATAAATGACTAAAATAAATAAATGCTGAGCATGAGACATGGATGCTCAGGAAAAGTCTTCGGCTAACACCTCGTCCTCGGATGGCGGTACAGCTCCTGGATCAGCTCCTGCTGCTGTCCCGTATACCTCGGGATAGATCTCTTCTGTAAATCCTGGGAACATAATCCATATCCAGGTCCTCAGGGGACATAGCAAGGTACAGAAAATATACAAGCCAAAATATAAGCAGTGCAGCAAATAATGAGAATAATAGGGTAAGTATGTAATCATCTGTGTGAAATGCAAGAGAGAGAGCATCTATAGTACTCAGGTTGAAACAACTACAAGCTCTGTGTAGGGGAGCCGGTAGCAGTGATATCATGAGGTGGTCTAGCTCAGCGGGAGACTGAGTAGCCGGCATAACATAGTCAACCTGTATCCTGTGGGTCTCTCCAGCAATAGATGGAACAATAAGGGAATACTAAATACCCAGTTAAGTGATATGCAAGATGAGAGCAGCACTAGAACTCAGGCTGAAGCTACTACAAGCTCTGTGTCGGGGAGGCGATAGCAGCAGTAATAATGAGTAATGGGCCAAGCTCGGGCTTCAGAGTCTTGTGCCTCACAATAATAGGGGTGTATATATATGATCAGCCTGTAGCCTGTGTGTCTCTCCCCACCCAATGTAACCACGCATATCATGACCATAACGTCTCATATCCAGGTCAAGCGGGATCATAACTAATGCAACAAGTCATAATGTATCTAAGAATATAGTATCTCTGTCAAGTCCCGTATCCTATACAGAATCACCACAAATATCACGAGAAGATCCTGTCTCATGAACAGTGTCAAGTGTCCTGGGTCAAAGTGTACTTGGTAAGACAAGTACAAGAAGATAAAGTGTCACGAATGTCCATCTCTAGATAACAATACACATCACCGCGTACGGTGTTGGCACCCGACTAATAATCGGACGCTAAGTACGTCACACGGTCCTAGGTTAAGCATGCACAGCAATATGATGAAGCAAGAAAAATATGTAATAATACTGCAAAGTTTGGCAAGGTACACTTGCCTGGGGTCCGAATACCAACAGTCGTCCCTGTATTAGTGGGTCCTGTAGGTACTACTCTAAAAGCTGTAATAAACATCACCAACAGTCTCAAAAGATATCAAATAGCTAGAAATACCTGTCCTTAAGTCCAATTTGGACACAAGGGCAAAAATAACATTTTCGGGCCAAAGCGGGGTCCACATGTGGGCCTCTTTGCACCGAAAAGTGTGTCAGGGTCAAAGGTCTCCAAATTTCTCAAACTCAGTGTCTACAAGTCAGGAATAATGATACGAACCCAACGGAACTTCCAAAATTGGATTTCAATGAGCCGATCATAAAATCGCCCGTCAAGTGGAGCCGGTGGGGCCCACGATACACAATTTTGTCAACGTTCTCAGAATCGAACCAAACTTGGGTCACAGGACCAGCGTATTGCTACTAGTCCGATGGCGTAAGTTTTGTCTCGATCTGACGTGTGTACACAAAATTACAGTGTGTTCCAGAATGAACGGATACGGGGCGTTGTCGGCGGATACGCATTGATTCCGGTGTGCACGCACATCCGAATCAACTTCTGCGAAATCCTACACGTCCGTATCAATGATGCGCACATTTCGGTAAATACCGCGTGCGACCAAGTCGTCCCGTTTGGCGGGGCGCACTCAGTTCCGGGGTAAAATATGGCATTATTTTTCCTGTTTTTGGATCGCGGTTTGCGATCACCACAGGACGCGATGCACCGAGCGGGTTGCACGGGCACCGAGAGGGTTATACAGTCTACGCGTTGCAACTGACAGAATCAAAAATGGGTTTACGAGATAAGAGAAAACGCTACCTGAATAGGGCTCCGAGAAGTCTGAATTCCACGTGTCCGAGGGTACTATTCGTGTCCTGGACGTGTCCGCTGTCTCCTGTGCGTCCAGGCTTGGGTTCCGATCGAGACAGCGACGAGGGCTTCGCCGGAGGGAGTAGGGCTCGGGGTCGACGAGGTCGGCTAGGCGGCGGCTCTGCACAGTCGGCCGGAGTGGTTCACGCGGCCTGAGACTCGGCATCGGGATGAGCGTCTGGATGGACTCGGTTGGATCAGGGCCGGGTCGACGACGGGTGGATCGAGGGCGGCCTGGCGGCAGCGATGAGGTCGTGGGATCTTGGGGAACGGCGACGGAGTCGAGCGGAGCCGGCGGGTTCTGGGTGCTGTGCGGGTGAACGGAGAAGATGGGTCGAGGGCTGTAGGGGGAAGTCGTCGGCGGTGAGTTAGGTCGGGGAAGGGTCGTTCGGTTGAGGGCGCGTCTAGGGTTCCGGTGGCACTCGCGGCGAAGGGTGATGAGAGGGAGGTCTGGTGGCGGCTGGGCTGGGCTCGAACGCCGAGGGGGGGGATTTATACTGTGCTACAGTATTTCCGGTAGCTAGGGTTCCCCATGCGGGTTTGGGTCCCGGTCGGGTTTGGCTCGGATCTGACCCGACCCGACCCAATAATCTGGGTTTGGTTCAGCCGGATTGGTTTAGTCTGGTTTGGTTCAGGTTTGGTTCAGGTTTGGTTCAGGTTTTATATACAATAGTTTTTAGGGCGTAAAATGCGTTTTCGAAGTCCAATAAATTCACAGGAAAATATCCCATGTCCGGTTTTCCATTTTACACCATAAAATATTATTTCTATAATATTTTAACATCAATTAACAACACTTAAAATTCTTTAAATCCCAATCACCTTCGTTTTAAATTCCAGAAAATACCGAAAAATTTGGAGTAAATCATTTTAAAATTATTCTCAAAAATCAGGGTGTTTACACATATTAGAGTTGTCATATACATATGGCTGGCATGCTACGATTCCTAGTCCTACATAGTTTGGGACTGGGCGTGACGCACCAGCTCGGATACCGAGTCATACTTGTTGCTCAGAACCACAGGCGAGTACATTCTCTGATAGCTTCCTTATTTGATTGCTTCTATGGTTCATTTATTTAGTATTGAGATATTTGATTCCTGACACGATGGTTTCACGGATTAGTATATGTGGATCTTGGTCATGAGATGTTATTGTCGTGATTACTCAGTGATTGTCATGTCGTGCTTCGTGATTACTGAGTGAATATCGTAATATCTTAGTGATTATATAGACCGTGATCATAGTGCATGATATTATAGACCGTGCAGTGTGATATACGTGTTATAATGTGTCATGATTTGGATTCGTGTACTACTCGCGAGGTTAGAGAAGTATTAGTGGATATGTAATTATACCTTATAGCCCATGATTTAGTGTAGCCCGTGATAGCTAGCAGATCATGCAACTCACGTGTGATCACGCTAGATCATCTTTTATATATAGCCCGTATTAGGCCCAAGTCGATCATATTATATTACTAGTATTTCAAGGTACATTTATTATATTATTTCCTTTATTCCAGTCATTACATTGATGTTCCTCACCATATTTTTCTCAGTTTATTGCCATTATCTACCATGATGCTCTGTTTCGTGATATTTGCTAGTTCAGTTATTTTCATCGTTTATTTTTATTGCTATTGTTGTTTCATAGTTTCTGTCAATTATTAGAACTGCTATTGGGATGTACTTCACTCCAAAATGACTGGATATATTTTTCAGATGATTCATTAGAGGGCTGGTGTCCTACGCACTACGGACCACAAGATGGTGAGCCAGTTGAGTTAGCACCCGTAGAGCTTATTGAGATAGTACCAACAGTCGATGAGATTTAGCTAGTTCATTTATGATATTGTATATGTCAGTTAGACACTTTTGGCATTGTATTATATTTGAGGTTATTGAGTTGTGATTAGACTATTGGACTTGTGATGTATTATAACTTTGTATTTCTTTCCTTCTATTCCATATTGTGACATATCTTGCTCTAGTTTTATATTGTGATTGAGTATTGATTAACATTATCATATTATCATATTGCCCTCTATTTAGGAGTTGAGATATCTTGACAGGTACATTATATATATTATATGAGATGTTTAGATAGTATTATTGACCTAGACAATGTTCTACCGTCGATGGTGCGGTGTAGGCTGGACGTACCCACGTACTCGTGCCCCTACACCGGGTGCGGATCGTGACACTCAATTTCTTTTATGTAGAAAAAATAAATTCAACTAAAGATGTGATTTGTTTGGTAGAGACTACAATTAGAAAACTAAAATAACATAGTTTCCATGAAACCATTAAGATAATATAAATAAAAATATTAATTAATTTAAATCACTTTTGTAAATAAAATATGATAGTAAATCTTATCCCACTTAAATTTTAATTTCTATCACTTTGAATGAAAATTATATGAGTTTTTAGTTTTTATTTTTGTTGATGCGGCAGCAAATTTCAAAAGTTAATTTTCATCAACCAAAAAAGACATGAAAATAAAAATTAGAAATACTTTTCACTGGTTCTTTAATTTTTTATGTTAATTTTTGGTTCCCAAATATACCATTATAGTATCAAAATCTAAGTAAAAACTTTTTTGTGTTGATATTTGAACAAGCAGATTTAAATATGAGCCATCACCACTTCGGAACGAATATAATCCATTTATTAAACCGATTAAGTAGGTTGACCGGTCAGCCCACAAGCTACCCTTACATTGGAGGCTAGAGTTGTATGCTATTTAATACAAACAGGGATGATGTGGTGGATTGATACTTTTATCCATAGAAATCAAAAATACGAAGAACTCATGATTTCTTAGTGTACGGTGTGGTGTGGGAATGTTTCGATGATTTGATCCATTGTTGACTTATTTTCTTCTTAAATTATTTGTGTAACAATATTGCCCATATAGTTTCAAATAGTGGCACCAAAGTTGATAAATGCAAACTAGATTACCACATGGTTAAATAACTATTTATCTATATAGTCTGCAACAAAATTTCATATTCCATATGGTAGCACGATCTTCTATGGGACTGACCAACTCGCTTAAGAATCTCGAATGGCCCAACAAATTTTGGGTTTAGCTTCTCCTTCGTGCCGAATTGCATGAGTCCACGCATCGGTGCAGTTTCAGAAACACATGGTCCCCGACCATGAACTCTAACAGTCGTCGATGAATATCTGCATAACTCTTCTATCCACTTTGTGCCACTTTTAACTTATACCGAATTATGCGGACTTTATCGACTGCTTGCTCAACCAATTCTGGCCCAAGTGGTTGCCGCATACCGACTTCATTCCAGCAAATCAATGATTGATACTTCCGTCTGTACAATACTTCACACGGTGCCATCTTTATACTTGATTGGTAATTATTATTGTAGGCAAATTCTGTTAGCGGCAAGTGACTATCCCAACTGCTCTTTAAATATATTGCATAGAGTCGTAGCATGTCTTCCAAAATTTGATTTACCCGTTCGGTCTGGCTGTCAATCTGAGGATGATACGCGGAGCTAAAATCCAACTGCATTCCCATTGTTGCCTGCAAACTTTTCCAGAATTGTGATACGAATCTTCCATCCCGATCGGACACAATCGAAGCTGGCACACCATGTGGTCAGACTACTTCATCTAAATATAATTGAGCCAACCGATCGATGCTCCAAAAGATTTTGATCGTGATAAAATGTGTCAACTTGGTCAATCTATCCATGATAACCTAAATTGCATTATTCCCTTGCTGCATCTTCGGTAAGACAACTATGAAATCCATTGTGATATGATTCTATTTCCACACTGGAATGGGGAAGTTCTGCATCTCCTCGCCTGAACTTTGGTGTTATGCCTCAACTGTTGTCAGGTTATGTATTACGACACAAAAAGTGCCACATCTTTCTTAACACTGTGCCACCAAAGTTTGTGATCAAGTCCTTACGCATCTTGGTACTCCCAAGATGTAAAGTGTACCTCGCATAATGCACTTTCGTCAGTATTTCCTTCCGAATTTTGTGTTGTTGGAAACACACAATATTTCCTTCACTCGCAATGTTTCGTTCTCATCTTCTGCGAAGTCAGTTGCCTTTCCTATTGAAATCAGCTTGTGCATCTTCTCCAGGTATTTGTCATTCTTTTGAGCGGACTTGATTCTTTCTTACAAGCTCAGATCAAGGTTCAATTGAGCCAGTTGTACTCCTCGGTATCGAACTCGGAGCTCGATACCTATTTCCTCTAAGTCTCATAGTAATCGGTTGTCAATGGATAGGGACGTCATTTACTTTTGGCTCAACTTGTCTGCTACAACATTGCCCTTGCCAGTCGTGTAATTAATTGCCAGGTCATAACCTTTAATGAGTTCCAGCCAACGCCTCTTTCGTAAGTTCAATTCCTTTTTGGTGAAAAGGTATTTTAGGCTCTTGTGATCCGTATAGATTTTGCAAGACGTACCATAGAGATAGTATCACCATAATTTTAACGTGAACACAATTGCTGCCAATTCCAGATCGTGTGTAGGGTAATTCTTATCATGTGGCTTTAATTATCTCAAAGCAAATGAGATTACCTTATCTCTTTGTATGAGCACACATCCCAATCCTTGACCTGATGCATCACTGAAGATCTAAAATCCCTTATAGCCCTCAGGAAGTGAAAGAATTAGAGCTGACACGAGACATTGTTTTAATTCTTGAAAACTAGCTTTACAGCCATCAGTCCAATTGAATGACACTCCCTTATGATTGAGGCGAGTTAGAGGCGACATCACTTTAGGAAATTCTTTTACGAACTTTCAGTAATAATTCGCCAAACCAAGGAAACTTTGGACTTCGTTAGCTGATGTGGGCTGCTTCCAATCCACCATAGCCTCAATTTTCTTTGGATCCACAGAGACACCTTTCACCGAGATAATTTACCCAAGGAACGATACGCTACTCATCCAAAATTTATATTTACTAATCTTGGCATAAAGCTGATTCTCCCGCAGTGTCTGTAGTACTGTTCTCAAGTATTCTGTGTGGCCTTCTTTACTCTGATTATATTAAGATATCATTGATGAACATGACCACAAACTTATCTAAGTAGGGTCGGAAGACTCGGTTCATCATATCCATGAAGGCTGCTAGGACATTGGGCAAACCAAAAGGTATAACCAAAAATACGTAGTATCTATATCTCGTACGAAATGCTGACTTAGGGACGTCTTCAGGCTTAACCTTCAACTGATGATAACCTGAGCGAATATCAATCTTCAAAAATACTGTCGCACCTTGAAGCTGGTCGAACAGATCATCGATTTTTGGTAACGGATACTTGTTCCATACTGTCACTTTGTTCAACTCTCGGTAATCAATGCAAAGACGAATTGTACCATCTTTCTTCCTTACAAACAATACTGTAGCTCCCCAAGGTAAAATATTGGGATAGATGTACCCACGATCTAATAGTTCTTGAAGTTATTCCTTTAGTTCTTTCAATTCTGCTGGTGCCATTCTGTACGGGGCTCTAAAAATCGGTATTGTATCCTAAAATGTATCAATACTGAACTCAATCTCTCAGTCCAGTGGCATTTCGGGTATATCGTCTGGAAACACATCAGGAAATTCGGCCACGACTTCAGTGTGAACTGGGTCTGCACCCTCCCTGCGTGTGTCTAAAACAGAAGCTAAGTACCCTTCATACCCAGAATTTAACATTCGTCGAGCCATGGTTGCTGAGATCACCATTGATGGCTTGGTCGATGTCGCACCACACGAGTACGAGAATTATGCCTCTCTCGGTAGATGAAATATAACTCTTTTCCTCGCGCAATCGATCGTCTCACCACATGCACTAAGCCAATACATTACCAGAATGATATCCTAGTCCTTGAGGTCAAGAATAATTATATCCAGTGACAAGTTTCTACCTCCAATACATATATAGCCATCCATACATATCAAGTTAGCATGCATCTCCACCCCAGATGGAGTGCTAACATTAAGTTTTAGATTTAACATTAACATTCTCAGTTTGTGTTGCAGATATGAAACTATGTGTTGCAACTAGAGTCAAATAGTACACATACAGAAATGCCATTAAATAATAGTATACCTATCACGACAGTATCCGACATGAAGGCCTCCTCCCGAATCAAAGCATAGACTCAGTCTTGCGCACCGGGTCTATGATTTGAGTTTTGCCCAGCCTGAGGTGCCCGTGGAGCTTGCCCACGATTCTGATAATTCTATTGTGGCGGTTGCTGGCGATGATGGCCATAATTTACGATCGTTCCTCTACATTCCCAAGCCTTGTGGCCCAAGCGACCGCACTTAAAATATTTGCCCTCTAGACATGGCAATCCCTGGTGAGGTGTCCCTTGCCACGACACCTATAACAATACATCCCACCTTGGTTGTGCCCTTGGAAGTCGTTGTTATTGTCACGACCCAATTCCGTAGAATCACTTGAGGCGTCCCCCGAATCGTGACCGCCGTGCGGGCCTGGAGTTGCGCCCGCACAAGGCTTTAATGATTTGCATAACAAGCACATATTCAGAGTATGCAGATAAATTGAAACACAGATTTGAAACATAGAAAAGTTTTCTTTATTGATAATGAACATCTATTACAAACTCTTGAACGAGTTAGCTAATATGCCGAACGGCTTACAAAAGAGATGACTCAAAATGAGATAGCAGTCCTGTACATTACATCCCTTTATAAACTCAAACGATAAAGACCTCCAGGCTGGAGGATAGCTTTGCCACGGAGCTGCATTTGTGTATGAAGAGTTGCAGCTTCTGGCTTCAAAAGGCTTCGAGGCGCGGTGAAGATGCGCCTACAGCTTGGACTGGATCGGGTAGACGACTTCGGCTCCTCGCTCGGTTCGCCTTGGTGCGGAGAACCTGTTTCAACGAGGGTCAGCATATCGAAACATGCTGGTAAAGGCGAGCTAGCCTGACTATACCAATCAACACATTGTTTAGTGAAGCATGCATATTTTTGTGGGTTTCTATCTTGCCTTAGTTCATTTATAAGTAAGCAGCATATAGAAATTTACTGAAATGAACGTGCCACCGTTCGGTGGATTTTACCTGACCGTCTGAATTACCTGCACAATACTTACCATGCCTTCCCTGAAACGAAGACACAAGTTAGTATGCAACAGGTTTAAATATACATAGGATCACTGGCTTGATGCCACGAAGGGACGGGTTATAGTCTCAAGACACAAATGATATACACCGCAGGTGGCGAGTCCCGCTGCATAACACTTTGCCCCATAACATACGACTATACATACGTTCCGTCCGGATCGGATCGGTCCCGGCGCCCCGGTGACCGTCCGCGGAACTCATAACATACCTTGTGCACAAGTCGTCCGTGATCGAGAATACTTATAGAATTTGTTCCATAGCATACAGTTTTGCATAGTCATCCTGACAGTTTATTTCATAACAAGCATATATTTCCATACTTAGCACGATTCATAGAACAGTTATAGACGAACTAGCATACAGGATGATAACCGTTCATAAGTTTGTTGACAAGCATAATAACCAAGTTATTCTCTTTTATCTTGGTTTCTTTTATTATTACTTGGTATCGTTTGATCGGGCGAAGGAGTGAGGCTTGGAAGCAAGGCTAGCTAATCGGGTTGGTAGCCACTCACTTAGATTTTTGGAAAGAAGAAGGAAAGAGGCGCTTCACGACTTCGCTCGCAAGCCACCTACTGCTCGTTTACCTGCACACGAACAGCTCGATTAATACTTCTTCCTCTCTTTCCAATCTCGGAATAGAAGTGCAAGTCAATGAACGAAAACAATAAAAACCATCGAAACCGTTCAAGGAAAACAAGCAAATCCCAAAACCAACTCAAAGCACGAAAGCAACAAGCGACATCGGAAACTGAGGCAATAAAAGATAGCAGCGGAGAGGTCCCTCCTGACTCTGCCGCTAAGCCGATCCTTGGGGCGCAGTCCACTGAATATGGGAATCGATTCCGAAGAAACAAATCCATAACGAGGACGAGTTCTTAATTCAATCTATCACGATCGAACGATACCGTCTTGTGTTTCTTAGCCGCGCTCTCCGCACCGGGAGAACGGGGTGCTACATCCTACCCAACTAATTGGAAGTTTCGTTCCGAAACTTAGGAATAGAACCAACCGTTAGGGATTATCGGTTTAAGGCAGGAGCTTAGAGGGGAGTGGACAATCCCGAGCTACGTGGCCAGGCCCGCCACAGTTGAAGCATAGACCTTTTCTGCTGTAACATCTCTCCGTAGAGTGTCCTTGCCTTTTACAGAAATCACAGAATGGTCTCGGGTTTCCTTTGTGGGGACCGCCATGGTTAGGGCGCTTTGCAGCGGTGTTTCCTCTATCGTTGCCTTGGCGTTTGTGATTGTAGGTATGCACAGCGCCGGTAGAAACGTGAGGATACTGTGGCTCGAGCGATAGGGCATGATTCATGACTTCACGCATTGTTCCGTACTGATTATTGGCCACGTGCGAATGGATGGCAGGGCGTAATCCACCTTCAAACCTTCTGGCTTGACTCGCTGCATCAGGTAAATAGGCCCTAGCGAATTTGGAGAGTCGGTTGAATTCAGCGGAGTATTGTTTGACTGTTATACTGCCCTGCCGTAGTTGCACGAAATCGTTTTCCATCTTACGTTGCACTGGAGGGGGTATAAACTCCTCTTCAAACGCGGCACGAAAGGTCGTCCACGAGATCGCCTCCTCTCCGTAATCAAATTGGAGAGATCGTCGATGCACGTCCCACCAATCGTGTGCGTTGAGGCGGAGCTGTAGTTGCGCGCAGGCGACGCGCTTATCCTCGGGGACCTCTAGCAGAGTGAAGTGGTCTTCAATCTCGGCTAGCCAATCTAGAGCTACCACTGGGTCCTCAGTCCTATTGAATGGGGTGTTGCAAACTTTCTTGAAATGGCCCAAGTTGAAGGCAGTCACGTCCCTCGGCCTTGGGATTTGAGGCGTCTCCACTTCAAGCACGGGCTGTTCCACCGGAGTCGTTGCTGTTGCGGCGGAATGGTTGGCAGCCAAAGTCTGAACGATCTGTTGTAGGGCATCTACCTGCTTTTGTTGGACTGAGAATCGGGTCTCTAGATTACTCTCGAGCTTGGCTTGGCGAGCATCGTCTCGTTGTCGTTGCGATTCTAACATTTGCATTACCCGCTCAAGCGGGTCGACTTGAGACATGCCTCGTTGGCTCCGAGAGCTTCCTGAAGTACCCGAACTGCTTTCTTGTGTTTCGTTCGGTGGTTGCGCTGCAGATTGCACTGGATCCATTCCTTCAAAAGAAGGTAAATTACATTAGGATCATAATGTATTATGGACTTATTGCATGAACGTATCTCATTTTGGCCTAGCGAGTTCAAGAGTTCGCACAGGAATTTGATCGTTAAAGGAACTTTTCCAGCACGAAGTCTAAGAAACTTTGAATCTGTGCTCTGATACCACTATGTCACGACCCAATTCCGTAGAATCACTTGAGGCGTCCCCCGAATCGTGACCGTCGTGCGGGCCTGGAGTTGCGCCCGCACAAGGCTTTAATGATTTGCATAACAAGCACATATTCAGAGTACGCAGATAAATTGAAACACAGATTTGAAACATAGAAAAGTTCTCTTTATTGATAATGAACATCTATTACAAACTCTTGAACGAGTTAGCTAATATGCCGAACGGCTTACAAAAGAGATGACTCAAAATGAGATAGCAGTCCTGTACATTACATCCCTTTATAAACTCAAACGATAAAGACCTCCAGGTTGGAGGATAGCTTTGCCACGGAGCTGTATTTGTGTATGAAGAGTTGCAGCTTCTGGCTTCAAAAGGCTTCGAGGCGCGGTGAAGATGCGCCTACAGCTTGGACTGGATCGGGTAGACGACTTCGGCTCCTCGCTCGGTTCGCCTTGGTGCGGAGAACCTGTTTCAACGAGGGTCAGCATATCGAAACATGCTGGTGAAGGCGAGCTAGCCTGACTATACCAATCAACACATTGTTTAGTGAAGCATGCATATTTTTGTGGGTTTCTATCTTGCCTTAGTTCATTTACAAGTAAGCAGCATATAGAAATTTACTGAAATGAATGTGCCACCGTTCGGTGGATTTTACCTGACCGTCTGAATTACCTGTACAATACTTACCATGCCTTTCCTGAAACGAAGACACAAGTTAGTGTGCAACAGGTTTAAATATACATAGGATCACTGGCTTGATGCCACGAAGGGACGGGTTATAGTCTCAAGACACAAATGATATACACCGCAGGTGGCGAGCCCCGCTGCATAACACTTTGCCCCATAACATACGACTATACATACGTTCCGTCCGGATCGGATCGGTCCCGGCGCCCCGGTGACCGTCCGCGAAACTCATAACATACCTTGTGCACAAGTCGTCCGTGATCGAGAATACTCATAGAATTTGTTCCATAGCATACAATTTTGCATAGTCATCCTGACAGTTTATTTCATAACAAGCATATATTTCCATACTTAGCACGATTCATAGAACAGTTATAGACGAACTAGCATACAGGATGATAACCGTTCATAAGTTTGTTGACAAGCATAATAACCAAGTTATTCTCTTTTATCTTGGTTTCTTTTATTATTACTTGGTATCGTTTAATCGGGCGAAGGAGTGAGGCTTGGAAGCAAGGCTAGCTAATCGGGTTGGTAGCCACTCACTTAGATTTTCGGAAAGAAGAAGGAAAGAGGCGCTTCACGACTCCACTCGCAAGCCACCTACTGCTCGTTCACCTGCACACGAACAGCTCGATTAATACTTCTTCCTCTTTTTCCAATCTCGGAATAGAAGTGCAAGTCAATGAACGAAAACAATGAAAACCATCGAAACCGTTCAAGAAAAACAAGCAAATCCCAAAACCAACTCAAAGCACGAAAGCAACAAGCGACATCGGAAACCGAGGCAATAAAAGATAGCAGCGGAGAGGTCCCTCCTGACTCTGCCGCTAAGCCGATCCTTGGGGCGCAGTCAACTGAATATGGGAATCGATTCCGAAGAAACAAATCCATAACGAGGACGAGTTCTTAATTCAATCTATCCCGATCGAACGATACCGTCTTGTGTTTCTTAGCCGCGCTCTCCGCACCGGGAGAACGGGGTGCTACAGTTATTCTGGCACTTTGGAGCCTCGTACCTCATAAAAAAACCTTCATCATATCCCTTATTAAGTAATGGAAAACTCATGAAAAACCTTCAGTAAAAATCTTCTTCTCCACTTGGAAGCTTTAATTGTAAGGCTTTCTAAAGTGTCGGACCCAAACATTCAGTGTTCCCTTGCGGCAGCTAAGTCCCTAGTACTTGAAGATGCCCACAAACATGGGTCAGAATATTACCTTGTACTGGTGAGTGGCCACAACCAATCTCACCTAAAAATCCGATACTAAGTAATATATAAAAGCAGCCGTTATTATAATGATCTTTTTATGTTGCATTAAGTTCAGTTAATAATTCATATTATAAGAATATAAGAAATATATATATGTTTATCACCATTTAGGTGATTCTTATCCACGGTCGTTCAGTCATCCATGTATATGAATAATAACTTACTTTGCATGCATAAAATATTATTACTTTGATACATGTCTATATGAAGGTCACTGGCCAAGCCATCACGACTATCTTGGAATTTTAGTATCTCGTTCAATGCAGGGAGCTAGCCTCACTGAAGGTCCCAAATTTATGATGATAGTGCTTCAACACCCATGTCACCCCAGGCCAAAGCGGTTATGTGGCTCCGGTGTACCGCCTCGAGGAGCCTACCCCTTGTGCACAAGTTTTTCTATGACCATGCATACAATGCAACTAACTAATAGAAGAATACATACAAGTACAAAAAACTTGATATGGTATGCCATAGTGTCTTATTGTTTGCCTTGAGCCATAGCTCACCATACTTACCGCCCAGTCCAGGGTCTTCGCCACATAATCCATTCACTACTAAAATACAGTGATTTAGCAACAAAAAATTAGTGACGGTTACTATCAGTCGCCAAGTAGCGACGGTTCATAGTTGGTTGGACGACCAACATCCACCATTTGCGAATTAAACAACTATTTGTTGCTATGACATCGCCAATTAGTAGCTAGATCGTCACCAGTTTGCGCGATCAAATGCGGGAACAACGCAGGTAAACATGACGACGGTCTTGCGACGGATATTGAGTCGCGGATGCGTCACCTAGATTGTTTAGTTGTGGCGATGGATATGGACGCCGCATATCCGTCGCCAAGTTTTGTGCCCTAAGTTATATTAATTAGGCGGTCGATTAAAATTTTTATTTCAATCGACCTTGCCTCTCTCTCCTCTCGCTCCTCTCGTCGGCTGCTCCCCTCCGGCTCGTGCTTTCCTCTCATCCGCTCCCCCCCGCCAGAGTTTCCCTCTCCTATATCCGGCCCGTGCTTCCCTCTCCTTCGCTCCCCTCTCGCCGTGCTTCCCTCTCCTCCGCTCCACTATAAGTCTTCCTCCCCTCTTCTCCCTCTGTTCTCCTCTTCGGTTTGCACTATTACTGCCCACACTCTAGGGTGTACCATTTGGGGATGGTTTATGTGATGATTTCTTATTATTACTCCATATTTTGGGGTAATTTATGTGATAATTTCTTGTTACCACTATAGGTGTTTGTGTTATAGCTTATGTGTATTTTAGTGTATGTGTTTGGGCGTTTGATAGTATGCGAGATGTGTTGTGTGTGTGATAGTATTAGTGAGTGTTGGGGAGTTTGTGCACATATAGGAGTATAGTAAAGGGAATTAGTGGGGAAGTATTCGGTGCACAGAGGTTGGTACAGAAGTGTGGTATTGGTTGTTGGAGGCCTTGTGCAGTGAGTATTTAGGGGGAGTCGGGTTCAGACAAGGGGTGTAGTGCACTTGGGCACTACAAGTACAGACCTGTGCACAGGTGAAGAAGGGGGATAATGCTCAGTCAGGCAGTTGGTTAGGTACTAGTTGGGGGTAGTGGCTTGTTGATTACAGTGGTGTATTAGATCATAGTGTATCAGATCTTAATGATTGATCCAACTTTTCATCCATAAACACAACTAAAACTATAAGAACACATCTAATATATACACTAGAGTCTAGATAACATAATTAATAGCTCCTACAAAGTGATATAGAGAATTTAGATTACTTCTCTATGAGGCAAGGACTTGGTCCAATAATGGCGAGGCATAGTCTATGCAGCCATTTGACTGGCGAGGTAGAGACCATGCAGCCATAGATATCATTGACTATCCTTCGGCCCCTATCCCTCGGCAATGATGATACCATAACCCATTACTATTTTATATTATGAGATGATGTCTTAGTATTACATTATGTGGGTTCATCTTAATTCTGTTATATCTTTCATATACTACATTTGATAAGAACATATACTACACTGATGTACAGAACTTAAATGATTTACATTAATGTATGCTAGAATAAATTTTGGATAGTATTCTGAGCCATCGATAATCGAATTTATGTTGATACTATGCGAAAAGGCATCATATTGAACAAATATCGATGTTGTAACTTTTACCTATTTCTCTACTTTTTGCTATGGTAGAATACGCAAAGTACGAATTAAAATGCTTTTAGAATGCCCATCTAATATCGTATGTACATCTAATTGCTTCTGTGTATTTTATCTTATGATACAGAATTTTTTACACCTACCAAGCAATGGATTTTTACTTGGTTGATCGTACGTGGATGTACAGGCAGCAACACAAGAGCAGGATTGGTCTGAGTGACGATTTAAGGTAGGCATTGAAGCATTTTTTAAGTATGCCATGAAAAAAACTAATTACATGGATGGTCCAAAAATCAAGTGTCCATGTGCTCATTGTCATAATAGACGTTACGAAGAAGTGGTGATTGTGAGGAAGCATACCCTTAAGGATTTTGTATGTGATTACAACATGTGGGCATCGTAAGATAAACTTTATACGAAAAGATAGTCTGCTTTTGTTGTGGATGTTGCTACGGATGTTGCCATCGAAGATGATGTAGACTATGTTGAATATGGAGACTACAACTTGGCACGAGATATGGTGTATGATGCGGCAGGGCCTAATTTTAATCCGGAGGATCCGAATCCCGATGCAAAGGAGTTCTATGATATGTTTAAGAATGCAGATACTCCTATATATCTTGGTTGCGAGAGTCATTCAGTATTGTAACTTACCGCAAGCTTGATATGATCGGATCGCACAAATAGTCAAAGAGGTGTTACCAAAAGAATCAAAAGTGTATCCTAAAAACTTCTACAAATCAAATATGATGGTCTGACAGCTTGGACTGGGGTATAAAAAGATATATTATTGTCGCAACGGATGCATGTTGTACTATAAAGAGAATGAGGACATAGAAAGATGCAGTTTTTGCCATATGGATCGTTACATGCCAGTTTGGAGAAAAGAAAAGTCAACTAGAATAAAACGACATCCGTACAAGTATATGCATTACTTGCCGATCATGAAGTGCTTATAGAGGATGTATATGTCCATCAGTACAGCAGAACACATGATGTGGCATAACGAGGAATATACAAAGGATGATGGAGAATTGTCACATCCTTCCGATGGAGAGACGTGAAAGCATTTTGATCGGTGTTATCCAAATTTTGCTGCAGAGCCTAGAAATGTTCGATTTGCGCTATGTTATGATGGATTTGCTCCTTTCGGACAGTCGAGATCTCAATACTCATGTTGGCCGATGATTCTCACCCCATAAAATCTACCACCATGGATTGTATGAAGACTCCTTATATGTTCTTGACAGTTGTCATACCCGATCCCAGAAATTCGACGAAGAACATCGATATATATTTGTAGCCGTTGGTGGATGAACTGAAACAGCTGTAGGAGTTGGGCGTCACGACCTACGATATTTCAAGAAAATAGAACTTTCAGATGAGAGCTTCACTTATACGGACTATCAATGATTTTCTTGCATATGGTATGTTACCGGGATAGAGTACCCACGACACAAAGTCTTGTCCGATATGTATGGGAAAGAGTAAGGCGTTTCATCTTAAACATGGAAGGAAAGCCGCATTCTTTGACTGTCACCGTCAATTTCTACCCACGTCACATCCTTAGAGAAAGAATAATGAGGCATTTAGAGCTAGAAAGCAAGAACTTTCTCGTCCACCTAACAGATTGTCGGGATACGATATTTGAAAAGATGTGAAGGATTTGCCGACCGTGATAGAAGACCAATATCGAACAATCGTGTTGAGGGATTTGGACATAGACATAATTGGACCAAGCGGAGTATCTTCTGAGACTTACCTTATTGGAGAGATAATCTTATAAGACATAATCTTGATGTCATGCATATCGAAAAGAATGTGTTCAATAATATCTTTAATACCGTTACGGATATTAAAGGAAAGACGAAGGACAATCCCAAAGCAAGACAAGAATGGCCAAGATATGTAAGCGTCCTCAGTTAAACTTAATACAGAGGGGGAGCTAGTGGACCTGTGAAGCTAATAGCGCCATTCACATTAAGCAGGAAAGATAGATTGATAATATGCAACTGGATATCCAGTTTACGATTTTTTGACGGCTATGTATCGAAATTGTCTAGATGCGTTGATCTCAATGAATGCAAGCTAACGGAAATAAAGAGTCACAACTGCCACGTGTTCGTGGAAAGGTTATTACCTATTACTCTTAGAGAGTTGTTGCTGTCACGCCCCAGTTCCAAATATAAGGAACTGAGCCACGTGGCAATGGCCAGCGGGTACACTTCGACGGAGTGCACCTAAGCTGTAAAGTACAATGATAAAACCCAACATATAACACATAGACAGTGAAACTAAATCTCATCCACAGACATCTGAAATATAGAGCACATAGAGAAAATTATAACTACTAATGTGCAGAAGGGAATAAGACAGAAAATGTATCATAATACAAATACGAGTAGAGTCGCATGGAAACAAACCCGCTAATACAAATACTGAAATAAAGGAAAGCAGTAGGATAACTAGGAACGATATCTGAATTTTAGATAGTAATACCGGACCAGGGTGAAGTCACTGCCAAAGACCAAACGAAGTCCTCGGGAAGGATCTCGTCCTCTACAACAGGTCTTGCTCCTGGATATACATCCAGTCCATACTCCTCCGGGTAGTCCTCCTCGCCTAAGCCTAGAAGGAAATTAGGTCCTCAGAGGGACATAATAAGGTATAAAAATAGTATGCCATAGTATAACAGAAAGAAACAAGTACAATGTCGGTGTAATCTAGCATAACCACCTAAGTGAGACACAACTTTGAAGACAATGTTCGACGCGTGGGCTGTCCAAATATAAACCGTAGCTCCGAACACAGAGACACACGGGGCATACCGTAGCTCCGAACACAGAGACACACGGGTGATACTACGACTCTGGATACAGGAACACTACATAAATAGGAACATATACATATATATAGCACGTGCAGACTAGCCCAAACGTCTTGTAACTGTCTTCCCCTCCCAAAGAGGTCAACGAGTGTCCGTTGAACCTGAACCTCTATCTAACAGTCTCGTCATACTTAAGTAACTATCAACAATCACGACCCTAAAGTCATCCCAGATTCCGGTCATGCTGACAGTATCAGGATACAGGAAGTCTGGCATGATGACGGTGTCTGAATGTGTCCTAGGGTTTTGATATAACCAAGTAGGTACATCAAGGTGTCACGAATATCTATCAATCGATACCAGACGTTACCAACGAATGTCTGCACCCGGTTACGACCTAGACGCTAAGTAACAATTCTGATCCAAAGCGCGCACAATGCATAGAATAAATAAATATAAATTTGGAAACTGAGATACAGGATGGCAAGGTACACTTGCCTGGATCCGGATGCTGAAGGTGGGGCTCCGGTACAACATCCAAGTCCGTGGATCCCGAAGTACCTAGAGACGATATATAAGATTAATCAATAAACTATTACGATGCTTTTCTAAAATAAGAGGTGATACACGTCTAGCATAGGCTTCAGTCTTAGTTACATATAGCTCACATAGACACTAACTAGAGGGTTGACCCAAGTTGACTAAAGGAACGTTGCATCAAATACGATCAACAATCAGTATAAGGTCATTAAACCAAATCTTAATCCCCTAATATTTACCTCGATGATTTTAGTCGTTCAAGCTATGCTCATCCTCAACCATACCATCATTGTATTCATAGACGTTATTATGTACATTCAATTTATTCATCTTCAAATAAATTAGTTATTAATTATCAAGCTCTTAATAAATAACTGTTATTATATTATTATAACACTATTTCATATATATACCTACTCCTCAATATTCACCATAAAAATACGCATGTGAAGTATTCATGAACCCTAACCCTGACTAGGGTCTCTTTAGCATAATAGCATAACTACACTAAAAAAGAGAAGGGTGAGTGTCACGACCCGCATCCAAAATTTGGGCATGAGTCGTGGGTACGTCCAGCCTACGCCGCAGCATCGGCGGTAGAATATTGTCTAGGTCTTAATAATATACTAAATAATACTCACAACCTGTCAATGATATCAACTCTAATAAGGAGGACAATGAAATAATATCTCACAATAGCTCATAATGTAAACTCAATCACAATAACTATAAGAGTATAAAGGTACAATAAAAGATAAGAAGAATGACATAGTTAAACACCATGTCTCAAAGTAAAGATAAACCACAGTCTAGCTGTCTAACATAAAGTCTCCACAAGTCCCAACATAAACTAAGAATAAGTCTAAACATAAACTGAAATAAACCTTAAATAAGTCTCAGTGCATAAGATAAATACTGTCTAGATAGCTGCAGGTAATGTCTCCTCTAAAGGAATAGTCTCCTCTAAGATCTCTGGTGTGTAGTCTGCATCTATACTTGGTCCATAATGTATGGGACAAAAGTCCTCAAGATCCTCTGGAAAAAATATCCAGTCAGGATTGGAGTGAAGTACAAGCACTAACAACAGTTCCACATATATTGACAGAAACTATAACACAGTGTAAAGAAATACAAGATAGATATGAATACTGTCAATAAGAAATACTGGAATAATGAAGTACTGGAATAAAGGAATACTGGAGCATATCATCATCAATGTACATCTAGCAATGTATAGAAATACAAGTGCATGCTAGAACAATGAACTAGAACATAAGTGAGTACTAGAACAATAACTAGAACATAAGGAATGCTAGATCAATATACTAGAGATACATATCAAGAACATCTAGCTAAGTGTGTGAAATATCAGCATATCATGTTATCGGCTTAGGACTGATCAGGCTTGTTACATATGATTAGCTATAATTCATGTAAGGTCAGGCTAACCATCCGAATAGCTATGATGCAAGAAATAGTCAGGCTAATCATACATAACAGGCTATGAGGCATGTAATTGTCAGGCTGCACCGACGTGAGGTGTGGGTGAGCTATGATGCAAGTAGAGTTGGGTATGATCACATAAGCTACTAATATTTCTCCGTTTCTCCCAGCTAGCGCGATGGATCACAATCATGACTCCTCGTGACAGGTCTCAATGATGCCAACTCGTGTATACAACAGTGTCAGAATCATGTACACCATACAACTAGAATTATAGAGATAATCAACATAATAAAAACTGTCAGAGAATATACTCGCTTGTGGTCCTTAGCTGGCAATACCAATATCCTGTTTCCAAAGTATCGTTTGAATGATCCAACAGTCCTATAGACGTATCATATAATACAATATTGCATCAGATATTACACTAACACACACAATCAAAACACAAAGAACTCAGAGACTACGCTAGGGGGTGACACTTGTCATTTACAGGGTCAAGTGTGCATCTAGTTGCACGGGTGTCACGTCTGTAATTGTTGTGCATAATAGACAGTCAAATAATACGGGTCTTGCCAGTACGTCAGTGTACATATGGCAGTCTACTAACAATTTCCATGGTTACAGGTCAATGTAACTATGGGATATCCGTAATTATACTCGGGTCACCTAGTACATATATAATTATACATAGTCTTAACAAGCATATAACATTAATACTTATAATATATATGTACACCAAATAAATACATATACCATATATATATGTGTATATATACTAATTGAATTCATATATATATATATATATAATGGAATACATATACTATATATAATTGAGTTCATATACTATATATTTACATATGTATATATCTACCAATTATACATATTAAACATATATTAAATACATATACTAATACATACACCCTCATACCAAATATACAATACGTGTATATTAAACCATAACTAAAAATACGTATGCATACTAATGAGAACTACGCGTATGCGTGTACGTGTACATGTACGCAAGAGGGAGAACTCGAACCTGCGTACGCGGGACGAGGCGTTTGTGTCAAGTCGTCGAGGAAGTGGCAGCGGGGTGCTGCTCGGGTTCACGGTGCAGGCGATCGTGCGCTCAGGTCGACGGGCAGCGGCTTCAGGCGATTCAGCGAGTCACTTCGGTCGTGACGAGGGTGGTCGGATGGGTCAGGCGGGTCGGGGGAGAACGTGACCACGGGGTGTTCCTCGGTGCAGACGGTCGGCTTTAGTGGGTTGAGAATGGGAGGTCGGTGGTGGGTTGAGGAAAGGCAGGGTGTTTGTTTTCAGGCGAAGCGGTGGGGGACTCCGGCTAGGTTGAGAATGACTCCGACGTTGCTTCCGGCTAGGCGTCGAAGGTGGAGGCATTCAGCGTTCAGCGGTCGGCTCGAGAATGGTCGGTTCCGGCGGGGAGATGCGAGCAGGATGGAGGGAACGGTGAGGCGGTAGGGGGCTGGTGGTGACGAGGCTGCTCCGGCGAGGGCTGATCTCCGGCGGGTCGAGTACAGGAAGGGAAGGGATGGTGAACAGTAAGATGGGAAGGGGAACAAGTCGGCTGGGTATTAGGTTTAAGGAATAAAGAAAAAGAAAAAAGTAAAGAAAAGGAGTTTATATAGGTATAGTATTGGGTTGACCTAGAATAAAGGCTTGGTCAACACTTGGAAAAAGGGCTTCTCATATAGGATTTCAAGGGCTATGATTTCCTAGATTCAAAATGGATGGTTAGGATTGCATTTGGTTCAAAGTTTGGAGGTTTATGGTTTAAAGAGGCTGATATTGAGTTACACACTCCCAAAATTATGGAAAAATTCACATGAAGGAGAAATGAGTTTCTTCACGTGTTATGTCCAATGGGGTGGACACCTTAATGCACTTTTGCATAAAAGTGCCCAACAATTGGTAAATTGCACAAAGTTAGGTTTATGGTTTAATTTAATTAAAATAAATGTAATTTGTGTTCTAAAATTAATTAGAAGTACATGGAGCTAAAATTAAGTGGGACACAAGTGTCATGAATGAAGAAGACTCAGAATAGAATATTACCCTAATTTGGGTTGCTCAAGATGGATCGAGATTGTGTCTCCAATTTCGATTGGAACGCACAAGGATACAAAAATAAATTTATATCGAATTAAATATAGTCGTTTGTGATGAATATTGTGCGACTAAAATGAAGCACATCATGGCATAGTTATAAGTCACACAAGGATCAAAATAAAAGTCTGGCACGTCTAGGACAATGGTGTAAAATTAGTTGGAAGGCAATGGCAAGTGTAGCGCTCTAATTATTGAAGCAACGGTAAAGTGCAAAAATTACAACAATTTAGATATAAATAATTATCATGCAATCATTTACACATTAAATTATGAAAAGACAAAAATACCCCTATTCTGAAATATGGTAGTGACAAGTCTACCCTCCTTAAAATAATTTTGTCATCAAAATTAAAAATAAACTAGCACAAGAATAAACAATAAAATAAAGAATTATACCTCAAGTCTCGAAAAGATACGGATACTGCTTGCGTATTTCATTCTCTCTCTCCCAGGTTGACTCGCCTGGAGAGTGATGTCTCCATGCAACACGAACCAAGGGAATAGTCTGATTCCGCAATACCCTCTCTCTATGATCCAAGATCTCCACGAGCTGTTCGGGATAGCTGAGCGTCGGTCCAACCTCGATCTCCGAGTGATCTAGTATGTGACTAGGATCTGCTACGTACCATCTCAGCTATGACACGTGAAACACGTCATGCACTCTATCTAGAGCAGGCGGCAAGTCCAGTCTATAGGCCCTGTATCGTGGACTAATCTTTTCGCCTCTACCAAAATGAATCGTGCCCCATGTCGGAGAAATCCGTAGGAACACCAAATCGCCAACCTAGAATAAATAATCTTAACACGCAACTAAAAAAATAATAATCACAAAACAAAAGAATAATAAAACCTATACCTGAAACTCTAGGGGTCTACGGTGGCTATCGGCCCATTGCCGCTGTCTGTCCTGTGCCACTCGCAGTCTGTCTCTGATAAGTTTCACCTTTTCTGCTGCATCCACGACCATTTCTGGTCCTAACAAATCTCTCTCTCTAACATCATCCCACGACGCCTTCGTCCATACAAAGCCTTGAATGGTGACATCTCTATACTGGCCTGGTAGCTGTTGTTGTAAGGAAACTCTACTAGGTATAGATAATCCTCCCAAGAACCTCCGAGATCCAAAACACAAGTGCGTAGCATGTCTTCAAGAGTCTGAATAGTCCTTTCAGACTGCCCGTCTGTCTGGGGGTGATATGCGGTACTGAACTTGAGCTGAGTGCCCAAGCTAGCCTGTAGACTCCTCCAGAAGTGGGAAGTGAAACGACTATCCCGATCTAAGACGATACTCACAGGAACTCCATGTAATCTGATAATCTGCCGTAAGTACATCTCTGCTAGCTTCTCTATCGATGTACCCACTTTAAAAGGTAACAAGTGGACTGATTTGGTCAACCTATCCATGATGACCCAAATCGCGTCCTTTCCTCCCGGAGAACGTGGAAGCCCTGAAACGAAGTCCATAGTCACGTGCTCCCACTTCCATTCTGAAAGGTTAAAGCAATCCTTCTGGCCTCTGTCGATCTGCTTTTACCTGCTGGCACACTAAACATCTAGATACAAAGCGTGCTACCTTGCGCTTCATACCATACCACCATACGTGTTCCCTCAGATCTTGATACATCTTGTTGGCTCTGGGATGCATCGAGTACTGAGAGCGATGTGCCTCCTACAAAACCTCTTCGCGCAGCTCTCCACTCGGCACACACATCCTCGTGCCATGCCATAAAGATCCATCATCCGCAATAGTGAAGTCATCTTTCAATCCTGTCCGAACTTGTGCCCTGATACTCCTCAGAGTCTCATCATCATACTCTGCAGCTCTAATTCTATCCATCAGCTCTGATTGTATCTGTAATCCCCATATCTGAATCTCAATACCTGGAACTAGTACTTCAATTTCTAAGCTCTCAAGATTGGCCAATAAGTGTCTATTTGTCGTCAAGTACATAGCCATCGGATACCTGCTCAAGACATCGGCGACTATGTTGGCTTTTCCTGGATGGTACTGTAATGAGATGTCAAAGTCTTTCATCAACTCTAACCACCTTCTCTACCTCATATTCAGCTCCTTCTGTGTAAATACGTACTTCAAGCTCTTGTGGTCCGTGAAGATCTCCACATGCTCTCCGTACAGATAGTGTTTCCACATCTTTAGAGCGAAGATAACTGCTACTAACTCCAAATTATAAGTGGGATAGTTCTTCTCATGAGGGCATAATTGTCTTAAAGCATAGGCAATTACTTTTCCGTGCTGCTGAAGAATGCATCCCAAACCTTTTCATGAAGCATCACTGTAGATAGTGAATCCACCTATCCCTGATGGCAACGTCAAAATGGGCGTTGTCGTCAATCTCTTCTTCAGCTCATCAAATGCGGCTTGATATTCCTCTGTCCAGAAAAAATACACATCTTTCTTGGTCAGCCTAGTCACTGGCTCTACAATCTTGGAGAAGTCTTGTACGAACCTCCTGTAGTATCCTGCTAGTCCGAGAAAGCTCCTGATCTCAGCTACCGTACTGATGCTAGCCCATAACTCCTCTGCCTCTATCTTCTTTGGGTTAACTAAAATTTCGTCACCCGTCACCATATGTCCGAGAAATTCAACCTTGTCAAGGAAGAACTCACACTTTGAAAGCTTTTCGTACAACTCTTCCTTCCTAAGAGTCTCTAAGACTATCCTCAGGTGCTCTTTGTGCGCCTCTGGGGTCTTCGAATACACAAGAATATCGTCAATGAACACCACTACGAACTTGTCAAGGTACTGATGGAATACCTTGTTCATCAAGTTCATGAATACTGCGGGTGCATTGGTTAAACCAAACAGCATTACTGTGAATTCAAACTTGCCATATCTGGTCCGAAAAGCTGTCTTCGATATGTCTTCTCTCTTCACCTTCACCTAGTGATAGCCTGACCTCAAGTCTATCTTTGAAAACACCTTTGCTCCACTCAATTGATTGAAAAGATCATCTATCCTCGGCAGCGGGTATTTATTTTTGATAGGGAGGTTATTCAGAGCTCTATAATCGATACACATGTGCACTGTGCCATTCTTCTTCGGTACGAATAATACCGGAGCTCCCCATGGTGATGAACTAGATCTGATAAAACCTTTGTCTTGTAGCTCCACAACTTGCTTCTTCAGTTCTACCAGCTCGCTGTTTTTGACTCTATAGACATGTTGCGAAATAGGCTCCTCTCCTGGTACCAAGTCTATAGAGAATTTAACATCTTTGTCTGGCGGCAAGCCTGGCAACTCCTCTGGAAATATATCTAGGAACTCCGCTATCAGAGGATATGGTAACTCCTCTTCTTTCTTTCTGGCTCCGCAAAAAGTGTCTCTGCTCTGCTTTGCTGCTCCTCTGGCGACCTCAAACTCTAGTTCTTCTGGCGGTCGAAATATTACTCCGCCTCCGTGATAATCTATAGTAGCATGGTGTTTACTCAACCAGTCCATTTCGAGTACAATATCGTATCCTGGAAGTAGCATGACGAGTAAACTCACGCTCAACTCTCAGCCTCCCAATAATACTCTCCCATCCTTGCAATAATCACGGACTAGGATAATATCTCCTCCAGTTATGATCTTGCAAGCCCTATCTAATGGTTTCATTTCTAAATGATGCTTAAGAGCATAAGATACAGATACGAAACTATGGGAAGCGCCAGAATCAAATAATGCAAGTGCTGGAATAGAATCGAGAGAAACTGAACCAGAAATCATGTCTCCAGCTGGCTCGGTCTCCTCGATCGTCATGGCATAAGCGCATCCCTGTGGTGCTCCTCTCTGCTGCTGCTGGTGCTGAGCAAACCTCTTCTATTGTGGTGGAAGTGGAGGTCCCCTCTGCTGGTCTCCTGGTACAATAGGTACTCTGGCTGGTCCTCTCTGAGCTGCTGCTCCACCCTGACAAGCCTGAATAGATGGGTAGTCCCTAAGCTGATGTGCTGATGATCCACAGGACAAGCAAGTACCCAATCTCTGCCTAGAGATGTCTCTAGTATGTCCCATCTTTCCGCAATACGCACACTGGGCAACGGGCTGATTCTGTCTCTGTGGCTGCTGCTGCTGGATGTGTCCACGAACTGGTGCCGGGTGCTGTTGATGCTGCTGCTGGTACGGCCTTTATTGTTGTTGAAAGTGTGGGCGCTTGGCCGGTCTTGTGTTACCACATGTTCCTCCAGAAGTATCGCGTTCTCTCTTGGGTCTGAGGTCCAAGTCATCTTCAGCAATCTGGGCATCCATTAGAATACTCTCAAATGTAGCAGTGCGTCATCCCGAAGTACGAGACTTGATCTCTCTATTCAATCCCTTCCTAAATTTTTGTACTGTCTCCTGGGTCTCGAATCATCGATGGCGCAAATCGACTCAAACGGCAAAACTTCGCGGCATATTCGTCAACTGACATGCTCCCTTGGACTAAGTCATGGAACTGACTTTCCAATGCTCCTTGAAGAGCTCTTTGAAGTCATCCCAAGTAAGTCCTCCGTCAGTGAGTCTCGGCTCTGTATGATACCATGTTAGCACGATATCAAACATCTGACTGCCAGCGACCTCGATCTGAAGAATCTCCGGAATCTGCGTCAAACGCAAGTTTCTCTCTATATCCTCTAACCAATCGTCAGCATAGAGTATCCCCTCAGTGTCTTTGAACTCTCGAGGAATCATCCTCTTAAAGTCTACTATAGTACCTGGCCTCTGGTGCTGCTGGCTAGGATGCTGCGGTTGTCGTGCTACTCTCTCCACAGCCTGGAGAGCCACCTGATGAGCATTCTCTATGCTCTCTCTCATCAGCTCTGTCTGTGCCTGGTGCACCTCTGCTTGCACCCTCTGAGCCTCAGCTTGAACACGTTGAGCTTCTATTGTTACTTTTTGGGCCTCTAACATGCCCTGGATAAGTACGAACATCTGTACCCCGTCAGTGGGCACACCTCCGGGAATCGGTGTTGGTGGTGGGGGAAGGTTGTCCGTCACAGCTGGGGCAATCCTCTGAACAGGTGGAAGAGGAATCCCATTAGCTGCAGATACTCCCACATGAACAGGAGATGTAGGAAGAACTCCAGATGTCTTTTCGTCAGGTCGAGAGGTGGCAGACCTCTCTGAAGTTGCTGCTCCCAATCTCAAAGACCTAGTCTTCGGCGGCATCCTGAAGACAGACTGAAAAGAATCAATTAAGGTAATAGATACGATATCACCAAGGAAGGACAGTAAAATTCTAAAGGAAATAATCATTCAGTATAGCATTGTAAAGATCAGAATTTTTCTAGTGTGATTGAGCATACTCTCATCTTAAATCCTATTTCCTATATCCTATCGCAGGCTCGCAGTAGTACAACTAAGTCGTCGTACTACCACGATATCGCACAACTCGTGAATCTAGACCTGCATAGGCCACCACTAAAAATATATCACGACCCGCACCCAGAATTTAGGTATGAGTCGTGGGTACGTCCAGCCTACGCCGCAGCATCGACGGTAGAATGCTGTCTAGGTCTCAATAATATACTAAACAATACTCACAATCTGTCAATGATATCAACTCCAATAAGGAGGACAATAAAATAAAATCTCGCAATAGCTCATAATGTAAACTCAATCACAACAACTATAAGAGTATAAAGGCACGATAAAAGATAAGAAGAATGATATAGTTAAACACGATGTCTCAAAATAAAGATAAATCACAGTCTAGCTGTCTAACATAAAGTCTCCACAAGTTCCAACATAAACTAAGATTAAGTCTAAACGTAAACTGAAATAAACCTCAAATAAGTCTCAGTGCATAAGATAAATACTGTCTAGATAGCTGCAGGTAATATCTCCTCTAAAGGAATAGTCTCCTCTAAGATCTCTGGTGTGTAGTCTGCATTAATACTTTTTTCATAATGTGTTGGACAGAAGTCCTCAAGATCCTTTGAAAAAATATCCAGTCAGGATTGGAGCGAAGTACAAGAACTAACAATAGTTCCACATATATTGACAGAAATTATAACACAGTGTAAAGAAATACAAGATAGATATGAATACTGGCAATAAGAAATACTGGAATAATGAAGTACTGGAATAAAGGAATACTGGAGCATATCATCATCAATGTACATCTAGCAATGAATAGAAATACAAGTGCATGCTAGAACAATGAACTAGAATATAAGTGAGTACTAGAACAATAACTAGAACATAAGGAATGCTAGATCAATATACTAGAGATACATGTCAAGAATATCTAGCTAAGTGTGTGAAATATCAGCATATCATGTGATCGGCTTGGGAATGATCAGGCTTGTTACATATGATTATGTCACGCCCCAGTCCCAAAATATCGAGGGACTAGACACGTGGCAATGGCCAGCAGCACACACTGATGGACAAACCCAATTTAATGGATCCATCAGGGCGTACTTAAGCTGTAAAATAAAGTCTACTACAACATGTCACAACTAATCTCATCCACAGAAGATAAATATGATCAACAGCAATAAGAAATGAAAATCAATAACCAGCCTCATTAAAGTACTTCGGGGAATAACCCGCTATAAATCTGATACAATGGTTCAACAGACCAAAACATAAATGTCTGAATAAAGTAGATACTGAGTATGAAACACTGATACTCAGGAAAAGTCTTCAGCCAATACCTCATCCTCGGGTATCGGTACAGCTCCTGTATCAACTCCTGCTCCTGCTGTTGCTGTCCCGTAAACCTCGGGATAGAAATCGTCTACTAATCCTGGGGACATAATCCGGATCCAGGTCCTCAGGGGACATAGCAAGGTACACAATAATACAAGCCAAAATAAATGCAGTGCAGCAATAATGAAATAAATAGGGTAAATATGTAACCATTTATATGAAATGCAAGTGAGAGCATCACTAGTACTCAGGCTGAGACCACTACAAGCTCTGTGTCGGGGAGCCGGTAGCAGTAATAACAAGTAATGTGCCTAGCTTCGATGTAGAGTCTACGGCCTCACAATAATATTAGATATATATAAAATAGCCTGTAGCCTGTGTGTCTCTCCCCACCCAATATAACCACACGTCTCATGTCCATAACGTCTCATGTCTATGTCATGCGAGATCATAACTAATGCAACAAGTCATATAATATCTATGAACATAATGTCTATGTCAAATCCTTCAACCTACACAGAATCACCTTGAATATTTTAGGAAGATTCTGTCTCATGAATAGTATCAAGTGTCCTAGGTTATGATGTACTTGATAAGACAAGCACGAGAATGTAAAGGGTCACGATATCCATCTCTAGGTGACGTTACACAACTCCGCGTAAGGGGTTGGCACCCGACTATTAATCGGATGCTAAGTAAGTCATAAGGTCCTAGGTTTAAGCTGTACAACATATAAATAAGTCAAGAAAATAAGTAACAAACTGCAATGTTTGGCAAGGTACACTTGCATGGGGTTTGAATACCAACAGTTGTCCCTGTAACAATGGATTCTGTAGGTACTCCTCCAAAAGATGAAATAAACATCACCATCAGACTCAGAAAATATTAAATAGCTAGAAACGCCTATCCTTGAGTCCAATTTGGACACAAGGGCAAAAATCACAGTTTCTGGTCAAAGCGGGGTCCACATGTGGCCCACTTTGCACCGAAAAATGTGTCAGAACCAATGGTCTCCAAATTCGTCAAACTTAGTGTCAACAAATCCAGAACGATGATACGAACCCAACAAAACTTTCAGAATTAGATTTTGATGAGCCGATCACAAAATCGCCCGTCAAGTGGAGCCGTGGGGCCCACGATACGCGATTTTGTCAATGTTTTCAGAATCGAACCAAACTTGGGTCACAGGACCAGCGTATTGCTACGGGTCCGATGGCATAAGTTTCGTTTCGATCTGACATATGTACACAAAGTTATGACGTGTTCCTGAACAGGCGGATACGGGACGTTGTCGGCGGATACGCGTTGATTCCGGTGTGCACGCACATCCAAATCAACTTCTGCGAAATCTTGCACGTCCATATCAACGGCGCGCACCTTTCGATGAAGACCGCCCGCGACCAAGTCGTCCCGTTTGACGGGGCGTACTCAGTTCTGGGGGAAAATGGGGTATTTTTTTTCCTGTTTTTGGATCGCGGTTCGCGATCGCCACAGGACGCGACGCACCGAGCGGGTTGCACAGGCATCGAGAGGGTTACACAGTCTACGCGTCACAACTGATGGAACAGAAAACGGAGCAACGAGGAGAGAGAACGGGTTACCTGAACAGGGCTCCGTGGAACGGGGTTTCTTCGTGTCCGCGAGGCGACACGACACAACTGTACTGTGCTGCTGTGTCCGGGTGTTGCCGTGTTCGGGTGAGGGTTCAGGCGGAGACTCGTCGGAGCTTCGTCGTGGCACCTCAGGGCTTCGTCGGAGGAGGACATCGAGAGGATAGGTGGCTCGGTGCCGCTCTGGCCAGGGAGAGGCTGAGAAGGGAGGAGGAGAAGGAGAACGGGGGTGGCTGCTGCTCGACTCCGACGATGCCGAGTCAAGCAGGGAGGAGAGCGGCGGAGGTGAGGTGCTGAGGTGGGTGGTGGTGAGTAGCAGGTATGGGGAGGAAGACGAAGAGGTGAGGTCAACCACTCCGGCGGCTGGCGGTTCAACTCCGGCAAGGGTGGAGGTCGACGAGGTGCTCGGTGCAGCGGTTCGTCGTCGGCTGTGAGTGCAACGCGGCGGCGGAGAGGAAGATGGCAAGATGGGGGTGCTGCGGGTAGGGGACGGGCGGAGGACGACAAGAATAACGCTGGCTGGGAGAAGTCCGTCGGGAGGGATGGTGGTGAGGGAAGGCGGCTAGGGCGGCGAAGGGAGAGGTTAGGGCATCGAGGTGGAGGGGAGGCCGAGTTCGGGGGTGGCCGACTGTGGCGGAGAGGATGGCTCATGGTGCTGGGAAGAGGCGAGGTCGACGGGTGGAGAGGGTAGCCGGGGACGAAGGCGGTGGAGCGGGGAGAGGAAGACGGAGGCGAGCGGCGGAGCTAGGCGATGCGGGAGGCGGCTAGGGCAGCGGAGGGTTAAATAGGGGTCGCCGGAACAGTGAATTGGGTAGGATTAGGATTTAGGGTTTCGACGGGTTAACGGGTCCGGGTCGGGTTCATTTTGGATCTGACCCGACCCGTTAAGAACTGGGTTCGGTTCGTTTTGGTTTTCCTTGGTTCGGTTCGGGTTGGTTTGGTTTATTTCAAAATAAACCGGGTTTAATTCAGGATTTATTTTGATTTAATTCTAACTTGGTTTTTAGGGCTTTAAAAATATTTTCGGAGTCAAATAAATTTCCGAAAAATTACCCTATGTCTAATTTTTTATTTTACACCATAAAATATTATTTACATAATATTTTAATATTAATTAACATCATTTAAAAATCATTTTAATTACAAAATACCTTAGTTTTAATCCTAGAAAATTACAGAAAATTGTGTAAAATTGTTTTTAAAAATTCCTGAAAATTCAGGGGGTTTACAGATTAGCTATGATTCATGTAAGGTCTGGCTAACCATCCGGATAGCTATGATGCGAGCAATAGTTAGGCTAATCATACATAACAGGCTATGAGGCATGTAATGGTCAGGCTGCACCGACGTGAGGTGTGGGTGAGCTATGATGCAAGTAGAGTTGGGTATGATCACATAAGCTACTAATATTTTCCCGTTTCTCCCAGCTAGCACGATGGATCCCAATTACGACTCCTCATGACAGGTCTCGATGATGCCAACTCGTGTATACAACATTATCAGAATTATGTACGCCATACAACTAGAATTATAGAGATAATTAACATAATGAAAACTGTCAGAGAATGTACTCGTCTGTGTTTCTTAGCTGGCAATACCAATGTCCTATTTCCAAAGTATCGTCTGAATGATCCAACAGTCCTATAGACATATCATATAATACAATATTGTATCAGCTATTACACTAACACACACAATCAAAACATAAAGAACTCAGAGACTACGATAGGGGGTGACACTTGTCATTTACAGGGTCAAGTGTGCGTCTAGTTGCACGGGTGTCACGTCTGTAATTGCTGTGCATAACAGACAGTCAAATAATACGGGTCTTGCCAGTACGTCAGTGTACATATGGAAGTCTACTAACAATTCCCATGGTCACAGGTCAATGTAACTACGGGATATCCGTAATTACACTCGGGTCACCTAGTACACATATAATTGTACATAGTCTTAACTAGCATATAACATTAATACTTATAATATATATGTACACCAAATAAATACATATACCATATATATATATATATATATATATATATATATATATATATATATTAAACATATACTAATGGAATACATATACTATATATACACTAATTGAGTTCATATACTATATATTTATATATGTATATATATACAAATTATACATATTAAACATATACTAAATACATATACTAATACATGCACCCTCATACCAAATATACAATACGCGTATATTAAACCATAACTAAAAATATGTTTGCATACTAATGAGAACTACGCGTATGCGTGTACGTGTACATGTACGCAAGAGGGAGAACTCGAACCTGTGTACGCGGGATGAGGCGTTCGTGTTGAGTCGTCGAGGAAGTGGCAGCGGGGTGCTACTCGGGTTCACGGTACAGGGGATCGTGCGCTCAGGTCGACGGGCAGAGGCTTCAAGCGATTCAGTGAGTCGCTCCGGTCGTGACGAGGGTGGCCGGATGGGTCAGGCGGCTCGGGGGAGAACGTGACCGCGGGGTATTCCTCGGTGCAGACGGTCGGCTTCAGTGGGTTGAGAACGGGAGGTCGACGGTTGGTTGAGGAAAGGCGGGGTGTTCGTGCTCAGGCGAAGCGGTGGAGGACTCCGGCGAGGTTGAGGATGACTCCGACGTTGCTTTTGGCTAGGGGTCGAGGGTGGAGGCGGTCAGCGTTCAGCGGTCGGCTCGGGACTGGTTGGTTCCGATGGGGAGATGCGAGCAGAATGGAGGGAACAGTGAGGCGCTAGGGTGCAGTGGTGACGAGGCTGATCCGGCGAGGGCTGATCTCCGGCGGGTCGAGTATAGGCAGGGTAAGGATGGTGAACAGTAAGATGGGAAGGGGAACGAGTCGGCTGGGTATTAGGTTTAAGGAATAAAGAAAAAGGGAAAAGTAAAGAAAAGGAATTTATATATGTATAGTATTGGGTTGACCTAGAATAAGGGCTTGGTCAACACTTGGAAAAAGGGATTCTCATGTAGGATTTCAAGGGCTATGATTTCCTAGATTCAAAATGGATGGCTAGGATTGCATTTGGTTCAAAGTTTAGAGGGCTATGGTTTAAGGAGGTTGATGTTGAGTTACACACTCCCGAAATTATAAAAAAATTCACCTGAAGGAGAAATGGATTTCTTCACGTGTTGTGTCCAATGGGGTGGACACATTAATGCACTTTTGCATAAAAGTGCCCAACAATTGGTAAATTGCACAAATTTAGGTTTATGGTTTAATTAAATTAAAATAAATGTAATTGGTGTTCTAAAATTAATTAGAAGTACATGGGGCTAAAATTAAGTGGGACACAAGTGTCATGAATGAAGAAGACTCGGAATAGAATATTACCCTAATTTGGGTTGCTCAAGATGGATCGAGATTGTGTCTCCAATTTTGATTGGAACGCACGAGGATACAAAGATGAATTTATATCGAATTAAATATAGTCGTTTGCGACGAATGTTGTGCGACTAAAATGAAGCACATCATGGCATAGTTATGAGTCACACAATGATCAAAATAAAAGTCTGGCACGTCTAGGACAATGGTGTAAAATTAGTTGGAAGGCAATGGCAAGTGTAGCGCTCTAATTATTGAAGCAACGGTAAAGTGAAAAAATTACAGCAATTTAGATATAAATAATTATCATGCAATCATTTACACATTAAATTATGAAAAGACGAAAATACCTGTCACTACCCCATTTCCAGAGCAGGGCATTTTTTTATTTTAATTTGGTTAATTTTGAATTTATCATAAATATTTGTATTAATATTTAATTGTTGGTGTATTTTTTTTTATTAGTTATTTTAGGGTTTTGGCTAGCCTGGTCCCATGTCAGACCCTAGTGGACCCATGCCAGACCCAGCCAACACCCTTGTTAGACTTATTTATTGGCTTAGAATAGTTATTTATATTTTTATTAGCTAGTTGGAGTGATTAGGGATTTATTTGAGTGCATTTGGAACCCTAAACCCAAACCCCATTTAGGATGACTTGATTTGGGGGGCATATTAGTCATTTTGTCAAACCCTAACCCATTTTCTACTTCTTAGCCCGATCAAAACCAGCACACCCCCCTGTTCACTTTACTTCTTCTTCTCCATTCCTTTCTTCTTCTTTCTTCTTCCAAATTTCTCATCCAAGTAAGTTTTCTTCACTTTCTTCTCTTCCTTCTTCTATTTTCTTCCATCAATGCAACCCTAACCCTTAGCTTTCCCCTAACCTAGTATGTAGAGCTTAGATTTGGTGTTGGAGCTTGGGTTGGAAGCTTGGAAGCTTGGTGTGGTGAATTTGAGGCTTTTGGAGACTTTGGCTTGGGATTCCAACTCCCAAGAGGTAAACCCTGATTTTTTCTCCTTGTGATTACTCTAATATAGTGTAATTAGTAGTTTAGAACTTTTCTAGATCTTAGGGCTACCCGTGGGAGGAAGTTATAGCTTGTTTGGTTGTGTTTGAAGACTTTGACATTAGGTTTTGTGTCAATTTTGGGTGAAATCCGAGATTGGCCCAATTTTTGGTGTTGCCCTAGGTTAGACGGACCTAGGTAGACGTACTTGGGTGTCTTGAGGGTAAGTACGTGTCCCCGTTATGACACGTGAGATCGTGTCACAGAGATTTGAGCATTTCAGGCAATTTAGGGGTTTTTCGTCGTGGGATTCTACTTGCGTGCGCGTTTTTGCCACGGACCTAGAATCGAAGAGTTAGCATTTTTTTCTAGGTTCTAGATATCGATTAGAACTCGTGGGTAAATTTTAGGTCGATTCCTAGTTGGTTTGGTGTGCGTTTCGAGGTTTCGCGAACCGCACTCCACGTGTTCGTCGAAATGACCGAATGACCATTTCGACTTGGTTTCTAGATTTTGGGCTTGTGCGCGCGTTGGTTTAGCTTCGGGGAGTGTGTGCTAGAGTTTTCGAGTATATATATATATATATATATATATATATATATATATATATATATATATATATATATATATATATATATGTGTGTGTGTGTGTGCGTGTGTGTCTGTTTGTGTATGGGGGTGAGTGTGGTTGAGTGTGTGTGTTGGTGTTTGTGTATGTGTGGTGTGTGTAGTTATATATATATATATATATATATATATATATATATATATATATATATATATATATATATGTACACACACACACACACTACCATATATATATAGATACACTTATACACAAATATATATAGGTACACACACACATACACACACACACACACACACACACATATATATATATATATATATATATATATATATATATATATATATATATATATATATATATATATATATATATATATATATGTGTGTGTGTGTGTGTGTGTGTGTGTGTGTTTGTGTGTATATATATACATATATATGTGTTAGTGTGTATATATATATATATGGTTGTGTGTGTATATATTTATGTATATATGTTTGTGTGTTTATATATATATGTAAGTGTGTGTGCGTGTATATGTTTCTGTGTGAGTGTGCTTGTGTGTCTGTGTGCGAGTGGTAGAAAGAGTGAGCGAGAGGAGCAGCTGAATGCAACAAATAGGAGCAGCTGCAGCAGCGTTTGCAGGCGATATGGAGCGCAGCAGCAGCTAGCTGCAGCAGGGCAGCAGCGCCGCGGCAGCAGCAGCAACATCGGTAGCGCGTTTTGCAGCGTGTTTCAGCGCGCGCTTGAGCTAGTCCCCCCCCCTTTCTTATATATATATATATATATATATATATGTGTGTGTGTGTGTGTGTGTGTGTGTGTGTGTGTGTGTGTGTGTGTGTGTATATAGATAGATTTATATATGCATAGATAGACATATAAGTATAAGTATAGGTATATATATATATATATATATATATATATATATATATATATATATATATATATATATATATATATATATATATAGATATGGAGATATATATATATATATATATATATATATATACATATATATATATATATATATATGTGTGTGTAGATGGATATATATACGTATGTATATGTGTATGTGTTTGTGTGGTTATATATATAGAGATATGTAGGTATATATGCATATGTGGTATATATATATATATATATATATATATATATATATATATATATATATATATATATATATATATATATATATATATATATATATATAATTGCTTAGATATATAACTAGGTATATGTATATATAGATAGTTATCTAGTAGTTAGTGTTAGAGGGGGGGTAGGTTGGGTATCTCAATACCTTGAGATACCAAGGTATTGAGGGTAGTAATGTAAGATGAGGTAAGGTATTAAGGTAGCCTAATACTAAGTTATATATATATATATATATATATATATATATATATATATATATATATATATATATATTGATGTTATATATATAGTAGTATATATATAGATAGCTAGCTAAGTTAGTTAGAATTAGAGGGTAAGGTATCTCAATACAATGAGATACCAAGGTATTGAGATAAGTTGGGTATCAGAGGTGAGGTATTGAGGTGTTTACCTATATACTAGGTTATATATATATATATATATATATATATATATATATATATATATATATATATATATATATATATATTTATATTTATATAGTTAGATATATGTTATATATATATTAGTATATGGTAATATATATATAGATAGTTAGTTAGCTAGTGCTAGTGAGGGGTAAGGCTTGAGTATCTCAATACCTTGAGATACTCAAGGTATTGAGCGTCGGGACAAGGTATTAAGTTTTAGCCTGGGATTGAGGTTAGAGATGCTTTTATATATATATAGTTATATATATATATACGTGCTAGTATATATTATAGAGGGTATAGACGGGGCGTATAGCGTAGGTTGAGGTATCGGATATCGAGGGTATCCCGGTATCTCAAAGAGGCGAGTTTGAGGGTTTATTAGCTTAATGACCTAGTTTTGACCTAGAATTTTAGGGGCAGCCTAGTTTGACCTAGAGTTGACCGTAGTTGCCTCGGTTGACCGCTAAAGTCAACTTTTAACCTAGTTTTTACCAAGAGTTGACTTTTTGGACCCAGGGTTGAGTTTTTGGTCCAGATTTCACCGATTTGACCCGTTTGACCTAGAACGACCTTAGAAGCTTATTTTTAGTTATTTTATATCTTTTTAACTCATTAGAACCCTGTTTAACCTTGCTTTTTGCAATAGGTCCTTGCCGCCAGTTCGGATTGCCAATTGCTCAGGACGTCAGGCGAGTACATTCTCTGATAGTTTTCATTATCTGATGATTATTATGATTCAGCTTCTAGTATAGTATTCTCTGATTTTTCTGGCACGACACGGAGTAGTATTTCTGAATTCATTTACTTGCGACATGTATATTTTATATTTTTGGCCTCTATTCTGGAATCACCTTCTGGCATCACATCATGACTCACTACAGGCATCACTCATATTTTTGGCTGGACTCATACTTGATTTACGTGTCGGGTCTTGGATTCACTTGTACTAGTCGGGGCAGAGAAATACTCGAGTAGACATGTAAACATTCCCAACTGGAATCACTGGAATCACCCCCTCTGGTCTAATCTGGAATGATAGCAGTCGCGCACCCAGTGCACGGTAAGCCGTACTTACCCCTAACCGTTTATATATCGAAACAGGTATTTCAAAGACACGAGTTTATTCTTTCTAGTCTGGACTCTCTTGCATTTCTTGCTGGACTCACTTATACTTTCTGGACTTGACTCATTACATGTACTCTTGCTAGACTCATTATATTACTCTTGCTGGACTCACTACACGTTCTTGTGCACATACTTGATCTTAGTTTAGATTTCTTGTATCCTGCAGTTATTACTATTTTGCTTCTGATTTTTATGCATCTTTACCATTATGCACCAGTGATATATATATATTTCTTGTTCATACTTTATTTTCTTCACCTTGCTACTTGCTACAACTATTTTATAGTTTTTATCATTTAACTGGAACTGCTGTTAGAGGTGTACTTGCTCCAATCCTGACTGGATATATTTTTTCCAGAGGATCTGGAGGATTGGTGTCCGACGTTTTATGGACCTCAGCCTGTCGATGGTGCAGACAGGGACCCCTAGTTTATGAGTGATTTTCGGGTTGGTAACCGGGATCACTAGGACCTCAGTTGTTGTATTTATTAGCTTTTGATACCGGATTTGTCCCCCGGTTTGGATTGAGACCTTGTATTATATATGATTCTGGATATTGTTGTATTATTATTATTGATGTTGTTGTTGTTTTAGTAGAAGTTGTTTAGACTTTGCAGTTGTTAGACTTCTTTATTATCTTATCGTGCTTAGATTCGTGATTGAGTACTTATGATTATCTTTATGATATTGCTCCTCCGTTTGGAGTTGAGATCTTGACAGGTACTTATATTGATTGCGTGAGATTGTTAGCTAGATAGTAGACCTAGACAGCATTCTACCACCGATGTTGCGACGTAGGCTGGACGTACCCACGACTCATGCCCGATTTTTCGGGTGTGGGTCGTGACAATACCCCTATTCTAAAATATGGTAGTGATAGTAAGGAGTTACCCCGGTTGCTGCGGGTGGTGGCAGCGACAATGTTGCGACTTCGGTCAGTGATGTCGACCGCAAGGGTGGCATGCGCATCGACCGAGGTGGTGGGGGTGCTCGGCTGTGTGAAAGAGATGTTGCTCGGCTGTGTGAAAAAAATGTTGCTCGGCTACGTGAAGGAGGTGTGGCTGGTGGTGGTGGTCGTGGGGGTGGTGAAGCTGGTCATGGAGGTGGTGGTGCTGGCCATGGAGGTGGTGGTCATGGTGGTGCTGGCCGTGTAGGTGGTGGTGCGAGGGTGTTGATGATGATAGCGGGTGAAGATGTAGGAGGTAATGGATGCGATGGTGTTGGCCTTGGAGGTGGTGGTGTGAGGGTGGTGATGATGATGGCGGGTGGAGGTGTAGGAGATGATGGTCACGGTGGTGCCAGCCGTGGAGGTGGTGGTTCTAGGTGGACGTGGTAGTCATGGGGTGGCGAAGCTACTGAGGGTGGTGGTGCTGCTGCGGGTAAAAGTAGCAGCGGATGTGGCCGGAGTGGTTGGCAGCGGCGGAGGCGTGTTGCTCCGGTGCGATGGCGGAGCTGAGGGAGGAGACTGTTGTGGGTGGCAGCAGGTGGCAGTGGGTGGTGGTGGTGCCTCGGGTGAAGGCAGCAGTAATATGACCGGAGTGGTTGCGGGTGGAGGCCGGAGTTGAAGAAGAAGAATAAGAAGAATAAGAAGAATAAGAAGAAGAAGAAGTGAAGAAGGAGAAGAAGTGAAGAAGTGGGAAGGAGAATAAGTGAAGAAGAAGAACTTCGACTGTAGAAGAAAGAGGGAGGAGAGAGAGAGAGGGGGTTTCCTAGGCTTCTCTAGGGATTAGGGTGGCTGCTTTGGTATTGGTGTGAGGAGGTATTATTATAGGGGAATGTGTGGTGGTGATGAAGTAGCATTTTGAATCAAGGGTCTTGATTCATTATGAAAAATTATACAAAACAAATAGGGGGAGAGAGAGAGGGACAAGACCGGTCCATGTGAGGTTGGGGGTTCTTCATTGGTTTTAACCAATAGGGTAGTGACACATAGCACCATATTTGCTAATAAGTTCCTTAACCTTTGGGTATTTGCACATGAAGGAAAAGTGATGGGGTTTTGGTGTGGGAAGTGGTATTTTGTATCCCCAAGTTGATGGCAACGAAATAGGTACATGACATAGGATTAAAAAATTAATTTCGGGACTGGAAAGTTGTGTAATTAAATTAGAGTACAAGGGAGTGTGTTTGTGAGTGATAGAAATATCTAGCGCCTAGGTGGGCTTGTCAGGTCAAGAGTGCAATAATTTGTTGGAAATTAAGGGCTATTGTTCGGCTCTAAATATTGTGGCAACGGTAGGGTACACCAAGGGTTTAAATTAAAGAACCAGTCAACGTAGCCAAATTTCGAAACCACACCCTTATGCTAAACCAAAATTTTAACCCTATCTAGTCTACCTAAAATAATTTGAGGGGGTTTACATCCTTCCCAACTTAGAAGAATTTTGTCCCCGAAATTAAAAGTAAAGTACGAATGAGAGTTACGAGAATTCAAAAAGCTAATAGGTAATCAAATGCAGTACGTAAATTCGTATCTCGGTCCTCAAATAAATGTGGGAAACGATGTCGAATGGAATCCTCGCGCTCCCAGGTAGACTCGCCTGGCGAATGATGCTTCCATGCAACCTTGACTAGTCGAATAGTCTGTCCCCTCAAAATCTTCTCACTGCGATCGAGTATCCCCAATGGCTGCTTCGCATATGATAAACTTGGCCCGACTGTAATCTCTGAATGATCTAGCACGTGGCTAGGGTCTGCCACGTATCTCCTCAACTGCGATACATAAAATACATCGTGCACTTCTTCTAATAATGGAGGCAATACAAGACTATAAGCCACTTCGCCAACTCGCTCTAAGATGTGAAAAGGTCCGATTTACCTCAGACTCAGCTTGCCCCTGCCCCCAAATCTGATGGTACCATGAGTGGGAGATATCTTCAAAAATATATGGTCACCTTCCATGAACTCCAAAGGTCTGCGGTGTGCATCTGTCCAATGCTTCTGTCTGTCCTGTGTTGCGCACAGGTGGCCCTGAATCTGCTTCACTTTCTCCACTGCCTGTGTCACTAACTCTGGACTAAGTATCTGACGCTCTCCCACGTCACTCCAATATACCGGTGACCTACACTTCCTGCCGTACAGTGCCTCATAAGGTTCCATCTGCATGCTGGCTTGGTAGTTGTTGTTGTAGGAGAATTCCACCAAGTGTAGATGGTCCTCCCAAGATCCTCCAAAGTCGATCATGCACGCTCTCAACATATCCTCTAGTATCTGAATCGTGTGCTCTGACTGGCCATCAGTCTATAGATGATATGCAGTGATGAACTTGAGGCGAGTTCCTAGCTCTCTTGCATACTCCGCCAAAAATATGACGTGAATCTGGAACCACGATCCGATATAATGCTGACAAGCATTCCATGAATTCGTACTATCTGTCTCATATACATGTCAGCTAATATCGCCGTGGACTGCCTAACCCTGAAGGGCAAGAAATTTGCAGACTTGGTGAGTCATTCCACGATAACCCATACTGCATCCTTCCTTCTAGGGCTCCTCGAAAATCCCATGATGAAGTCCATGGTAATGTTCTCCCACTTCCACTCGGGAATGGGAAACGGCTACAATAGTCCTATAGTCCTCTGATGTTCAGTCTTGACTTGCTGACAGACCAAACATCTCGCCACGAATCTCACAATCTCCCTCTTCATCCCATGCCACCAGTAGTGTTTTCTCAAATCTCGGTACATCTTTGTTCCCCCGGGATGAATAAAATAAATTAAGCTATGAGCCTCGGTCATCAACTCCTGGCTTAGCTTGCCACTCGGAACGTATAGGCGATCTCCACACCTCAACGTTCCGTCTTCATGAATCTGGAGTCCCGTCTGTATGGCGGCCTCTGTCCTCTCTCACAGTCGTCATAATCTCGCATCGGTAGGCAGGGCTGTCTTGATCTTCTCAACCAAACTAGACTAAAACTCTATACTGGCCATCTGTCCATTCATGCCTGGCAATATAATCTCTATACCGAGCTCCTGAAGATCCTCTAACAAATACCGCTGAGTCATCAAAAAGTATGCCATGGGCTTCCTGCTTAAGGTATCTGCTACTACATTCGTCTTGCCAGGGTGGTACTGCAACTATATATCGTAGTCTGTCATCTACTCTAGCCATCGCTTTTGTCTCATGTTGAGCTCCTTCTGAGTGTAGACATATTTTAGACTTTTGTGATCTGTGTAAATCTCAACCCTCTCTCTATAAAGGTAGTGCCGCCATAGCTTTAGTGCAAATATTACTGCTGCTAGCTCTAGATCGTGCGTTGGATAGTTCTTCTCGTGAACCCTCAGCTGTCTCGATGCGTAGGCTATCAACTTGCCGTGTTGTATCATTAGACATCCTAATCCGCTCCCAGACGCATCGTTATACACCACAAATCCTCCTGATCCCGAAGGAAGTATCAAAATTGGTGTTGATGTCAGATGCTTCTTCAGCTCATCGAAAGCCGTCTAACACTCCTCAGTCCAGATAAACTCCTCGCCTTTACGCATCAGCTTCGTCATAGGTGCAGCGATCCTCGAGAAGTTTTCCATGAACCTTCGATAATATCCAGCAAGTCAGAGAAAACTCCTAATATCCGTAACTGATGTAGGGGTAGGCCACGTCTCCACTGCAGCGATCTTCTTCGGGTCAACTGATAGTCCATCTCCAGTGATTATGTATCCCAGGAATGATACTCTGTCCAAGCAGAACTCTCATTTGCTGAGCTTGGCATACAGCCTCTTCTGCCTTAGCGTCTCCAACACGATCCTTAGATGCCCTTCGTGCTCCTCCTCGCTCTTGGAATATACCAAGATGTTGTCGATAAATACGACCATGAACTTATCCAAGTACTGATGGAATACCTTGTTCATCCGGCTCATAAATACGGCTGGTGCATTGGTTAAACCAAACGGCATGACTAAAAACTCATAGTACCCGTACTTCATCCAAAAAGTTGTCTTCAGAATATCTTTCCTTCGTACCTTGATCTGATGATAGTCAGATCTAAGATCGATCTTCGAGAATACGCATGCGCCACTTAGCTGATCAAATAAATTATCGATGCGCGGCAAAGGGTACTTGTTCTTTATCGATATATCATTTAACGTCCTGTAATCGATACACAAACGTACCGTACCGTCCTTCTTTGGCACAAATAAGATAGGTGCTCCCCATGGAGAAACACTAGCCCAAATGAAACCCTTGTCTAAGTGATCATCTACTTGGACCTTCAACTCAACCAACTCCTTCAGTGCTAGTCTGTAGACGGGGGAAGTTACTGGCTCGGCTCTGGGAGTCAACTCTATAGTGAACTCTATCTCTCTGTCAGGTGGCAGGCCTGGAAGATCCTCTGGAAACACGTCCTCAAAATCTGATATAAAGTGAGCGTACACCGGCTCACCTTCTACAATATGTGTCGCTATGGTAGGTTGGATACCATGCTCTCGGGCTCCACGAAGAAACTCAAACTCAGGGTGATCTAAATATAATGCAACCGCGTCGGCAATCTAGCGTTGCATAGTATTGGCTCAACCAATCTATGCCTAGGACAATGTCATATTCTGACATGGAGAAGACCAAAAATCAGGCACGCGTCTCTCACCCGCAAATAACTACTGAACAAGATCTACAAGTGTCGCTAACTGGTACTATTCTACCTCCCGTAAGAATCCTCTTAATCTTCGGAAGGGGTGCATTTGCTATTCTATGGGTGGCCATGAAACTAGCAGCTATGAAAGAGTGCGTGGCACCAGAATCAAATAATACTACTATTGGTAATAAAGCTGCTAAGATAGTACCTGCGATCACCTCTCTAGCTGTCTCCGCCTCCTCAATGGTCATCGCATAGGCCTGGCCATATCCTGATGTTGGTACCCTCGGCTGCTGTCGAGCCTGCTAGAATCGAACTGCATGTATAGCCAAGGGTGGCCTCCTCTGATTTCCTCTTGGTGCTGGGGGTCGCAGTGCCCCAGCTCCTGCATAGGGCGGCCTCAATCCGGGAGGCTGCTGATAAAGCCTCGGTGCTGGCAAGGCTGGTCGATGAACCATATGTATTGGAGCCCTCTGGTATGGGAAATCCCAGACTGCATGCTGGTCCGACCCACATCTCAGGCATACTCCCAGCCTCCGTCGACAGTCCCTCAATAAATATCCCCTCTTGCCGCAGTAATGGCTTGTGGGAATTACTGGTCCCTGCAGGGGTGCTGCTCTCTGCTGCTGTGGTACCAGGAGATATTTTGCAGGACCTCCTAGTAGATCTCGAACTAATGATGATGATGCACAGGAGCGCTTCAGACTGGCCTCCATTTTGTTGATGCGATCCTGGCGTCGAGCTGCTAATAAAATCTCGGAGTAGGGGGTGGGGGCTATAGACCCAATAAATCTCTGCGTCTAAAAACTCAAGCCTTCATAGAACTTCTCGGCCTTCTTCTCCTCGATCGGGATCAAGTACGGTACAAATCGGCTCAAACGGAGGAACTCAACATTGTATTCCTCTATGGTCAAACTGCCCTACAAGAGGTTTTGGAACCTATCCCGAAGTTCTGCTCTGGTAGTGGAAGGTATATACATCTCCTGGAAGAGCCTAGAGAACTCCTCCCATGTGACCCGATCGGGCCCTAAACGCTCCTCCTCTGAAAGCCACCAGTGATGAGTGTTGCTGGTAAGCTGCATCCTGACAACGGTCATCCATCTATGCCTCGGGAGATCGGTGGCCTCCAGCTAGTGTTGAATTCTGGTGAGCCATGCATGAACCTCCGTCGGCTCCTCCGTGCCAGAAAATGAAGGTGGTATCATCCGAAGAAAGTCTATGACAGACCCCATCGTCGACTGGCGAGCTAGTGGTGACGCCTGTCCCAAGTTCGTCATAATACTCTCCCTCAAGGTCTCAGCCTGGCGCTGCTGGGCCTGCTGCTGAGCCTACTGCTGGACCTGCTGCTGGGCCTGCATTATAGTGTAGACCATCTGAAACATCTGCGGCCCGTCCATGGGTTGCCCTGTTAAAAAAGGCATGTATGGCATCTGTGGAGAAAATAGAGGTGGTGGGGGCAACTGTTGCTCCTCGTCTTACGGTCCTCTGGTCCTCATGACCTGCCTGATGCGGAGTCTAGTACCCGTCTGAAGGCACCCCTGGCTGCCCAGATGACTGTCCCTGGGGAGCTGGGGTCAACAGAAGAACATTCCCCAGTTTTGTTTTCCCGGATAACCTTGCGTCACAAGGGAACATCGCCCGGCTGCACGATACATCCGTTATGGAGATTCATAACTCTGAAAAGAATTCATGTTTAAGATTAGCGTTGAGAAATTAAACAAGATGCAAATTGGCAAAAGAAAATTGAAATAGAGGTGTCATGTGAATGACTCAAGCATGAATATGAGATTCCTAATTTGCAGGCTCGCTTGGCATAGTCAGGTAACCAAGACGATATAAATCGGACCTGCATGGGCCACCACAAAAAATATGTCATGCTCCAGTTCCAAATATAAGGAACTGAGCCACGTGGCAATGGCCAACGAGTACACTTCGACGGGCATCCCAATCTAATGGACCCGACGGAGTACACCTAAGCTGTAAAGTACAATGATAAAACCCAATATATAATACATAGACAGTAAAACTAAATCTCATCCACAGACAACTGAAATATTGAGCACATAGAGAAAATTATAACTACTAATGTGCAGAAGGAAATAAGACAAGAAATGTATCATAATAAAAATACGCGTAGAGTCACACGGGAACAAACCCGCTAATACAAATACTGAAATGAAGGGAAGCAGTAAGATAACTAGGAACGGTATCTGAATGCTAGATAGTAATACCGGCCCAGGGTGAAGTCACTACCAGAGATCAAACGAAGTCCTCGAGAAGGATCTCGTCCTCTGCAACAGGTCCTGCTCCCGGATATACACCCGGTCCGTACTTGTAAACTCCCTCACCCAAAATAGGTATTTTATGTATATTTTATATTATTATATTATTATATTTATTATAGATGTTGAATTTATTTAGAATATTCTCTTAGTTAATTAGAAAATAAATTTTTTAGTATATTTACTTATATAAATATTTATTTAGAATTATTTTAGGCTATTTTAGATTATTGGAATTTTTCCATAATTTTTAGTTAATTAAAAACTAGTAACACTAATTTTCTAGGACTTTGAAGAATTTATTTTATGTTCAAACTTATATAAAAATATCCCAAACTTTTATTTTAGGTTCTAAATAATAAAATATATTTTTTATAATTTTTTGGAAATTTTTTGATTATTTTTAGCATTTATTTTGAGTTAATTATCAAAAACTGAATTAAAAACTATTTTCTGAAAAAGAAAACCCAAAAAGAAATTATTTCTGCCCAGTCAGCAAACAGGGGGCCCACCTGTCAGCCGCCCGCAGCAAACAGTGTCGGCCCCGCCTGTCAGTGACTGCGGGGCGGGTAGCGTTGGATGGCTGCCACGTGTCAAGATCTGAGCCGCGACTGCTTTCTCTCTCCTCTATATATATATTAGTTTAAGTTTATTTCTAGGGTTTTTCTTCAGCCGAATTTGGAGAATTACCATCTAGGGTTCCTTCATCTTCCAGAAGCCATTGTGCATAGCTCCGGACTCCAAATGAGGCCTAATTTTTTGTGTTAGAAAGATATTGAGGTTAGCTTTCTGATTATATAATTTTTTTTACGAAATTATTATTATTAAATTCTGAAAAATTCGTAGAACACAGTATGTCCAAAAACAGATATGTTTCGATGTTTTCGTGATTTCGGGAGAACCAGGAATCAGAATCACGAACCGTTTGAAGTTTCGGAAAGCTAATATCGAGATCATTGACATATGTTTTTCCCAGAATTTATTTCGAAGTATTTTTATATTGTTAATTCTGTAGAACTTCTAGGGTAAAATTTAACCATCGGTGCACGATACGAACTTGTATGTGCCATAATTTCCAAACAAATTTGAATTCGGATGAGCCGTAAATTCCAGCATATTTTTGACGCTGAAATATACAGGAATTCATGTATGAAAGTCTAGTTTGTGTCAGTTAACTTTTCGGTCAACAGATCGCCTCGATTTGCGTGCTATGAGTCTCGAGTCGATAAAATTCAATTCCTTTGGACAAAATTTAGGCATTAACCTAAAAATCAGAATAATAAGATTAAAATAGGATTTTAGAGTAATTATTACATAATTAAATAAATTAAAATAAATTATCCTTTGACGTGATGAATTTGTAATACATAGGCTATTTGGACTGTGACTTGGACTCTGATTCATACCAGCAGGAGGACCCCAGGCAAGATACCTTGCCAAATTATTACAGTACTTTTGCATGCTATTTATATTTCTTTATATTTATTGCATTTCTGTTTATTCTTGCATGTGTAGTTTTCTTTCAGTCATTACTATATATTAGATATATTGACACCCACTTGACACTTAGTATCATAGAGGACAATCATTAGGCGTATGGGCCTTAACCACTCTGGTAACACCGTAGTCACTAGCACGCACTATGGTGGGTCGTGTCCGATGGTCGCTACCCCCGAGGTATGTCGATTGATGGAGTCCGAGGGTCGCTACCCCCGAGGTATGCCGGCTGATGATGTTCATGGACGAGTGCATGAGTTGTGAGGCTTAGATCGAGTAGACTATCCTTGCCCATACGTCGAAAAGTTGTCCTCATTTGCATTCATATAGATTGTCTTATACAGCGTACTTATTTATTTTTAAATTATATGCATGTTTACTGTATTCAAGTTGGCTCGTATTTTCTGTATCTTGTTACGTCCCTCTGAGGACCTGGTCCGCTGCCAGGTGTACCTGTTCTTGAGTATTTGCAGGAGCGCAGATTTGGATGGTTATAGATGCTTCGTGGACGTCTTCTCTCAAGCCGTGATTGATAGCTGGTACTTATATTGTTTGATGGTGTTGTACTTATATTGTATTTACTTTTTCCATTTGAGTTGGTAGTGGATTTGTTTCCATCCAACTATCATCCTTAGATACTCCTTATTGAGATCTAGTTTCATAGACATTGGTTATTTTATTCATATTTGATTTTAGTGGATGAGATCTAGATTATACCCTGTGACTTGTGACATATGTTTATACCACTTATGGATTTGATATTCATATTACAGCGTACGTATGGATTTGGTTTCCCTATATTGGAGTTGCCATATCCATGCGGCTGGCATGCTTACGTGTCCTAGTCCTACGTATTTTTGGGACTGGGGCGTGACATGTTTTTGTGGTGGCCCATGCAGGTCGAGAGCATATTCTCTCGGTTACGTTACTGTACCGAGCAAGCCTGCACCTAGGACTAGAGTATAGGATCTCATCCACAATTGACTATGATTCATCTTCCTCCTATCTGTTCTATTTGAACAATTGTATCATGCTTGATTCATGTGCTTCTTTAGTAGTTCCTTGAGTATAGCCTTCTGCTGAGAATATAGGAACCCCTGTTATTAGGATGATAATTAGAGTAGCATACCTATTAAGATTACAAGGAGGATATTGACACACCACTAAGTTTAGAATATCTAGTGAACCTAGAATTCCTTATCTATAGATTGGTTTCCCATTATCCCTTGATGTATTATGAAGACTTAAGAGTAGTATAGATACCACTAGAGTTAGTTAGAAGCTTACCATAATGTTTGACCCTAGTATGGAGGAACCAATAGAAAACCAAAAGAGAATATTAGGACTGAACCTAACCCTCATAGTTAGATAGTATTGGAGAACTATAAACTTATATCATTGTCTTGTTATTAGTAGACAGCACCCTAGGAAGCCTAGAGGAATGCAATCAACACTTCTCCCTTGATCATACCTCGAACATTCAACTAGTATACCACTCCACCTTGGAAAACCATGATGCTATCTAGAGCCCCTCTATTTTCATATATTGTTCCCCTGTGACCATAGCGTTCGCTAATTGTGCGACAATCAAAATTACGTTCTTCTTTTCTTTATCTTTCAACTCGTGCCACCTGACACTTCTGATAGTAGGCCAAGTAATTTATTTCTTTGTTAAGGACACATAGTTTGCTAGGATTATAGTTGTAATCTTGAATTTTGAAATTGTGTGCTTAGTAGTTAGAACTTGATAGTTAAGTTATTCTTGTAGATTGAGACCTGATGCTTATCCCTTAGTTTTAAATTGCGTAACTTGTACCACACCTCAATACGAGTTATATTCCCTTTCCCTTTCCCTTGAGGCCAGTAACCGTCCCATTCTTACTATTGACACTTGCACTATGACTAAGAGTTAAGACGACCATGACCTATGTAATATAAGAGGATACCCTAACAAGTACCAAGACCCCTTCTCGAAGACCTTAACAGGAGCTTCTACGGTACCCTTAAGACTGTCACAGTATTAGTTTATTATTTTAAGTTGGGTAGTATACCTCACAACCTAGTATCACATAGTCTTTTGACCTATTATTGAAGTGTGATTGAACAACATTAATTATATACTAGCATAAGACAACAGTGGTTATTCAGACAATAGAAGTTAGAGGTCCTTGCCCACATTTGGTCGACTAGCGACATAGACAAGGAGGTTGTATGATAACTGTAGGGATTGTAGAGTCTTTTATTATTGTTGATTAGTTGTTTTGTTTTGTGAACTTGAATTAATTTGTACCTCCTTTCATCATCATCTAGCGTACTTATATTTGCTGCACTACCTTGACTTATGCTGCTATTATAGCCTAGTTTTGCAAGCTTATTCTTTCATCAAGCTTGTTCACTATATATGTATTAGTGGATGCATACATTAATACATTTCAGAATCAGTGTACTACGGTCTGATCAACCATAGTGCGCGTGGTTCGCCCTTCGTATAACTACTTTACGTGGATTGAGATATCTAGTGATTAGTAGATGAATGAACTTGCCCTCTAGATATGTCTAACCATATCGTATCCGTTACATAACTGTACTGATGCGAGCATGTGGATAGGCATTACCAAAATAGGATATCAATCCACAACTACTTTAACAATTCCCATTTGAATTCTTTAAACGCCTTGATCCCGATACTTCTATTCTATTACCTCGCCCTTGAACTCTTTATTATTGATCTCCGTCTTCCCTTATTTTGGAAAGACGAAACCTCGTGCTTGGTATAAGTTTGATACACAGAGAGTACTAGATATACCCCGTAGGCCGATCACATACTTAAGGATTATTCTTTTGTAATTAAGGACATATCATATATGATATAATCGACGTTGAAGTTTTGAGGATTGAATGACATGAGTAAATAAGTTAAGGAATATTTTTCTTAAAGTATATAGCCTTCTGTGATAGATGGGTAAATTCTAAGTTGGGTAGCAGTACATTGCCAACTTGAGAGAAATTTCTTTTAGATTGTGATCAAGTAAGATTAGATTGGGAGATTCAAGTCATTTTAATTTTGAGAAATTTTAAAAGAAGGATTAAGATAAGGAGGATTTAACGAATTTTAAAATCTTAATATTGTGGACCAAATATTTATACTTTAAGCACATGATTTAAATTTTGAATATTAAAGGATGAATCATCGATTTAAATTTTGAGGATAAATATAGAATTTTAGGCTTGAACAATTGGTGAATTAGATTTAAATTTTACAATTTGATGATTTGAATTAAAAGTTTAATTTTGATTGTTGGGTCACCTATTTGAAATATTGAGGATATAAATTGAGTTTAAATATTTGAAGAGTACAAAATTCTTAATTTGAGAATAGGAATAAGATTTGATTAGAATTGTTTATTGTTCAAAGTCTAGAGGAGATTATGATTGTTGGAAATGGTGATATAAATTTTGATGTGGGATGTCATATAGACTTGAGTTAGATTTGAATGTTGATTATTTAAAAAAAAATCGAGAAGAGATTACGACAGGTTGAATTTTAATTTAAACAGTGGTTATCTTAATTTTGAAGTGATCGCGATATATTTGAATAGATTTTGTTATTTAAATTTTTGGAAGAGATTGCGATTGACGTACCTTATGTACGAATGTGAAAAATTTAACAAATTATGCCTTATTTTAATTTTGAGGACGAAATTGTTTTAAGTTGGGTAGATTGTAAACTCCCTCACCCAAAATAGATATTTTATGTATATTTTATATTATTATATTATTATATTTATTATAGATGTTGAATTTATTTAGAATATTCTCTTAGTTAATTAGAAAATAAATTTTTTTAGTATATTTACTTATATAAATATTTATTTAGAATTATTTTAGGCTATTTTAGATTATTGGGATTTTTCCATAATTTTTAGTTAATTAAAAACTAGTAACACTAATTTTCTAGGACTTTGAAGAATTTATTTTATGTTCAAACTTATATAAAAATATCCCAAACTTTTATTTTAGGTTATAAATAATAAAATATATTTTCTATAATTTTTTGGAAATTTTTTGATTATTTTTAGCATTTGTTTTGAGTTAATTATCAAAAACTGAATTAAAAACTATTTTCTGAAAAAGAAAACCCAAAAAGAAATTATTTCTGCCCAGTCAGCAAACAGGGGGCCCACCTGTCAGCCGCCCGCAGCAAACAGTGCCGGGCCCGCCTGTCAGTGACTGCGGGGCGGGCAGCGTTGGATGGCTGCCACGTGTTAAGATCTGAGCCGCGACTGCTTTCTCTCTCCTCTATATATATATTAGTTTAAGTTTATTTCTAGGGTTTTTCTTCAGCCGAATTTGGAGAATTACCATCTAGGGTTCCTTCATCTTCCAGAAGCCATTGCGCATAGCTCCGGACTCCAAATGAGGCCTAATTTTTTGTGTTAGAAAGATATTGAGGTTAGCTTTCTGATTAAATAATTTGTTTTATGAAATTATTATTATTAAATTCTGAAAAATTCGTAGAACACAGTATGTCCGAAAACAGATGTGTTTCGATATTTTCGTGATTTCGGGAGAACCAGGAATCAGAATCACGAACCGTTTAAAGTTTCGGAAAGCTAATGTCGAGATCAATGACATATGTTTTTCCTAGAATTTATTTCGAAGTATTTTTATATTGTTAATTCTGTAGAACTTCTAGGGTAAAATTTAACCATCGGTGCACGATACAAACTTGTATGTGCCATAATTTCCAAACAAATTTGAATTCGGACGAGCCGTAAATTCCAGCATGTTTTTGACGCTGAAATATACAGGAATTCATGTATGAAAGTCTAGTTTGTGTCAGTTGACTTTTCGGTCAACAGATCGCCTCGATTTGCGTGCTATGAGTCTCGAGTCGATAAAATTCAATTCCTTTGGACAAAATTTAGGCATTAACCTAAAAATCAGAATAATAAGATTAAAATAGGATTTTAGAGTAATTATTACAGAATTAAATAAATTAAAATAAATTATCCTTTGACGTGATGAATTTGTAATACATAGGCTATTTGGACTGTGACTTGGACTCTGATTCATACCAGCAGGAGGACCCCAGGCAAGATACCTTGCCAAATTGTTACAGTACTTTTGCATGCTATTTATATTTCTTTATATTTATTGCATTTCGGTTTATTCTTGCATGTGTAGTTTTCTTTCAGTCATTACTATATATTAGATATATTGACACCCACTTGACACTTAGTATCATAGAGGACAATCATTAGGCGTATGGGCCTTAACTACTCTGGTAACACCGTAGTCACTAGCACGCACTATGGTGGGTCATGTCCGATGGTCGCTACCCCCAAGGTATGTCGATTGATGGAGTCCGAGGGTCGCTACCCCCGAGGTATGCCGGCTGATGATGTTCATGGACGAGTGCATGAGTTGTGAGGCTTAGATCGAGTAGACTACCCTTGCCCATACGTCGAAAAGTTGTCCTCATTTGCATTCATATAGATTATCTTGTACAGCGTACTTATTTATTTTTAAATTATATGCATGTTTACTGTATTCAAGTTGGCTCGTATTTTCTGTATCTTGTTACGTCCCTCTGAGGACCTGGTCCGCTGCCAGGTGTACCTGTTCTTGAGTATTTGTAGGAGCGTAGATTTGGATGGTTATAGATGCTTCGTGGACGTCTTCTCTCGAGCCGTGATTGATAGCTGGTACTTATATTGTTTGATGGTGTTGTACTTATATTGTATTTACTTTTCCCATTTGAGTTGGTAGTGAATTTGTTTCCATCCAACTATCATCCTTAGATACTCCTTATTGAGATCTAGTTTCATAGACATTGGTTATTTTATTCATATTTGATTTTCGTGGATGAGATCTAGATTATACCCTGTGACTTGTGACATATGTTTATACCACTTGTGGATTTGATATTCATATTACAGCGTACGTGTGGATTTGGTTTCCATATATTGGAGTTGCCATATCCATGCGGCTGGCATGCTTACGTGTCCTAGTCCTACGTATTTTTGGGACTGGGGCATGACATATTTTTGTGGTGGCCCATGCAGGTCGAGAGCATATTCTCTCGGTTACGTTACTGTACCGAGCAAGCCTGCACCTAGGACTAGAGTATAGGATCTCATCCACAATTGACTATGATTCATCTTTCTCCTATCTGTTCTATTTGAACAATTGTATCATGCTTGATTCATGTGCTTCCTTAATAGTTCCTTGAGTATAGCCTTCTGCTGAGAATATAGGAACCCCTGTTATTAGGATGATAATTAGAGTAGCATACCTATTAAGATTACAACGAGGATATTGACACACCACTAAGTTTAGAATATCTAGTGAACCTAGAATTCCTTATCTATAGATTGGTTTTCCATTATCCCTTGATGTATTATGAAGACTTAAGAGTAGTATAGATACCACTAGAGTTAGTTAGAAGCTTACCATAATGTTTGACCCTAGTATGGAGGAACCAATAGAAAACCAAAAGAGAATATTAGGACTGAACCTAACCCTCATAGTTAGATAGTATTGGAGAACTATAAACTTATATCATTGTCTTGTTATTAGTAGACAGCACCCTAGGAAGCCTAGAGGAATGCAATCAACACTTCTCCCTTGATCATACCTCGAACATTCAACTAGTATACCACTCCACCTTGGAAAACCATGATGCTATCTAGAGCCCCTCTATTTTCATATATTGTTCCCCTGTGACCATAGCGTTCGCTAATTGTGCGACGATCAAAATTACGTTCTTCTTTTCTTTATCTTTCAACTCGTGCCACCTGACACTTCTGATAGTAGGCCAAGTAATTTATTTCTTTGTTAAGGACACATAGTTTGCTAGGATTATAGTTGTAATCTTGAATTTTGAAATTGTGTGCTTAGTAGTTAGAACTTGATAGTTAAGTTATTCTTGTAGATTGAGACCTGGTGCTTATCCCTTAGTTTTAAATTGCGTAACTTGTACCACACCTCAATACGAGTTATATTCCCTTTCCCTTGAGGCCAGTAACCGTCCCATTCTTACTATTGACACTTGCACTATGACTAAGAGTTAAGACGACCATAACCTATGTAATATAAGAGGATACCCTAACAAGTACCAAGACCCCTTCTCGAAGACCTTAACAGGAGCTTCTACGGTACCCTTAAGACTGTCACAGTATTAGTTTATTATTTTAAGTTGGGTAGTATACCTCACAACCTAGTATCACATAGTCTTTTGACCTATTATTGAAGTGTGATTAAACAATATTAATTGTATACTAGTATAAGACAACAGTGGTTATTCAGACAATAGAAGTTAGAGGTCCTTGCCCACATTTGGTCGACTAGCGACATAGACAAGGAGGTTGTATGATAACTGTAGGGATTGTAGAGTCTTTTATTATTGTTGATTAGTTGTTTTATTTTGTGAACTTGAATTAATTTGTACCTCCTTTCATCATCATCTAGCGTACTTATATTTGCTGCACTACCTTGACTTATGCTGCTATTATAGCCTAGTTTTGCAAGCTTATTCTTTCATCAAGCTTGTTCACTATATATGTATTAGTGGATGCATACATTAATACATTTCAGAATCAGTGTACTACGGTCTGATCAACCATAGTGCGCGTGGTTCGCCCTTCGTATAACTACTTTATGTGGATTGAGATATCTAGTGATTAGTAGATGAATGAACTTGCCCTCTAGATATGTCTAACCATATCGTATCCGTTACATAACTGTACTGATGCGAGCATGTGGATAGGCATTACCAAAATAGGATATCAATCCACAACTACTTTAACAATTCCCATTTGAATTCTTTAAACGTCTTGATCCCGATACTTCTATTCTATTACCTCGCCCTTGAACTCTTTATTATTGATCTCCGTCTTCCCTTATTTCGGAAAGACGAAACCTCGTGCTTGGTATAAGTTTGATACACAGAGAGTACTAGATATACCCCGTAGGCCGATCACATACTTAAGGATTATTCTTTTGTAATTAAGGACATATCATATATGATATAATCGGCGTTGAAGTTTTGAGGATTGAATGACATGAGTAAATAAGTTAAGGAATATTTTTCTTAAAGTATATAGCCTTCTGTGATAGATGGGTAAATTCTAAGTTGGGTAGCAGTACATTGCCAACTTGAGAGAAATTTCTTTTAGATTGTGATCAAGTAAGATTAGATTGGGAGATTCAAGTCATTTTAATTTTGAGAAATTTTAAAAGAAGGATTAAGATAAGGAGGATTTAACGAATTTTAAAATCTTAATATTGTGGACCAAATATTTATACTTTGAGCACATGATTTAAATTTTGAATATTGAAGGATGAATCATCGATTTAAATTTTGAGGATAAATATAGAATTTTAGGCTTGAACAATTGGTGAATTAGATTTAAATTTTACAATTTGATGATTTGAATTAAAAGTTTAATTTTGATTGTTGGGTCACCTATTTGAAATATTGAGGATGTAAATTGAGTTTAAATATTTGAAGAGTACAAAATTCTTAATTTGAGAATAGGAATAAGATTTGATTAGAATTGTTTATTGTTCAAAGTCTAGAGGAGATTATGATTGTTGGAAATGGTGATATAAATTTTGATGTGGGATGTCATATAGACTTGAGTTAGATTTGAATGTTGATTATTTAAAAAAAAAATCGAGAAGAGATTACGATAGGTTGAATTTTAATTTAAACAGTGGTTATCTTAATTTTGAAGTGATCGCGATATATTTGAATAGATTTTGTTATTTAAATTTTTGGAAGAGATTGCGATTGACGTACCTTATGTACGAATGTGAAGAATTTAACAAATTATGCCTTATTTTAATTTCGAGGACGAAATTGTTTTAAGTTGGGTAGATTGTAAACTCCCTCACCCAAAATAGATATTTTATGTATATTTTATATTATTATATTATTATATTTATTATAGATGTTGAATTTATTTAGAATATTCTCTTAGTTAATTAGAAAATAAATTTTTTTAGTATATTTACTTATATAAATATTTATTTAGAATTATTTTAGGCTATTTTAGATTATTGGAATTTTTCCATAATTTTTAGTTAATTAAAAACTAGTAACACTAATTTTCTAGGACTTTGAAGAATTTATTTTATGTTCAAACTTATATAAAAATATCCCAAACTTTTATTTTAGGTTATAAATAATAAAATATATTTTCTATAATTTTTTGGCAATTTTCTGATTATTTTTAGCATTTATTTTGTGTTAATTATCAAAAACTGAATTAAAAACTATTTTCTGAAAAAGAAAACCCAAAAAGAAATTATTTCTGCCCAGTCAGCAAACAGGGGGCCCACCTGTCAGCCGCCCGCAGCAAACAGTGCCGGGCCCGCCTGTCAGTGACTGCGGGGCGGGCAGCGTTGGATGGCTGCCACGTGTCAAGATCTGAGCCGCGACTGCTTTCTCTCTCCTCTATATATATATTAGTTTAAGTTTATTTCTAGGGTTTTTCTTCAGCCGAATTTGGAGAATTACCATCTAGGGTTCCTTCATCTTCCAGAAGCCATTGCGCATAGCTCCGGACTCCAAATAAGGCCTAATTTTTTGTGTTAGAAAGATATTGAGGTTAGCTTTCTGATTAAATAATTTGTTTTATGAAATTATTATTATTAAATTCTGAAAAATTCGTAGAACACAGTATGTCCAAAAACAGATGTGTTTCGATATTTTCGTGATTTTGGGAGAACCAGGAATCAGAATCATGAACCGTTTAAAGTTTCGGAAAGCTAATGTCGAGATCAATGAAATATGTTTTTCCCAGAATTTATTTCGAAGTATTTTTATATTGTTAATTCTGTAGAACTTCTAGGGTAAAATTTAACCATCGGTGCACGATACGAACTTGTATGTGCCATAATTTCCAAACAAATTTGAATTCGGACGAGCCGTAAATTCCAGGATGTTTTTGACGCTGAAATATATAGGAATTCCTGTATGAAAGTCTAGTTTGTGTCAGTTGACTTTTCGGTCAACAGATCGCCTCGATTTGCGTGCTATGAGTCTCGAGTCGATAAAATTCAATTCCTTTGGACAAAATTTAGGCATTAACCTAAAAATCAGAATAATAAGATTAAAATAGAATTTTAGAGTAATTATTACAGAATTAAATAAATTAAAATAAATTATCCTTTGACGTGATGAATTTGTAATACATAGGCTATTTGGACTGTGACTTGGACTCTGATTCATACCAGCAGGAGGACCCCAGGCAAGATACCTTGCCAAATTGTTACAGTACTTTTGCATGCTATTTATATTTCTTTATATTTATTACATTTCTGTTTATTCTTGCATGTGTAGTTTTCTTTCAGTCATTACTATATATTAGATATATTGACACCCACTTGACACTTAGTATCATAGAGGACAATCATTAGGCGTATGGGCCTTAACCACTCTGGTAATACCGTAGTCACTAGCACGCACTATGGTGGGTCGTGTCCGATGGTTGCTACCCCCGAGGTATGTCGGTTGATGGAGTCTGAGGGTCGCTACCCCCGAGGTATGCCGGCTGATGATGTTCATGGACGAGTGCATGAGTTGTGAGGCTTAGATCGAGTAGACTACCCTTGCCCATACGTCGAAAAGTTGTCCTCATTTGCATTCATATAGATTGTCTTGTACAGCGTACTTATTTATTTTTAAATTATATGCATGTTTACTGTATTCAAGTTGGCTCGTATTTTCTGTATCTTGTTACGTCCCTCTGAGGACCTGGTCCGCTGCCAGGTGTACCTGTTCTTGAGTATTTGTAGGAGCGCAGATTTGGATGGTTATAGATGCTTCGTGGACGTCTTCTCTCGAGCCGTGATTGATAGCTGGTACTTATATTGTTTGGTGGTGTTGTACTTATATTGTATTTACTTTTCCCATTTGAGTTGGTAATGGATTTATTTCCATCCAACTATCATCCTTAGATACTCCTTATTGAGATCTAGTTTCATAGACATTGGTTATTTTATTCATATTTGATTTTCGTGGATGAGATCTAGATTATACCCTGTGACTTGTGACATATGTTTATACCACTTGTGGATTTGATATTCATATTACAGCGTACGTGTGGATTTGGTTTCCATATATTGGAGTTGCCATATCCATGCGGCTGGCATGCTTACGTGTCCTAGTCCTACGTATTTTTGGGACTGGGGCATGACATATTTTTGTGGTGGCCCATGCAGGTCGAGAGCATATTCTCTCGGTTACGTTACTGTACCGAGCAAGCATGCACCTAGGACTAGAGTATAGGATCTCATCCACAATTGACTATGATTCATCTTTCTCCTATCTGTTCTATTTGAACAATTGTATCATGCTTGATTCATGTGCTTCCTTAATAGTTCCTTGAGTATAGCCTTCTGCTGAGAATATAGGAACCCCTGTTATTAGGATGATAATTAGAGTAGTATACCTATTAAGATTACAACGAGGATATTGACACACCACTAAGTTTAGAATATCTAGTGAACCTAGAATTCCTTATCTATAGATTGGTTTTCCATTATCCCTTGATGTATTATGAAGACTTAAGAGTAGTATAGATACCACTAGAGTTAGTTAGAAGCTTACCATAATGTTTGACCCTAGTATGGAGGAACCAATAGAAAACCAAAAGAGAATATTAGGACTGAACCTAACCCTCATAGTTAGATAGTATTGGAGAACTATAAACTTATATCATTGTCTTGTTATTAGTAGACAGCACCCTAGGAAGCCTAGAGGAATGCAATCAACATTTCTCCCTTGATCATACCTCGAACATTCAACTAGTATACCACTCCACCTTGGAAAACCATGATGCTATCTAGAGCCCCTCTATTTTCATATATTGTTCCCCTGTGACCATAGCGTTCGCTAATTATGCGACGATCAAAATTACGTTCTTCTTTTCTTTATCTTTCAACTCGTGCCACCTGACACTTCTGATAGTAGGCCAAGTAATTTATTTCTTTGTTAAGGACACATAGTTTGCTAGGATTATAGTTGTAATCTTGAATTTTGAAATTGTGTGCTTAGTATTTAGAACTTGATAGTTAAGTTATTCTTGTAGATTGAGACCTGGTGCTTATCCCTTAGTTTTAAATTGCGTAACTTGTACCACACCTCAATACGAGTTATATTCCCTTTCCCTTGAGGCCAGTAACCGTCCCATTCTTACTATTGACACTTGCACTATGACTAAGAGTTAAGACGACCATGACCTATGTAATATAAGAGGATACCCTAACAAGTACCAAGACCCCTTCTCGAAGACCTTAACAGGAGCTTCTACGGTACCCTTAAGACTGTCACAGTATTAGTTTATTATTTTAAGTTGGGTAGTATACCTCACAACCTAGTATCACATAGTCTTTTGACCTATTATTGAAGTATGATTGAACAACATTAATTATATACTAGCATAAGACAACAGTGGTTATTCAGACAATAGAAGTTAGAGGTCCTTGCCCACATTTGGTCGACTAGCGACATAGACAAGGAGGTTGTATGATAACTGTAGGGATTGTAGAGTCTTTTATTATTGTTGATTAGTTGTTTTGTTTTGTGAACTTGAATTAATTTGTACCTCCTTTCATCATCATCTAGCGTACTTATATTTGCTGCACTACCTTGACTTATGCTGCTATTATAGCCTAGTTTTGCAAGCTTATTCTTTCATCAAGCTTGTTCACTATATATGTATTAGTGGATGCATACATTAATACATTTCAGAATCAGTGTACTACGGTCTGATCAACCATAGTGCGCGTGGTTCGCCCTTCGTATAACTACTTTACATGGATTGAGATATCTAGTGATTAGTAGATGAATGAACTTGCCCTCTAGATATGTCTAACCATATCGTATCCGTTACATAACTGTACTGATGCGAGCATGTGGATAGGCATTACCAAAATAGGATATCAATCCACAACTACTTTAACAATTCCCATTTGAATTCTTTAAACGCCTTGATCCCGATACTTCTATTCTATTACCTCGCCCTTGAACTCTTTATTATTGATCTCCGTCTTCCCTTATTTCGGAAAGATGAAACCTCGTGCTTGGTATAAGTTTGATACACAGAGAGTACTAGATATACCCCGTAGGCCGATCACATACTTAAGGATTATTCTTTTGTAATTAAGGACATATCATATATGATATAATCGGCGTTGAAGTTTTGAGGATTGAATGACATGAGTAAATAAGTTAAGGAATATTTTTCTTAAAGTATATAGCCTTCTGTGATAGATGGGTAAATTCTAAGTTGGGTAGCAGTACATTGCCAACTTGAGAGAAATTTCTTTTAGATTGTGATCAAGTAAGATTAGATTGGGAGATTCAAGTCATTTTAATTTTGAGAAATTTTAAAAGAAGGATTAAGATAAGGAGGATTTAACGAATTTTAAAATCTTAATATTGTGGACCAAATATTTATACTTTGAGCACATGATTTAAATTTTGAATATTGAAGGATGAATCATCGATTTAAATTTTGAGGATAAATATAGAATTTTAGGCTTGAACAATTGGTGAATTAGATTTAAATTTTACAATTTGATGATTTGAATTAAAAGTTTAATTTTGATTGTTGGGTCACCTATTTGAAATATTGAGGATGTAAATTGAGTTTAAATATTTGAAGAGTACAAAATTCTTAATTTGAGAATAGGAATAAGATTTGATTAGAATTGTTTATTGTTCAAAGTCTAGAGGAGATTATGATTGTTGGAAATGGTGATATAAATTTTGATGTGGGATGTCATATAGACTTGAGTTAGATTTGAATGTTGATTATTTAAAAAAAAAATCGAGAAGAGATTACGACAGGTTAAATTTTAATTTAAACAGTGGTTATCTTAATTTTGAAGTGATCACGATATATTTGAATAGATTTTGTTATTTAAATTTTTGGAAGAGATTGCGATTGACGTACCTTATGTACGAATGTGAAGAATTTAACAAATTATGCCTTATTTTAATTTCGAGGACGAAATTATTTTAAGTTGGGTAGATTGTAAACTCCCTCACCCAAAATAGATATTTTATGTATATTTTATATTATTATATTATTATATTTATTATAGATGTTGAATTTATTTAGAATATTCTCTTAGTTAATTAGAAAATAAATTTTTTTAGTATATTTACTTATATAAATATTTATTTAGAATTATTTTAGGCTATTTTAGATTATTGGAATTTTTCCATAATTTTTAGTTAATTAAAAACTAGTAACACTAATTTTCTAGGACTTTGAAGAATTTATTTTATGTTCAAACTTATATAAAAATATCCCAAACTTTTATTTTAGGTTATAAATAATAAAACATATTTTCTATAATTTTTTGGCAATTTTCTGATTATTTTTAGCATTTATTTTGTGTTAATTATCAAAAACTGAATTAAAAACTATTTTCTGAAAAAGAAAACCCAAAAAGAAATTATTTCTGCCCAGTCAGCAAACAGGGGGCCCACCTGTCAGCCGCCCGCAGCAAACAGTGCCGGGCCCGCCTGTCAGTGACTGCGGGGCGGGCAGCGTTGGATGGCTGCCACGTGTCAAGATCTGAGCCGCGACTGCTTTCTCTCTCCTCTATATATATATTAGTTTAAGTTTATTTCTAGGGTTTTTCTTCAGCCGAATTTGGAGAATTACCATCTAGGGTTCCTTCATCTTCCATAAGCCATTGCGCATAGCTCCGGACTCCAAATGAGGCCTAATTTTTTGTGTTAGAAAGATATTGAGGTTAGCTTTCTGATTATATAATTTGTTTTATGAAATTATTATTATTAAATTCTGGAAAATTCGTAGAACACAGTATGTCCGAAAACATACGTGTTTCGATGTTTTCGTGATTCCGGGAGAACCAGGAATCAGAATCATGAACCGTTTAAAGTTTCGGAAAGCTAATGTCGAGATCATTGACATATATTTTTCCCAGAATTTATTTCGAAGTATTTTTATATTGTTAATTCTGTAGAACTTCTAGGGTAAAATTTAACCATCGGTGCACGATACGAACTTGTATGTGCCATAATTTCCAAACAAATTTGAATTCGGACGAGCCATAAATTCCAGCATATTTTTGACGCTGAAATATACAGGAATTCATGCATGAAAGTCTAGTTTGTGTCAGTTGACTTTTCGGTCAACAGATCGCCTCGATTTGCGTGCTATGAGTCTCGAGTCGATAAAATTCAATTCCTTTGGACAAAATTTAGGCATTAACCTAAAAATCAGAATAATAAGATTAAAATAGGATTTTAGAGTAATTATTACAGAATTAAATAAATTAAAATAAATTATCCTTTGACGTGATGAATTTGTAATACATAGGCTATTTGGACTGTGACTTGGACTCTGATTCATACCAGCAGGAGGACCCCAGGCAAGATACCTTGCCAAATTGTTACAGTACTTTTGCATGCTATTTATATTTCTTTATATTTATTGCATTTCTGTTTATTCTTGCATGTGTAGTTTTCTTTCAGTCATTACTATATATTAGATATATTGACACCCACTTGACACTTAGTATCATAGAGGACAATCATTAGGCGTATGGGCCTTAACCACTCTGGTAACACCGTAGTCACTAGCACGCACTATGGTGGGTCGTGTTCGATGGTCGTTACCCCCGAGGTATGTCGATTGATGGAGTCCGAGGGTCGCTACCCCCGAGGTATGCCGGCTGATGATGTTCATGGACGAGTGCATGAGTTGTGAGGCTTAGATCGAGTAGACTACCCTTGCCCATACGTCGAAAAGTTGTCCTCATTTGCATTCATATAGATTGTCTTGTACAGCGTACTTATTTATTTTTAAATTATATGCATGTTTACTGTATTCAAGTTGGCTCATATTTTCTGTATCTTGTTACGTCCCTCTGAGGACCTGGTCCGCTGCCAGGTGTACCTGTTCTTGAGTATTTGCAGGAGCGCAGATTTGGATGGTTATAGATGCTTCGTGGACGTCTTCTCTCGAGCCGTGATTGATAGCTGGTACTTATATTGTTTGATGGTGTTGTACTTATATTGTATTTACTTTTCCCATTTGAGTTGGTAGTGGATTTGTTTCCATCCAACTATCATCCTTAGATACTCCTTATTGAGATCTAGTTTCATAGACATTGGTTATTTTATTCATATTTGATTTTCGTGGATGAGATCTAGATTATACCCTGTGACTTGTGACATATGTTTATACCACTTGTGGATTTGATATTCATATTACAGCGTACGTGTGGATTTGGTTTCCATATATTGGAGTTGCCATATCCATGCGGCTGGCATGCTTACGTGTCCTAGTCCTACATATTTTTGGGACTGGGGCGTGACAGTACTCCTCCGGGTAGTCCTCCTTGAATAAACCTGAAAAGGAACCAGGTCCTCAGAGGGATGTAACATGGTACAAAAATAATATGCCATAGTATAACAGAAAGAAACAAGTACAACGCCGGTATAATCTAGCATAACCACCTGAGTGAGACACAACATTGAAGACAATGTTTGACGCATGGACTGTCCAAATATAAAATCGTAGCTCCGAACACAGATACATACGGGGCATACCGTAACTCCGAGCACAGAGTCACACGGGTGACACTATGACTCCGGATACAGGAACACTATATAAATAGGAATATATATATATATAGCACGTGCAGAGTAGCCCAAACGTCTAGTAACTGTCTTCCCCTCCCAAAGTGGTCAACGAGTGTTCGTTGAACCTAAACCTCTATCTAACAGTCTCGTCATACTGAAGTAACTATCAACAATCATGACCCTAAAGTCATCCTAGATTCCGGTCATGCTGACAGTATCAGGATACAGGAAGTCTGGCATGATGACGGTGTCTGAATATGTCCTAAGGTTATGATGTAACCAAGTAGGTACATCAAGGTATCGTGAACATCTATCAATCGATACCAGACGTTACCAACGAACGTCTGTACCCGGTTATGACCCGGATGCTAAGTAACGATTTTGATCCAAAGCGTGCACAATGCATAGAATAAATAAATAGAAATTGGGAAACTGAGATACAGGATAGCAAGGTACACTTTCCTGGATCCGGATGCTGGAGGTGGGGATCCGGTACAACGTCCAAGTCTGCGGATCCCGAAGTACCTAGAGACGATATATAAGATTAATCAATAAACTATCACGATGCTATTCTAAAATAAAAGGTGACACACGTCTAGCATAGGCTTCAGTCTTAGTTACATATAGCTCACATAGAGACTAACTAGAGGGTTGACCCAAGTTGACTAAAGGAACGTTGCATCAAATACAATCAACAATCAGTATAACGTCATCAAACCAAATCTCCAATCCCCTAATATATACCATGGTGATTTCAGTCATTCAAGCTATGCTCATCCTCAACCATACCATCCTTGTATTCAAAGACGTTATTATGTACATTCAATTTATTCATCCTCAAATAAATTAGTTATTAATTATCAAGCTCTCAATAAATAAACGTCATTATATTATTATAACACCATTTCACATATATACCTACTCCTCAATATTCACCATAAAAATATGCATGTGAAGTATACATGAACCCTAACCCTAACTAGGGTTTCTTTAGCATAACAGCATAACTACACTAAAAAAAAAAAGGATGAGGAGTTACCCCGGTGGCTACTGGTGGTGGTAGCGGCGATGTTGTGGCATCGGTCAGGGATGGCGTCGACCGCAGGGGAGGCACGCACGTCGACTGTCACGCCCCAGTCCCAAAATATCGAGAGACTAGACACGTGGCAATGGCCAGCAGCATACACATCGACAGACAAACCCAATTTAATAGATCCATCGGGGCATACTTAAGCTGTATTACAATGATCAGGATTTACTAATCTCATTCACAGAATAAATACAGCAATATCAACAAAAGGAATTAAACATAATCCCGTCACAAGTAAATAAAATTGGGGAACAACCCGATATTAAGTCTATTACAATTGTTCATTAAAGAATAATTAAAAGAGTTTAAAAGCAGCAAGACTGAGCATAAAAGAAGCAGATGTTCAGGAAAAATCCTCAGCGATCACCTTGTCCTCAGGTGCTGGTACTATTCCGAGAAGTGCTCATGTTCCGTATACCTCAGGATAGATATCCTCTGCTAATCCTGGGGACATAATCCAGATCCAGGTCCTCAGGGGAGATAGCAAGGTACAAAATAACTCATACCAAAATAAATACAGTGCAGCAATAAATGAAATAATATGGTAAATAAATAAACCAGCTAAGTGATATGCAAGTGAGAGTTTTAGTCATACTCAGGCTGAGACTACTATAGGATCAGTGTCGGTTAAACCCATAGCAGTATTCTCTCGAAAGGCCAGAACTTGTGCCAAAGCTCTGTATCAGAGACTAAGACACCTCCAGATGACAATAATTATAAAATAATCAGCCTTTGATATGGTAATACTCTCCCCACCCAATATAATCTCACGTCTCATGTCAATGACACGCAAAATCAAAACTAATGCAGCAAGTCATATAATGATCTAAGAATATAATGTCTATGTCATGAAACATGTATCCTATACTGTCATGACCCGTACCCGGATATTCGGGCACGAGTACGTGGGTACGTCCAGCCTACGCCGCAGTGTCGGCGGTAGTACGTTGTCTAGGTCATATTCACAGGTAAATAAAATCTATCTCATCCACAAGAATAAATAGGCAAGGATAATCGCAGGAAATAGGAATGCTAAGATTTCATAATATTTAATTTGTGACAATCAAATCCACAGTTTATTACAGAACCAGAAGATAAATCGGGGACAAACCCGATTACTATGCTGAAAGAAAATACTAGCTAACTGGTTGACTACTCCTCAAAGGTAGTCTCCTGAGTGGGAATCGGCTCCTCAAAAGTATCATTTGTTACCTCATAGGGACCATAATAGGTGGGGGCATAGTCCTCATCATCGCCTAAATCAACGGATCCAGTCAGGAAAGGAGCAAAGTACACAATGCACAACAAAGATTAAACTAAATATTTATGAAAAGTAGAAAAGAACTGACAAGTATCATGTTGAGAATATGCATAAATAAGAAGTAACAATAACTAAGGGTTAATTGATGTAAATCAGGAATATGAGTAAACAGGAAATATAATGAGACAGGAAAATGGAACTTCAACAAGATAACAGGAACTGCAACACGACAAGAAACTATGTGTGTGTAAGTGTGTATTTAGAATACATAGTTGGCATGTAGGGGGTTATAAGGCTAATCCGGCCATCATAGACGGCTATTAGACAGGAATAATCAAGATCCGGTTGATGGTACAGTCGTGTACCAACAGCTATTAGTCACGACAGGGGGAAGGATAAACTACATGCCTCCTAGTATTCTTCCACCCGACACGAAAAGCAAGACATGAAAGTCCAAAATCTAACACTAAGTGTAATCATCAATGGTACTAGTAGAGCAAGGAATTAATTATCACAATATAAAGATTAAACTTGAAGTGCAGGTACTTGCCTGATGTTTGGATCCCACTACAGTTCTGTCCTCGGGAAATTTCCAGAAATATGCCCGGATGCTGAAATAAACATTATCATCATGCTCAGAAGATATCAAATAGCTAGAAACGCCTGTCCTTGAGTCCAATTTGGAGACAAGGGCAAAAATGGCAATTTTTGGTCAAAACGGGGTCCGCATGTGGGCCCGCTTTGCACCGAAAAACGTGTCAGGGTCAAAGGTCTCCAAAGTCACCAATCTTAGTGTCAACAGGTCAGGAACGAAGATGCGAACCCAACGGAACTTCCAGAATTGGATTTTGATGAGCCAATCACAAAATCGCCCGTCGAACGGGGCCTATGGGGCCCACGACACACGATTTCGTCAACGTTCTCAGAATCGAACCAAACTTGGGTCACAGGACCAGCGTATCGCTACGAGTCCGATGGCGTAAGTTTCGTTTCAATCCGACGTGTGTACAGAAAGTTAGGGCGCGTTCCAGAAATGACGGATACGGGACGGTGTCGGCGGATACGCGTCGATTTCGGTGTGCACGCACACCCGAATCGGCTTCTGCGAAATCTCACACGTCCGTATCAACGACGCACACGTATCTGTAAAGACCGCGCGCGACCAAGTAGTCCCGTTTGGCGGGGCGTACCCAGTTCCGGGGTGAATCGGGGCGTTATTTTTCCTATTTTTGGACCGCGATGTGCGATCACTACAGGACGCGATGCCCCGAGCGGTTTGCCCGGGCACCGAGAGGGTCATATAGGCTTCACAACGCAATTGATGAATCAAAAACGGGGTAGCGAAGACAAAATTATACGTACCTGAACAGGGTTCAAGAAATTGGGATTTCTCGTGTCCGTGTCGTGTCCGACACGAGTCGACACGGGAAAGAATTAGGGCTAGGGTTAGGGTCTGCTGCGGCGGGGGCCGGCCGGAGGCGCGCCGGAGAGGGGCTGGGGAGGCTCGTCGGGCTGCTGTGGGGGTCGAGGGCGGCGGCGGAGCGGAGGGGCGGTCGGAGACGGGCTGCTCGTGGGAAGGGAGAGGAGAGGGAGGCGCTGGGTAGTCGGGGACGGCCGCTGGCAGAGCAGCGGCGGGAAGAAGGAGGAGGCGGAGAGAGGCCGGGCGAGGCGGCGCTGGGGCGAGGCGGAGCTCGGCGGGAAGCGGTGGTGGCGGCGAGGTGGCACGGGGCGGAGGAGCCGGCGAGGGAAGGGTTTAAATAGGGGAGGAAGGAGAGGGGGTCGGCCGGAAATGGCGGGGAGGGGGTCGTCGTGGCCGGGGAGGCGTGGGGCGAGCCGGACGGAGTGGCGGTGGCGCGGCCGACGGAAGCGGAGCGGGGGGCCGAGAGACGCAGGCAGAGGAGTGGGGGAGAAGCGGGTCTGCGGGCGACGGCGGGTCGGCTTCGGGTGGACCCGACCCGACCCGTTAGGATATTGGGCTGGGCCGCGGGTGAGGGTTTGGGCCGGGTTTGGGTTTAATAATTAAATAAAATAAATAGATAAATAAATAAATAAATAATAATAGTTTTTAGGTGATTTAAAATAGGTCCGGGGCCCGATAAATTCCAGAAAAAATTATCCTAAGTCCAGTTTTCCATTTTACACCCAAAAATATTATTTCCATAATATTTTAATATTATTTATTAATAATAAAAAAAATCATTTAATAATTAAAACCCTGATTTTAATTACAGAAAATTTCAGAAAATTATGAAAAATCCAAATTTAAAATTCTTGGAAAATGAGGGGTTTACAATCTACCCAACTTATAAAAAATTTTGTCCTCGAAATTAAAATATGGCATAATCTATTAATCATTTATGTACATAAGGCAAGTCAATCGCAATCTCCTTGCGATAGTTAAAATCCTATTCATATTCATTGCAATCACTTCAAGGTTAAGATGACTACTGTCCCAATCAAAATTTCCACCTATGGTTATCTTTTCTCACTTTCTCAAATTATCCATATCCATATCAAAATTTAAATTAAATTCTTATAACATCTTCAAAATTTTAAATAAGCATGTAAATTTCACCTCCCGATCTCTAACTATCATAATCTCATCTAGAAGTAATCCGAGTCTAATATTATTCCCATTTTCACTTATAAATTTTTGTATGCTTCGACTTTTTAAACTCCATTCACATCCTCAACGTTTCAAATAGGTAGTCCAACCATCAAATTTTAAATTCTTAATTTCAATCATCAAATTGAAAATAATTTAAATGCAATCCACCAATGTTCAAGTCTGAAATTCTATACTTTTATCCTCAAATTGATGATTTTACCTTCACTATTCCAAATTTAAATCATGTACCCAAGGTATAATTATTGGGTCCTCAATATCAAGAATTTTGAAGTCCATTAATCCTCTAGATTTTCAAAATTAGAATGGCTTGAATCTCTCCCAATCTAATCTTACTCGGTCACAATCTAAAAGAAATTTATCTCGAGTTGACAATGCACTGCTACCCAACTTAGAATTTACCCATCCATCACATAAGGCTAAACCTTAAGAAAATATTCCTTAATATGTTTACTCATGTCATTCAATCCTCGAAACTTCAACGCCGATCATATCACATATGATATGTCCTTAATTACGAAAGGATAATCCTCAAGCATGTGATCGGCCTATGGGACATATCTAGTATTCTCTGCGTATCAAACTTTACCAAGCACAAGGTTTCGTCTTTCTGAAATAAGGGAAGACGGTGGCCAATAATAAAGAGTTCAAGGGCAGCGTAATAGAATAGAAGTATCGGGATCAAGGCGTTTAAAGAATTTAAATGAGAATTGTCAAAAGCTGTTGTGGATTAAAATCCAATTTTGGTAATCCTTTGTTCGATTGCTCGTATTAGCACAGTTATGTAACCGATACGATATGTTAGACATATCTAGAGGGCAAGTATACTAGTCAACTATATATCTCAATCCACGTGAAATAGTCGTGCGAAGTACGAACCAAAATGCACTAAGGTTGATCAGACCGTAATACACTGATTCTGAATAGACACTTGTATTAGTGGGGTTGATCAGGTCCCAATAACACATATGTCATGAACAAGCCCGATAAAGAGTAAGCTTGCAAAACTAGGCTATAGAATAGCAGCATAAGTCAAGTACAACAATATTAAGTGCGCTAGATGATGATGAGAGGAGGTACAAATTATTCAAGTTCACAAAACAAAAACAAAATAAGCATCATTAATAAAAGACTCTACAATCTCTACAGTTATCAAATATAAAAGCATACCAGGTTATTAGCAAGTTCAAAATTACTAGGTTGGGGCTGAGGTCTCAAACCAGTAGGCACGAGCTAACTAGAAACGGATAACTACGAATCACTTACGCGCATTAGCTACTCCAAGAGTCTGCGCGTTCTCCACGGTCATCGTGAGGGCTCTCGAGGCATGTTGTTGAGGTGATTGTCCTCCATCCACTGGTGTTACTTCATCTTCGTTGGTTACCAAAGCATCTCGTGGTGATCTTGTAGAAATTTCGTCGCTTGCTGGTAGGTCCATTACTCTGCATCCAAAATAAACGATAAGATGCGCACAGGAATCAAGGCAGGATGCAAGTCAAGGAATTAATTCGAATCCGAGATAGATGTTAAGAACGATTCAAGCAAGAGGATGAGATCCTAAAACTTATCATATTCTTACTGCAGGCCTGTTCGGTCCCTAAGTTGAAACCGAAAAATTTAGTCGTTGACCTGCATGGGCCACCACAAAAACGTGCCACGACCCGCACCCGGATATTCGGGCACGAGTACGTGGGTACGTCCAGCCTACGCCGCAGTGTCGGCGGTAGTACGCTGTCTAGGTCATATTCATAGGTAAATAAAATATATCTCATCCACAAGAATAAACAGGCAAGGATAATCGCAGGAAATAGGAATGCTAAGATTTTATAATATTTAATTTGTGACAATCAAATCCACAGTTTATTACAGAACCAGAAGATAAATCGGGGACAAATGTCATTACTATGCTGAAAGAAAATACTAGCTAACTGGTTGACTACTCCTCAAATATAGTCTCCTGAGTGGGAACCGGCTCCTCAAAAGTATCATCTGTTACCTCATAGGGACCATAATAGGTGGGGGCATAGTCCTCATCATCGCCTAAATCAACGGATCCAGTCAGGAAAGGAGCAAAGTACACAATGCACAACAAAGATTAAACAAAATATTTATGACAAGTAGAAAAGAACTGACAAGTATCATGTTGAGAATATGCATAAATAAGAAGTAACAATAACTAAGGGTTAATTGCTGTAAATCAGGAATATGAGTAAACAGGAAATATAATGAGACAGGAAAATGGAACTACAACAAGATAACAGGAACTGTAACACGACAAGAAACTATGTGTGTGTAAGTGTGTATTTAGAATACATAGTTGGCATATAGGGGGTTATAAGGCTAATCCGGCCGTCATAGACGGCTATTAGACAGGAATAATCAAGATCCGGCTGATGGTACAGTCGTGTACCAACAGCTATTAGTCACGACAGGGGGAAGGGTAAACTACATGCCTCCTAGTATTCTCCCACCCGACACGAAAAGCAAGACATGAAAGTCCAAAATCTAACACTAAGTGTAATCATCAATGGTACTAGTAAAGCAAGGAATTAATTATCACAATATAAAGATTAAACTTGAAGTGCAGGTACTTGCCTGATGTTTGGATTCCACTACAGTTCTGTCCTCAGGAAATTTCCAGAAATGTGCCCGGATGCTGAAATAAACATTATCATCATGCTCAGAAGATATCAAATAGCTAGAAACGCCTGTCCTTGAGTCCAATTTGGAGACAAGGACAAAAATGGCAATTTCGGGTCAAAACGGGGTCCGCATGTGGGCCCGCTTTGCACCGAAAAATGTGTCAGGGTCAAAGGTCTCCAAATTCACCAAACTTAGTGTCAACAGGTAAGGAACGAAGATGCAAACCCAACGAAACTTCCAGAATTGGATTTCGATGAGCCGATCACAAAGTCACCCGTCGAGCGGGGCCTGTGGGGCCCACGACACGCAATTTCGTCAACGTTCTCAGAATCGAACCAAACTTGGGTCACAGGACCAGCGTATCGCTACGAGTCTGTTGGCGCAAGTTTCGTTTCAATCCGACGTGTGTACAGAAAGTTAGGGCACGTTCCAGAAACGACGGATACGGGGCGGTGTCGGCGGATACGCATCGATTCCGGTGTGCACGCACACCCGAATCGGCTTCTGCGAAATCCCACACGTCCGTATCAACGATGCGCACGTATCTGTGAAGACCGCGCACGACCAAGTCGTCCCGTTTGGTGGGGCGTACCCAGTTCCGGGGTAAATCGGGGCGTTATTTTTCCTATTTTTGGACCGGGTTTGCGATCACTACAGACGCGATGCCCCGAGCGGTTTGCCCGGGCACCGAGAGGGTCATACAGGCTTCGTAACGCAATTGACGGAATCAAAAATGGGGTAGCGAGGAGAAAATTACACGTACCTGAACAGGGTTCAAGAAATTAGAATTTCTCGTATCCGTGTCGTGTCCGACACGAGTTAACACGGGGAAGAATTAGGGCTAGGGTTAGGGTCTGCTGCGGCGGGGGCCGGCAGGAGGCGCGCCTGAGAGGGGCTGGGGCGGCTCGTCGGGCTGCTGTCGGGGTCGAGGGCGGCGGCGGAGCGGAGGGGCGGCCGGAGGCGGGCTGCTCGTGGGAAGGGAGAGGAGAGGGAGGCGCTGGGTAGTCGGGGACGGCCGCTGGCGGAGCAGCGGCGGGAAGAAGGAGGAGGCGGAGAGAGGCCGGGCGAGGCGGCGCTGGGGCGAGGCGGAGCTGGGCGGGAAGCGGTGGTGGCGGCGAGGTGGCACGGGGCGGAGGAGCCGGCGAGGGGAGGGTTTAAATAGAGGAGGAAGGAGAGGGGGTCGGCCGAAAATGGCGGGGAGGGGGTCGTCGTGGCCGGGGAGGCGTGGGGCGAGCCGGACGGAGCGGCGGTGGCGCGACCGGCGGAAGCGGAGCGGGGGGCCGAGAGACGCGGGCAGAGGAGTGGGGGAGAAGCGGGTCTGCGGGCGGCGGCGGGTCGGGTTCGGGTGGACCCGACCCGACCCGTTAGGATATTGGGCTGGGCCGCGGGTGAGGGTTTGGGCCGGGTTTGGGTTTAATAATTAAATAAAATAAATAGATAAATAAATAAATAAATAATAATAGTTTTTAGGTGATTTAAAATAGGTCCGGGGCCCGATAAATTCCAGAAAAAATTACCCTAAGTCCAGTTTTCCATTTTACACCAAAAAATATTATTTCCATAATATTTTAATATTATTTATTAACAATAAAAAAATCATTTAATAATTAAAATCCTGATTTTAATTAGAGAAAATTCCCAGAAAATTATGAAAAATCCAAATTTAAAATTCTTGAAAAATTAGGGGTTTACATATACAGAATCACCTTGAATATTTCAGGAAGATTCTGTCTCATGATTCGTGTCAGGTGTCCTGGGTATAATGTACTTGATATGGCAAGTACGAGAATATAAATGTCACGATATCCATCTCTAGTTGACATTACACAACCCCGCGTACGGTGTTGGCACCCGACTATTAATCGGACGCTAAGTACGTCACACGGTCCTAGGTTTAAGTATGTACAAGAATTATAATACAAGGAATTATGTAACCAGAACTGCAAGCTTTGGCAAGGTACACTTGCCTGGGGTTCCGGCTCTAATTGTAGCTCTGGCAGCAGCAGGATTTGCAGGTAGTTCTTCGGTTGAGGAAATAGACATCACCATCAGATCCAGAAAATATTAAATATCTAGAAACGCCTGTCCTTGAGTCCAATTTGAATACAGGGGCAAAAATGATAATTTATGGTCAAAGCGGGGTCCACATGTGGGCCGCTTTGCACCAAAAAATGTGTCAGAACTAAAGGTCTCCAAATCTGTAAAACTTAGTGTAAACAGGTCCAGAACGTTGATACGAACCCAACGGAACTTCCAGAAATGGATTCCGATGAGTCGTTCACAAAATCGTCCGTCAAGTGGAGCAGTGGGGCCCACAATACGCGATTTTGTCAACGTTCTCAAAATCGAACCAAACTTGGGTCATAGGATCAGCATATTGCTACGAGTCCGATGGCGCAAGTTTTGTTTCGATCCGACGTGTGTACACTAAGTTACAACAAGATTCAGAATGGATGGATACGGGGCGTTGTCAGCGGATACGCGTTAATTCCGGTGTGCACGCACATCCAAATCAACTTCTGTAAAATTCCGCACGTCCGTATCGACGGCGCACACGTATCGGTGAAGACCGCACGCGACCAAGTCGTCCCGTTTGGCGGGGCGTACTCAGTTCCAAGGTGAAATAGGGCGTTATTTTTCCTGTTTTTGGATCGTGATTCACGATCGCCACAGGACGCGATGCACCGAGCGGGTTGCACGGGCATCGAGGGGGTCACACAGCCTACGCGTCACAACGGAACCAAAAACGGGTCAACGAGGAGATAGAACGGGTTACCTGAACAGGGCTCCGTGAACCGAGAATTTCTCGTATCCTCGTGTCAACTCGACATAGTATCTGTGTCCTGGCTGTGTCCGGGCTGTTCTAGGGTTAGGGCTTTAAAAATGCTTCCGGGGTTCAATAAATTCCCAGAAAATTAGCCTATGTCTAGTTTTTTATTTTACACCAGAAAATATTATTTCCATAATATTTTAATATTAATTAACTAATTTAAAAATCATTTAAATTCAAAATACCCTAGTTTTAAATAGAGAAAAATTCCAAAAAATCCAGAAAAATTGTGAAAAAATCCATTTAATAAATTCATGAAAAAATAGAGGATTTACAATCTACCCCCCTCAAGAGGATTGCGTTCTCGCAATCAAAGAATAACCGGTCAACAGAGATGACACGGTTGCAAGCTTTGTTCGAAGCACATCACGATAAAAAAAAGTCAAGATTGAGGGTTAAAACACATAGGAAAAATCATTTCCCTAAGCAATGGAAGTTATAAAATTTCTAGAAGAAAGAAAATCTAAAAAAACTACAGTTTTTAGAAAAAACTAGGTTATCTCTTATCAAAACATATTAGGCTAACAATAACCATGTCACGCCCCAGTCCCAAAATGACAGTTAGCCTAATGTCGAGGTAGTGGGGTGCTCGGCTGCGTAAAAGAGGTGTTGCTCGGCTACGTGAAGGAGGTATGGCTAGTGGTGGTGGTAGTGGGGGTGGTGAAGCTGGTCATGGAGGTGGTGGTGCTAGAGGCGGTCGTCGTCGTGGTACTGGCCGTGGAGGTGGTGGTCGTAGTGGTGCTGGCCGTGGAGGTGGTGGTGTGAGAGTATTGATGATGATGGCGGGTAGAGGTATAGGAGGTGATGGGCGCGGTGGTGCTGGCCGTGGAGGTGGTGGTACGAGGGTGGTAATGATGATGGCGGGTGGAGTTGTATGAGGTGATGGTCGCGGTGGTGCCGGCCGTGGAGGTGGTGGTACGAGTTGGACGTGGTAGTCGTGGGGTGGCGAAGCTGCTGCGGGTGGTGGTGCTACTGCAGATGAAAGTAGCAGTGGATGTGGACGGAGTGGTTGGCAGCGGCGGCGGCAAGTTGCTCCGGTGCAGTGGCGGAGCTGAGGGAGGAGGCTGCTGTGGGTGGCAGCAGGTGGCAGCGGGTGGTGGTGCTGCCGCGGGTGAAGGTAGCAGTAATGTGGCCGGAGTGGTTGCGGGTGGAGGCCGGAGTTGATGAAGAAGAAGAAGTAAAGAAGGAGAATAAGTAAAGAAGTGGGAAGGAGAAGAAGTGAATAAGAATAACTTCGGCTGTAGAAGAAAGAGAGAGGAGAGAGAGAGAGAGAGAGAGAGAGAGAGAGAGAGGGGGGTTTCCTAGGCTTCTCTAGGGTTTAGGGCCGGCTATTTTGGGAATGGTGTGAGGAGGTGTTATTATAGGAGAATGTGTGGTGGTGATGAAGTAGCATTTTGAATCAAGGGTCTTGATTCATCATGAAGAAATTATACAAAGAAAATGGGGAGAGAGAGAGGGACATGACCGATCCATGTGAGGTTGGAGGTTCTTCATTGGTTTTAACCCTAGCACCCTATTTGCTAATAAATCCCTTAACCTTTGGATATTTGCACATGAAGGAAAAGTGGTAGAGATTTGGTATGGAAAGTGGTGTTTGGTGTTTTATAGGGTGAGAGGGTGTTGTGTGTTTTGCAAGGGCTTCATGAAAGAGGTTTTGGGTTAAATTGGGGTTAGGTTGGGATTAGTTTAAGTTGATATCCCCAATTTAATTAAATAAAGTGTCATGTGCTCTTAAATTAAATGGGGACACATGGGGGTCTCAATTAGGAGTGACGCAAAGGTAATAAACGGTGTAGGATTGGTGTCAGTCTTGGCTCCTTTAATTGGTTCGACAAAATGGATTGAGTTTGTGTCCCCAAATTGATGGCAATAACATAGGTACGTGACATAGGATTAAAGAATTGATTTTGGGACTGGGAAGTTGTGCAATTAAATTAGAGCACAAGGGGGTGTGTTTATGAGTGACAGAAATATCCAGCGCCTATGTGGGCTTGTCAGGTCAAGAGTGCAATAATTTATTGGAAATTAGGGGCTATTGTTGGGCTCCAAATATTATGGCAACGGTAGGGTGCACCAAGGGTTTAAATTAAAGAACCAGTAAACGTAGCCAAATTTCTAAACCTCAAACACCCTGATGCTAAACCAAAATTTTAACCCTATCTATTCTAGCTAAAATACTTTGAGGGGGTTTACAATTGCCTCTTGCTGTATGGATTTCGTTGGCCAAGCTATCTATATTCTTCAGGGATATTTGTTCAAGTAAGCTGACGGTGCAGCATATGGTTGAACTTGAGGAAAAATTTGTCTTGACAATTTACAAATTAGAGAAAGTATTTTCTCCTGGCTTTTTCGACAGTATGGAGCATCTGCCGATTCATCTACCATATGAAGCACGTATTGGTGGAGCTATTCAGTATCGATGGATGTATCTATTTGAAAGGTAAAATATCAATATAATACACATTTTTATTAACAAATTAAGTGGATTTTTTACTCTAAATTAATTCAAAGTATTGTGTCTTTCTAGGTACCTACACCATCTTAAGAAGAAAGATAGAAACAAGGCTCATATAGAGGCTTCGATATGTGAAGCATATATTATCGAGGAGGTCTCAAACTTCTGCTTAATTTATTTTGATACTCATGTCAAGACAAATCAAAATAAAGCTCCAAGGAATGACAAATACGTAGGAGATGCACGCTATAATGGAGGTTTGTCGATATTTAATGTGAGGGGCAAGCCTATTGGGGCTAGTAAGAAATGATGGTTGGATGACGATGAGTTCAATGCAGCTCATCGATATGTATTGTTAAATTATGGCATACAAGAAGTGAGAGATTTGGAGATGTAAGTGACTAGACTTTTACAGTTATCTCTAATATTGTCAATGAAATATACTAACTTATTTTGATTCTATCTCTCAGTATATTTAGAGATGAAGTTAAAATGACGGCACCCACTATTAATGAGGAGGAACTTCAAAGAGAAGTCGATTATAACTTTATGTCCTGGTTTAGCAAATATTTAAGCAACTCAGATAATATGTTAAATATATTGTCGCTACCATTTTTGTATATGTCGCTAATAACATGTCTATTACTATAATGTGTTTACAGATTTTTTTTGCCTAGAACAACACTCATAAATGAGAGCATTCGTTATTTGGCATTGGGACCGATTAAGGAAGCATGGACTTGGCCAGGCTATGTCATTAATGGCTTCAATTTTAAAGCAACTAAAAATCCTATAAATACTGAATTTCTTACTGATGGCTTGAATACAAAGGATTCCAGAGTTTGTATAAGAGGGACCATCTACGATGATGAGGCAGACTTTGACTATTATGGTGTACTTTGGGACATTATAGAGTTACAATATCCGGCCCCATATGATATGAATATTGTGATGTTCAAATATGATTGGTTCGACACAACACCAATTCAAGGATGGAAAATTAATAAACAATTTGGATTTGTCGATATAAACCATTGTAGGAGATATAGAGGGTCTGACTCGTTTGTGATAGCAAGTCAAGATATTCAAGTCTACTATATAAGTTACCAAATGCATTGTAGAGATCGATTTGACTGGTGGACGACATGTAAGACTAAAGCAAGAAATACGTTCAATGTTGGAGACCCAGCATACCAGGAGGACCAGGTCGAAGAGCCTCAATATTTGGGACAGGAGTTGGAAGAAGATGTCATGGATAATATTGATGTTGAAGCTATTGTTGAGGAAAATAGAGGAGAGGAAGAGGTTGATATACAAGACTTAGCTCACAACCAGATAATTAGCCTTGTCCACGACCGGGAAGACATCTCTAAAGAAGAAGAAGAAGAAGAAGAAGAAGAAGAGCTTGATGAGGAAGATGACGATGACGACGATGACAATGACGATGATGACAATGATGACGATACCGATGATTAGATTACCTATGTTGTCTACATGTTGTACCTAGAGATGGAGTTTGATTTTTTTACTAAAAACACTTATATCTCTTACTGAAAATACTTCTATCTCAATTTTTATAGTTGTTTTGTTGGTTAGTTATATTTATAAGATGTCTATCTTGTTGCTTAGTTCTATTTATTATATGTCTATTATATTGCTTATTTCTATTTATTAGATGTCTATATATGTAAATCATAATCATAGATGGCTGGTGGTCGTGGTCGTGATCATGGTGATCGTGGACGTGATCGAGGTGGTCGTGATCTTATACTACCCGGGGAAGGATTATCTCCTCGATCACGTGATCCCGATACCCCCTCGTCGATCGCAGGCACCTCCACTCTGCCATCGGCTATAGGCACAGACACTCCACCATTTGTCGCATACGTCCCCGGTGCTCCATTATCGGTATCTATGCCCCTGTCATCATCTGATGCAGTTCCCGGCACCCAATCATAAGTTCGTCCACCAGATACTCCGACAACTGTACGATAGGCCCCGAAGTATCCGAACTTAGAATATGATGCTTAGTGGTCGGTATATCCCCTGACCGGGTGGTCCTCCAACACAACCAGAGAGATCGGAGGGGCAGTTCAGAAAGGATCTTTGGTCCGCGACCAAAGAGCTGTAAGTAAATTTATATGTTTCATCTGATGTAGTTAATTTTATATTTTTTATTTATTTATTCAACTAAATAATGTGTTGTTATTTCTTTGTAGATTTTTTTCCTACAGTGCTACTCCAACACTTGGGAAAATTATTAGGGGGAAGTACCATGGCCCCTACCTTAGATTATCCGATGTGCTGCCCGACATATAGTATATACAGCTTGACCAGATGAAGGTATATGCGATCTTTTATATTAATCTATTTATTAAGAATTTTTTAATCTATTTATATTAATTGAATTTTTATGTCAGAAAATCTACTGGTGGCCCGAGCATCGCGATGCGGAGATCAAGAAGACATATCGCGGCGCTTGTAGCAAGAAGATGCGGGATGCGAAGGATGATTTGCAAAAAAGGATAAATGATGAAAATGGCAAGAAATCCTGGATCCGTGATAATTTTTGGGACAAGATGTAAAAGGAGCTCGATACTCTTGAGTTCAAGAAGAGGTCCGTGCAAGGAAAGAAGGCACGATCTCATGGGAGTCTGCATACTGGTGGATCGATCCCCATCGCTATGCACCATCTAAACCTGGTAAGATAACGCAAAGTACTTAAATATTTTCATTATATAGTTAAATAACATTAATTATTAAGCTAATATGTTTTCTTAATATTTCGTACATAGGCAGAGAAGCTGGCAAAAGAGGGAGAATATCCCTCTAGTATCAGTTTTGCCGATATTTTTGAGTATACGCACAAGAAGAGGAAGGACGGAAGCCACGTGAACGAGAAGGCCAGCAAGACTGCTGTAAGTATTTCAATTTATATTATAAGTTAGAATAATATGAGATATTATAATTTATATTACAAGTTAGAAGTCCATTAGAAAATTAAGCACGAGTCATTGGACAGGCTGCGTCCCAGTCTCTGCAAACTGAAAGCACCTCTCGGGCCACTAAGGATGGGGTGGAAGAGAGTGTCGCTGAGTCTTCGCCCACCACAACGTCCTCTTCCATGGCCGCTCGGACGAACGACCTTTTTGTACAGGCCGCTGGCGGAAGAGGGAAAGACGAACGCATCTACGGCACCGGCTCTTTGGCGTCATAGATGTCGGTATACTCGAGACCTCCACGGCCGATGTCTTCTGCTGCGGCACAACCTGATAGGATAGAGCAAATTGTTACGGCGAAGAGCACATTGCAGGCCACAGTGGTGGGTATACAGGAGTCGATCATCAATATACAGGCCTCCATGGAGCATGGTTCTTCCGGTGTTTGTGCTTCTCCCGTTGTTGTCCCTGGCGCCACGACATCTGGTCCTTCTGGTTTCTCTGCTCCTCCCGCTGCTGCTTCTGGCCCTATTTTATCTACTGACACAGTGATGAGACTCCTAAGTTTATTGTCGTCGCCAGAGGCGTTAGGTTCACTACCATTTGAATTAGTGAATAAAATTCCTTCGGACGTCTTCGAACGTTTGCGTGACCAGGGAACACCGCCAGATCGGTGATTTTCTTTATATTTGATATTTATTTGTGTTGTAGTAATCGCGGACTTGTGGATATTTTTTATTTGTGTTGTCGTGGTCGTGGACTTGTGTCACGCCCCAGTCCCAAAAATACGTAGGACTAGGACACGTAAGCATGCCAGCCGCATGGATATGGCAACTCCAATATATGGAAACCAAATCCATACGTACGCTGTAATATGAATATAAAATCCACAAGTGGTATAAAATGCAATATAAGTCACAGGGTAAAATCTAAATCTCATCCACCAAATCATATAGAAATAAAATAACCAGTATCTATGAAACTAGATCTCAACAAGAAGTAATCTAAAGATGATAGTTGGGTGGAAACAAATCCACTACCAACTCAAATGGGAAAAGTAAATACCATATAAGTACAACTCACTCAAACAATAAGTACCAGCTACCAATCACGGCTCGAAGAGAAGACATCCACGAAACATCTATATCCTTCCAAATCTGTGCTCCTGCAAATACTCAAGAACAGGTACACCTGGCAGGGGACCAGGTCCTCAGAGGGACATAACAAGTATACTTAAACACATGCCAATAAAGTACTGAAAATAAACATCCATTGGGGTCGCCTAACCATCTATGTGAATGCAGTTAAGAACACCTTTTCCCACAAGTGAGCTATCTGGCTGAAAACTGGAATTTGGCATGGTTCTCTTTTGAAGAGCCAGGGGCCTAAAAGGCACGTCGTCTTTTGAACGCCGGTGGCCCGCCTGATAGTACATAATATATAAGGGTCATCATCACCCGTATCTCCAGCGGAGAATCCGGGCTTCACAGAAAAAGTGTAAAGGAGCTCAAATGCGGTACTTGTTGTTCTCCCCACCCCATGCTCTAAGCATGTCACATCCATGACACGATTTGGTCCATAGCCTATTCTTAGTACCCTAGCCCAATCCTGCAACCAAACAAGGACAAGGATGGGACCACCGTACTACAATAAGCTATGTCCCTGGACCTCTAATAACTGCAAAGTCTACTAGCATGCAATGTTTCTAACAGCAGTTATTCCTAACGCACGGCCCATACGTACAGGAGGCCAGACCTGTCACGCAGTCCGTGATCTATATGAGACTCACACTCGTGTAACCACTGTGTCACGGCCAATGAACCTAATGGTGCTACATGATAATGTGGTAGTCTCATGAACAAGATCAATGCAAATACATAAATAAATAAAAACATATCGCGACGTCACCGTTGCGAGCATTTTATATAACAATTAAAATATATGAACTAAGGACAGAAAATAGAGATGCATGCAACATATGGAATATAAATAACAGTACAATGGCAAGGTATACTTGCCTGGCAAGAAGCTACAAAATGTCACGTCCAGATGTCCAATACACAGGACCAGAAGCTATGGCCACAGAACAAATATCTCCGGATGCTAAAATAAATATCACCAACATTTCCGGAATGAGCAAAATAGCTAAAAAGCACATCCCTTTCGTCCAATTTGGACACAGGGGCAAAACGATAATTTCGGGCAAAAGTGGGGTCCACGTGTGGCCCACTTTGCACCGAGAAGCGTGCCGAGGGTAACAGTCTCTAAATAGGACAAACTATGGGTCAAACAACTCTAGATGTCAATACGAACCCAACGGTATGTCCAAATTTGGATTCCGATGAGCCGAACAAAATTTGGTCCAAAAAGTCAATTGTGGGGCCCGCCAATTGGCGATCTGGTCAACCATCTCAGAAATGCGTGAAAATTGGGTCACAGGACCAGCGCGTTACCACGAGTCTAGTGGCGCAAGTTTTGTCGCAATCTGACAAGCGTGCACAAAATACACGCGAGTTCCACAAAAGTTGCGACACGAAATGTGTCCGCGGATATGGCCTGATTCTGGCGCGCACACGCGTCCGAATCAGTCCCCACAAATTTTTACGTGTCCGATTATGCTGCGTGCACCATTCGGTACACTTGGCACACGGCGGGGCGGTCCCGTTTGGCGGGGCGCGCTCCGATCTCCAACTTTTGGAAAACCGGAAAAATTGGGTGCGCGCAGTTTTGTGACGAATATATTTTTGTCCACAGCAACTAATAGCACAAAGTTATAATACAGAAAATAAACTAGATCATGTAATCTACAGGTATCAAAAAGAATCACCGAATTCGGATCTCTGTGGTGGGAGATACGAACTCGGCAATATGGGTGGTCAATCTGGAATTCTGCGATTGCAGAATTCTGTCTGCTCGTCCAACTTTGGACGCTATTTTTCACCTAGGGGCACACGTTTTCCGAGGTTGACTATAAAACAAGTATTGGAGAGGGTTAAGGGGTGATCATACCTATGAAAACGGAACAGCGTTTGGATGGGCGAGTCAACGGAAAAACACGCCGGAGCAAAGGTGCTTCGAGTGGGAGACTGCAGTTCGCGAGGTCGGCGTCGACGGGATGGTTGGATGGCTTGGGGAGGCTTCTCTGGCTGCGGTGACGGCTCTAGATGGGAAGAGAAAGTCTGGAGTTTCTAGGTTAGGATTTTAGAGAGCTATTATATATATATATATTATATATTAAGAGAGGGAGAGGGTGGATTAAGGAACGGGTCATGGGTTATCCGCGGGTTGGAAGTCAATAGGGCTGCAGTTTCCTATTGGCTGAGTGGGCGGGGACTTGGTATCAAGTTGCTGCGGTTCCACCAAGGTAAGTTGGCTGCACTTGCTAGCAATTGCTAGTGAATGAATAGAATTCCTAAGGAAAGCAAGCTCCTACGGCTTTAAGTACTAAGCATAATATTAATATTATTAGTATTATTATTATATACTTATTTAATTCTTTTCTTTTCCTTTCTTTCTTTATAAATATATATATACATATATATATATTTGTATATATACATATATATATATATATTAACACATAAGAAAAATTTATATATATTAGGGTATTGCACATCGTTAGGCTAGCAACAGCTCAAGGGGTCTCCTACATGGAATAAATTCCGAAAAATTCCCGATGGTCCCACAAGTCATCTAAGTGCCCGAACACCTAACATAAAAATTATTAAAAATATATTTCTCCTATTTAGCTCTAATTACTACAATTTAATTAATAATTAATAAAATAAAAAAATAAAAAGGTATATACGATTTTCTAGGAAGGGGGTTTTACAACTTGTGGATGTTGTTCATGTACTTTGATTATTTTATTTGGACTTGTGGTCGTGGACTTGTGGATGTTGTTTATGTATGCGATTAATTTTATTATGTTAATTATATGTCTTTTTTGAATTATGTCTCGTGTGTGTTTCCAGCGTGCGTTGTGCCGTTGAAGGTCCGATTGGACGAGAATTTTATAGCGGGTTGCGCTGGGTGGTTCATATATTGATAGTGTTTAACAGTTTTTAGATAAACCAAATATGTTGAGATATCTGTATTTAAAAGATTTTTTTGCAGTTATGTGCATATTAGCGACGGACATCCGTCGACTTAGCGGCTACCTACGACGTACTTGCGACACACTAGCGACGGATACAACCGTCGCCAAGTAAATTTCTATTCTTGGGAGACGGATTACCGACACACGTCGACGGACATGCGACTTCCTTCCGACAATAAGTAATATCATTATTTTGTCGCCAACTTGAGTATCAAACTTTTTAAGTATCAAGAACATAAATAATGTAAGCCCCCTGATTTTCAGTAATTATTAATTTGATTTTTCACAATTTTCTGGAATTTTTCGGAATTTTTCTGTAATTGAAACCTAGGCCTTTGGTAATTAAATAATTTTTAATTACTATTAATTAATATTAAAATATTATGGAAATAATAGTTTATGGTGTAAAACAGAAAACCGGACATAGGATAATTTTCTGTGAATTTATTGGACTCGAAAAGCAGTTTAAAAGTCCAAAAAAACTATTAATAAATAAACCGAATTAAACCCCTAACTAAGCCCGGTTCAATTGAACCAAACCAACTCAGACCGAACCTCTACCCTGAACCGAACCAACCCAGCTTAACGGGTCGGGTCGGGTCGGATTCGAGTCAAACCCGACCCGGACCCGTTAACCTTAACTAAACCCTAATCGGATCGGAACAGTGTTCCCGAGCGGCGGTGCGCCTATTTAAGGGCCTCGGGATCCGCGAAGCCGCCGCCGCCTCTCACCTCTCTCAGCCCTCGCCGCCCCTCCGGTCGCCAACGCTTGCCTGAACCCTAGTTCTCCCCGCCGACGCCATCACCGGAGCAGCCCTGACCAGTTGTCTTCCTCCTCCCAGAACCTCTCGACCGACTCCCCTCGTCTCAGCCGAGTTCCGCCACCACCCTCACCCCACGATCGGAACCCTAATCTCCAGCCACCCTAACTCGACCACCTCCTCCCTCCATAAATCACCTCCGGCCGTTCCCTAGACCTAGCCGCCCGACCTTCTCCGCCACAACTCCCTCCTCAGCCCGCAGCCACCCGCAGCCCAGCCGACGAGCCCTCGACCTCACCTCATCCCCACCGTCTTCTCCGACCAAGCCTCCCCCCTCGCCTCCACCTTCCTCCTCCCTCTCCTTCCTCAACCCCGAGCATCTTTCCCATCTCCCTTCCCTGCCTTCCTCCGTCCCTGACCTCGCCATGCCCTAACTTCCCTCCTCCTGCTCCCAGAACCACGTCCCCCTCGCCACTCCACAGTGACCCCGATTCCCACAGCAGCCTTCGACCTCCACCTCTCCGCCGATGCAGCGACGCCTCCGCCTCCATCGTAGTACCCGGACACCGCTGCCCTAAACCCTAGAGCAGTGGACACGGATACAACCTGGACACAGGACTCGGTCGACGCAGGACACGAAGGAGACGCACGGACACAGGAAATCAGTCTTCACGGAGCCCTGTTCAGGTAACCCGTTCTCTCTCCTCGTGATTCTATTTTCGATTTCGTCAGTTGCGCCACATAGACTGTGTGACCCCCTCGATGCCCGTGCAACCCGCTCGAGGCATCGCGTCCTGTAGTGATCGCAAACCGCGATCCAAAAATAGGAAAAATAATGCCCTAATTCACCCCGGAACTGAGTGCGCCCCGCCAAACGGGACGACTTGGTTGCACGCGGTCTTTACCGATACGTGCGCGTCGTTGATACGGACGTGCGGGATTTCGCAGAAGTTGATTTGGATGTGCGTTCACACCAGAATCAACGCGTATCCGCCGATACCGCCCTGTATCCGTCAGTTCTGGAATACGCTGTAACTTTGTACACACGTCGGATCGAGACGAAACTTGCGCCATCAGACTCATAGCAATACGCTGGTCCTGTGACCCAAGTTTGATACGATTTTGAGAACGTTGACAGAATCGCGTATCGTGGGCCCCACAGGCTCCACTTGAAGGGCAATTTTGTGATCGGCTCATCGAAATCCAATTCTGGAAGTTTCGTTGGGTTCGTATCATCGTTCCAGACTTGTGGACACTGAGTTTGAGAAATTTGGAGACCTTTGACCCTGACACACTTTTTGGTGCAAAGTGGCCCACATGCGGACCCCGCTTTGACTCGGAAATATCATTTTTGCCCCTGTGTCCAAATTGTACGAAAGGACAGGCATTTCTAGCTATTTGATATTTTCTGAATCTAATGGTGATGTTTATTTCAGCAACCGGAGTAGTGCCTGCAGATCATACTGAGACCAGAGCTACAGTTGGAGCTAGAACCCCAGGCAAGTGTACCTTGCCGAACTTGCAGTTCATGTTAGTTATTCATTTGACTATATATATATATATATATATATATATATATATATATATATATATATATATATATATATTTGTGCATGCTCGACCTAGGACCGTGTGACTTACTTAGCGTCCGATTAATAGTCGGGTGCCAACCCCGTACGCAGAGTTGTGTAATGTCACCTAGAGATGGATATTGTGACCCTTTACAGTCTCGTACTTGTCTTATTAAGTACATAGACCCAGGACACTTGACACGATTCATGAGACGGAATCTTTCTGAGATATTAATGGTGATTCTTTATAGGATTCAGGTTTTATGCCATAGACATTATATTCCTAGACATTATATGACTTGCTGCATTAGTTTCGATCTTGCGTGACATGTACATGAGACGTTGTGGACATGAGACGTATGATTACATGGGGTGGGGAGAGTCACACAGGCTACAGGCTGATTATATATATATATATAATCCATAGTAAACACATAGTAAACACTGCTACCGGCTCCCAGATACAGAGCTTGTAGTGGTCTCAGCCTGAGTTTAGTGATGCTCTCAAATTGCATTTTCACATAGATGGTTATATAGTTTACCCTACTTATCTCATTTACTATTACACTGCATTTTGGCATATTGATTTATGTACCTTGTTATGTCCCCTGAGGACCTGGATACCGGACTTTGTCCCCAGGACTAGCAGACGAGATCAACCCCGAGTTACCCGGGACAGGAGCATTAGCAGGAGCGGAAGCAGGAGCAGGCACTGGAGTAGTACCAGATCCAGTAGACGAGTGATCACCGAGGGTATCTTCTGGGTATTGGCTTTACCCATACTCAGTATTTGTTGTGGTTATCTTTATTCTTGTATCTTGACAGATGTATCAGACTCATTATCGGGTTATTCCCCGAGTTTATAGTTCTATGAGATTGATCTTGCTTTATGATTATGATATTTTTGTATTCATTTCTGTGGACGAGATTAGTATATCTAGACCCTTATTGTTGTATTACAGCTTAAGTACGCCCCGATGGATCCATTAAATTGGGTTTGTCCATCGGTGTGTGCTGCTGGCCATTGCCACGTGTCTGGTCCCTCGGTATTTTGGGATTGGGGCGTGACAAAGTTTTTGTGGTGGCCCATGCAGGTCAACGACTAAATTGTTCGGTTTTAACTTAGGGACCGAGCAAACCTGCACCTAGGATTAGAGTATAGGATCTCATCCACAACTAACTATGACTCATCCTCCTTCCAATCCATTTCATTAAAAATTGCCTCCTGCTTGATTCATGTGCCTTCCCATTAGTTCCTTGAGTGTAGCCTTCTCCTAGAATATAGAAGTCCCTGTTGATAGAATGATAAGTAGGATAACCTTCCTATCAAGAGTACAACTAGGATATCGACACACCCCTAAGTAGAATGCTTAATGAACCCTAGCGACCCTCACCTATAGAATAATTTACCATTATTTCTTGTTATAATCATGAATGACCTAAGAGTAGTATAGGCACTACTAAGATCTAGTTAGAGATTTGACCCTAATGGTTGACCCCAGTCCTGAGGAACCAATAAAAATCCGAGGTCGGATGTTAGGACTAAACCTAATGTGCATGGTGAGATAGTATTAGGATATAGGTTCTTGTCGTGATGTTAGCAGACAGTGCCTTAGAAAGCCAAGAGCAATGTATAGAACATTTTCCTAATCATACCTCAAACCTAGCAACTAGCATACCACTTGCCCTTAGAAAACCAGGATACTATCTAGAGCCCTCTATTAATTTCATATCCTGTCCCCCTGCAACCATAGCGCTCGCTAGTGTGCGATGACTGATTACGTTTCTTCTCTTCATCTTTCAACTCGTGCCATCTGACACCTCTGATTATGGACCAAGTGATTTTATTCCGTGTTAGGATATATATAGCTTGCTAGGATTTTGGTTGTTACTCTTAAATTTTTGAATTTTGTGATTAGTAATTAGAACTTGACAGTTTAAGTTATTATTGTAGATTATGACCTAATGATTACCCCTTAGCTTTAAGTCGTGTAATTAGTACCCCCACCTCGATACAAGTTAGATCCCTTCCCCTTGACGGCCAGTAACTCTGCTATCCTCACTATCGACACTTGTTCTATCAGCACTAAGACTAAGGCTTAAGACAACCATGACCTATGTAATATAGGAGGATACCCTAATAGGTACCAAGACCTCTTCTCGTAGACCTTAAACAAGAGTTTCTACGGTATCCTTAAGACAATTTCAGTATTAGTTTATTATTTTAAGTTGGGTAGTATGCCTCACAACATAGTACCCCCTAGCCCTATTTGACCCATTGACGAAGTGAACTAGGATGACACAACTTTAGACTTGTATAAGAAGATAGTGCTTATTCAGACGATAGAATTTAGAGGTCCTTGCCCCCATTTGGTCGACTAGTGACATAGACAAGGAGTTGTATGATAACTATAGAGATTGTGGAGTCTTTTATTATAGTTACTTATTTTGTTTCTATTTTTGGTGAACTTGAATTAATTTGTACCTCCTTTCATCATCATCTAGCGTACTTATAATTTTTGTACTACCTTGACTTATGCTGCTATAATATAGCCTAGTTTTTGCAAGCCTATTCTTTATCAAGCTTGTTCATGACATATGTGTTATTGGGGCCTGATCAACCACACTAATACAATTGTCTATTCAGAATCAGTGTATTAAGGTCTAGCTAACCTTAGTGCGCTTGATTCGCCCCTCGTAATACTACTTTATGTGGATTGAGATATGTAGTGATTAATAGACGAATATACTTGCCCTAGATATGTCTGACATATCGTATCGGTTACATAACTGTACTAATACGAGCATGCGAATAAAGAATTACCAGATTAGGATTTCAATCCACAACTGTTTGACAATTTCCATTTAAATTTTTAAATGCCTTGACCCCGATACTTCTATTATATTACCTCACCCTTGAACTCCTTATTATTGATTTCCGTCTTTCCTTATTTCAGAAAGACGAAACCTCGTGCTTGGTATAGGTTTGATATATAGACAGTACTAGATATACCCCACAGGCCGGTCGCATTGCTGATGACCCTTTTATAAATGATTAAGGGAATACCATAGGTGATATGTTTTGTGTTAAAGACTTGAGGATTCAATAACATGAATTGGGACATAGATTTCTTAGATGTATAGCCTTAGATGATAGATGGATAAAATCTAATTTGGGTAGAGACCGCAATGTCCACTTGAGAGAAATCCTTTAGACTGTAATCAAGTGAGATTGGATAATGAGAGCCCTACCATTTTTTAATTTTGAGGACAAATTTTTTATAAGTTGGGTAGATTGTAAGTCCCCTGATTTTCAGTAATTATTAATTTAGCTTTTCACAATTTTCTGGAATTTTTCAGAATTTTTCTGTAATTAAAACCTAGGCCTTTGGTAATTAAATGATTTATAATTATTATTAATTAATATTAAAATATTATAAAAATAATAGTTTATGGTGTAAAATGGAAAATCGGACATAGGGTAATTTTTTATGAATTTATTGGACTCCGAAAGGAGTTTAAAAGCCTAAAAAAAACTATTAATAAATAAACCGAATTAAACCCCTAACTAAGCCCGGTTCAATTGAGCCAAACCAACTTAGACCGAACCGCTACCCTGAACCGAACCCACCCAGCTTAACGGGTCGGGTCGGATTCGAGTCAAACCCGACCCGGACCCGTTAACCTTAACTAAACCCTAATCGGATCGGAACAGTGTTCCCGAGCGGCGGTGCGCCTATTTAAGGGCCTCGGGATCCGCGAAGCCACTGCCGCCTCTCACCTCTCTCAGCCCTCGCCGTCGTTCCGGTCGCCGATGCTTGCCTGAACCCTAGTTTTCCCCGCCGGCGCCATCACCGGAGCATCCCTGACCCGTTGTCTTCCTCCTCCCAGAACCTCTCGACCGACTCCCCTCGTCTCAGCCGAGTTCCGCCACCACCCTCACCCCACGATCGGAACCCTAATCTCCAGCCACCCTAACTCGACCACCTCCACCCTCCACAACTCACCTTCGACCGTGCCCTAGACCTAGCCGCCCGACCTCCTCCGCCACAACTCCCTCCTCCGCCCGCAGCCATCCGCAGCCCAGCCGACGAGCCCTCGACCTCACCTCATCCCCACCGTCTTCTCCGACCAAGCCTCCTCCCTCGCCTCCACCTTCCTCCTCCCTCTCCTTCCTCAAACCCGAGCATCTCTCCCATCTCCCTTCCCTGTCTTCTTCCGTCCCTGACCTCGCCGTGCCCTAACTTCCCTCCTCCTCCTCCCAGAACCACGTCCCCCTGGCCACTCCACAGCGACCCCGATTCCCGCAGCAGCCTTCGACCTCCACCTCTCCGCCGATGCAGCGACGCCTCCGCCTCCGTCGTAGTACCCGGACACCGCTGCCCTAAACCCTAGAGCAGTGGACACGGATACAACCTGGACACAGGACTCGGTCGAAGCAGGACACGAAGGAGACGCACGGACACAGGAAATCAGTCTTCACAGAGCCCTGTTCAGGTAACCCGTTCTCTGTCCTCGTGATTTCGTTTTCGATTCTGTCAGTTGTGTCGCGTAGACTGTGTGACCCCCTCGATGCCCGTGCAACCCGCTCGGGGCATCGCGTCCTGTAGTGATCGCAAACCGCGATCCAAAAACAGGAAAAACAACGCCCTGATTCACCCCGGAACTGAGTGCACCCCGCCAAACGGGACGACTTGGTTGCACTCGGTCTTTACCAATACGTGCGCGTCGTTGATACGGACGTGCGGGATTTCGCAGAAGTTGATTTGGATGTGCGTTCACACCAGAATCAACGCGTATCCGCCGACACCGCCCCTATCCGTCAGTTCTGGAATACGCTGTAACTTTGTACACACGTCGGATCGAGACGAAACTTGCCCCATCGGACTCGTAGCAATACGCTGGTCCTGTGACCCAAGTTTGATTCGATTCTGAGAACGTTGACAGAATCGCGTATCGTGGGCCCCACAGGCTCCACTTGACGGGTAATTTTGTGATCGGCTCATCGAAATCCAATTCTGGAAGTTCCGTTGGGTTTGTATCATCGTTCCTGACTTGTTGACACTGAGTTTGATGAATTTGGAGACCTTTGACCCTGACACGCTTTTCGGTGCGAAGTGGCCCACATACGGACCCCGCTTTGACCCAAAAATGTCATTTTTGCCCATGTGTCCAAATTGGACGAAAGGACAGGCGTTTCTAGCTATTTGATATTTTTTGAATCTAATGGTGATATTTATTTCAGCAACCGGAGTAGTGCCTGCAGATCACACTGAGACCAGAGCTACAGTTGGAGCCAGAACCCCAGGCAAGTGTACCTTACCAAACTTGCAGTTCTTGTTAGTTATTCCTTTGACTATATATATATATATATATATATATATATTTGTGCATGCTCGACTGTCACGCCCAGTCCCAAAATACCGAGGGATTGGATGCGTGATTATGGCCAGCAGCATACACCGATGGACATACCCAATTTAATGGATCCATCGGGCATACTTAAGCTGTATTACATTAGGTAGGGTTTACTATCTCATCCACAGAACATCATGAACTAAAACAAAACAGAATTAAATGCTGAAAGTAAAGTTACAGACGAATATTCAGCAAGAAATAATACTAAGTCGGGTGGAGACAAATCCACTACCGACAAACAAGAAAATAAAGACAAGAAAGAGATAGCTAAAACATGCTAGAAAGTAACTAAGAAGCAGGGCCATCAACTGCAATCAAACTCTCGTCTGGTGCTGGTTCATAAGCTGCGGTACTCCTCGTTTGCTAAATCTGGAGAACAAAACCAGGTCCTCAGGGGACATAGCAAGATACAAAAGAATACGAGCCAAATACAATAAATGACATGCAAGATAGAGAAGAAAGTAAACACAAACAAATAAGACACGAGAAATCACTATATCTAAGACAGTGGCATGCCAGTGATGCTATCAAACATGACTACAAGCAATCGGGGTAATCGCATCTCAATGGGAGATCACGATCCTATAGAAAGCAGTCCAACGGGGACTCACAGTCTATAGTATGTCTCTTTTGCAGCCCAACGGGAGCTCACGAAGGAGGTAGTCAAATGAACAAGTCTCTATTGCAGTACAATGGGTACTCACAATCGAGATTTGCTCAAGTGTAGTCAATGTCCAATAACAATCATCCAGGAAACTAAGAAATCAATCAAGTCAACTCCAGGAATGCAGAGTAAACAATATGTCTATGGAACAAGTAGTGATCCAAGGAAAAGAGCATATAATGTACATTCACGTAAACAGAGAAAATATGACTAGAGCAGCAGGAATAAACCAGAGCACATCAAGAACTATATATGACAGGAAAGTAACAACTGAAAAACATGCAACCATTGTACAAGTATCTTGTAAGACAATGAAAAATAATCCAGGGGATAAGCAACAAAACTGCAGGATTTGGCAAGGTATACTTGCCTGGGTTATGTCTCCAATTTAGCTCTGACTTCAGCGGGGTTTGCAGGTAGTACTCTGGTTGCTGAAACAGACATCACCATCAGGTCCAGAAAATATTAATCAGCTAGAAACGCCTGTCCTTGAGTCTAATTTGGAGACAAGGGCAAAAACGTCAATTTCGGGTCAAGGCGGGGTCCAAATGTGGGCTGCGTTGCACCGAAAAATGTGTCAAGGTCAAAGGTCTTAAAAACAGTCCAATTTAGTGTCAACAAGTCAGGAACGTTGATACGAACCCAACGGAACTTCCAGAATTGGATTCCGATGAGCCGTTCTCAAAATCGCCCGTCGGGTGGAGCTTGTGGGGCCCACGACACGCGATTCTGTCAACGTTCTCAGAATCGAACCAAACTTGGCTCATAGGACCAGCGTATTGCTACGAGTCCGATGGTGCAAGTTTCGTCTCGATTCGACGTGTGTACACTAAGTTACAGCGAGAAACATAATGGTCGGATACGGGGCGATGTTCGCGGATACGCACTGATTCCGGTGTGCACGCAAATCCGAATCAGCTTCTGCGAAATCCCGTACGTCCGTATCAACGACACGCACGTATCTGTGAAGACCGCACGCGACCAAGTTGTCCCGTTTGGCGGAGCGTACTCGATACTGGGGTGAAATAGGGCGTTGGTTTTCCTGTTTTTGGATCGCGGTGTGCGATCACCACAGGACGCGATGCCCCGAGCGGTTTGTCCGGGCACCGAGAGGGTCAAACAGGCTTCTCGATACAATTTACGGAATTAAAATCTGAGCTACGAGCAAGAAATTATGAATACCTGAACTGGGCTGTGAAAACAGCGAATACTCGTGTCCGACACGACACTGTGTCTTGTGTCGAGTCCAGTTTCCTCCCTAGGTTTAGGGTTTCGAGAGCTCTGCCGGAGCTGAGGCGGCCTGAGGGGACTGGGGCGGTGCTGACTGGAGGCGACGACGGGCTTGGCCGGAGGCGCGGTACGGCGAGGCTGCGGTGGATCGTCGGCGAGGCGTACGCGAGGTGGAGACGGACGGCTCGGGGAGGAACTGCTGGAGGAACAGCGTCGGGGTCGGGCTGAGGACAGCGGGCGGTGAGGCTGGGGCCGGAGGCTGGTCGACAGCGAGGTTGAGGGCTGAGGAGAGGACGTGCCGGAGGAGGGAGGTGGCGCTGCAACAAGGCGGAGAGGGGCTCGGGTTCAGCCGGGAGTGGCTAGGGCTTTATAGAGGTGGAGGAGGGAGAGGATGAGCCGGACTGTGAGGGAAAGAGGAGGCGGAGGGTCGGGGAAATCCGGAGCGGCGCTGGCGTTACGCGGCGGACGGCGGCGGCGGGTGCGGCCGGCGGAGCGGAAGCGGCAGAGTCGGGTTCGAGCGGTTGGGGAAGATGGGGAGCCAGCGGGTCGGGTTCGACAGCGGACGGGTGCGGGTTCGGTCGGGCAGACCCGACCCGACCCGCTAGAACGGTCGGTTCGGTCCGGATAGACCGGCTGGTCTGGGTCGGTTCAAAATTTTGGGTTCGGGTTAAACCGGGTTTATTTAATGGGTTAAATAATTAATTAATTTAAAAATAGTTTTTAGGACTTTTAAAAGCTTCCGGGGTCCAATAAATTCCCGAAAAATTACCCTAGGTCTAGTTTTCTATTTTACACCATAAAATATTATTTTCATAATATTTTAATATTATTTAATATCAATTAAAAATCCTTTAATATTTAAAACACCTTAATTTAATTAGGGAAAATCACAGAAAATTCCAGAAATTCCAGAAAAATGTAAACATCCAAAATTTAAAATTTTCTTGAAAAATCAGGGGGATTACATCGACCTAGGACAGTGTGACTTACTTAGCGTCCGATTAATAGTCGGGTGCCAACCCCGTACGCGGAGTTGTGTAATGTCACCTAGAGATGGATATCGTGACCCTTTACAGTCTCGTACTTGTCTTATCAAGTACATAGACCCAGGACACTTGACACGATTCATGAGACGGAATCTTCCTGAGATATTAATGGTGATTCTGTATAGGATTCAGGTTTTATGCCATAGACATTATATGACTTGCTGTATTAGTTTCGATCTTGCGTGACATGTACATGAGATGTTGTGGACATGAGACGTATGATTACATGGGGTGGGGAGAGTCACACAGGCTATAGGCTGATTATATATATATATATAATCCATAGTAAACACATAGTAAATACTGCTACCGGCTCCCAGATATAGAGCTTGTAGTGGTCTCAGCCTGAGTTTAGTGATGCTCTCAAATTGCATTTTCACATAGATGGTTATATAGTTTACCCTACTTATCTCATTTACTATTATACTGCATTTTGGAATGTTGATTTATGTACCTTGTTATGTCCCCTGAGGACCTGGATACCGGACTTTGTCCCCAGGACTAGCAGACGAGATCGACCCCGAGTTACCCGGGACAGGAGCATTAGCAGGAGCAGGCACTGGAGCAGTACCAGATCCAGTAGACGAGTGGTCACCGAGGGTATCTTCTGGGTATTGGCTTTACCCATACTCAGTATTTGTTGTGGTTATCTTTATTCTTGTATCTTGACAGATGTATCAGACTCATTATCGGGTTATTCCCCGAGTTTATAGTTCATTGAGATTGATCTTGCTTTATGATTCTGATATTGTCGTATTCATTTCTGTGGACGAGATTAGTATATCTAGACCCTTATTGTTGTATTACAGCTTAAGTACGCCCCGATGGATCCATTAAATTTGGTTTGTCCATCGGTGTGTGCTGCTGGCCATTGCCACGTGTCTGGTCCCTCGGTATTTTGGGACTGGGGCGTGACAAATAATGTCGCTATAACGTCGCTAACCTGATGCCGTTTTTGACGCAAATATATCGCTATCTATATGCCATTATAAACTAAATTATTGTCGCATATACGTCGTTAAAGCGTCACTTAATGAATCCATCGCTGAAATGTCACATAGACGTCAACTAAATCGACGTCGCAATTACGCCAGTTTGTAGTCAAAATTTTGACTGATTGGCGACGGAACCTTTTAGCGACATGGAGTTTACCGACGGGTATTTTTTGTCTAAATACCGTCGTCGATAGTCGCTAATATTTAATAGCGATATTTTGGCGACGGAAAACGACGTCGTTATTCCTCTGTATTTTAGTAGTAATTATACTACAACAGTCCAATTTATAGTAATGTGATTATTTATCTTTCTTTATCTTTCTGGGTTCTTGCTAGGTATCATTGATCATTTTGTTAGGCATGAGGACTTAAGAATTCATCAAAGGATCGAAGTCACTCACTAATTGGTAAATTGGTAAGAGAGAGAGAGAGAGAGAGAAAGAGAGAGATCTTCCACGCGACTTCAAGCTCGATCGGTTCACAGGTTCACTTGTATTTGCACCAACAAAGGTTTAAAATTTTCCTTCTCTTGCTCTCAGTAATTTGATATAAAATGTGAGACAATGAAAGCAAGCAATGAAAATTATTCATCGAAAACAAACACGAAAACGCAATCATAAATCCAAAAGCGAAAACATATCAAAAATCAATAACACACGGGTCTTGAGGCTTAGACCCTTATACAGAGTTTATTCCCCAAGACACCATTGTCACTACCCCATTTCCAGGGCAGGGTAATTTTTTATTTTTATTTTAATTTTTTTAATTGTGTATTTATCATAAATATTTATATTAATATTTAATTGTTGGTTGTATTATTTTTTATTAGTT
>JAYESA010000302.1:247415-252415 GCA_036927795.1 Iris macrosiphon
TTCTAGGGTTTTGCTTGAGCCGATTTTTGGAGAATTGCCATCTAGGGTTCCTTCATCTTCCAGAAGCCATTGCGCATAGCTCCGGACTCCAAATGAGGCCTAGTTTTTTTGTGTTAGAACGATATTGAGGTTAGCTTTCTGATTATATAAATTGTTTTACGAAATTATGAGTATTAAATTCTGAAAAATTCATAGAGCACAGCATGTCCAAAAATAGACGTGTTTCGATGTTTTTGCGATTTCGGGAGAACCAGGAATCAGAATCATGAACCGTTTGAAGTTTCGTAAATCTAATGTCTAGATAATTGACAAATGTTTTTCCCAGAATTTAATTCGAAATATTTATATACTGTTAATTCTGTAGAACTTCTAGGTTAGAATTTAACCATCGGTGCACAATACAAAATTTGTATGTGCCATAATTCTCAAATGAATTTGAATTCGGACGAGCCATAAATTCCAGCATATTTTTGACGCTGAAATCTACAGGAAATCATGCATGAAAGTTGAGTTTGTGTCGGTTGACTTTTCGGTCAACAGATTGCCTCGATTTGCGTGCCATGAGTCTCGAGTTGATAAAATTCAGTTCTTTGGACAAAATTTTGGAATTAACATAAAAATCAGAATAATAAGATTAAAATAAAATTTTAGAGTAATTATTCCATAATTAAATAAATTATCTTTTGACGTGATAAATTTGTAATACATAGGCTATTTGGACTGTGACTTGGACTCTGATTCATACCAGTAGCAGGACCCCAGGCGAGTACATTCTCTGACAGTGTTCCAATAGGACGTAGTATTTAGCCACCACGGTTAGTTTACATCAGACCCTGAGTCGGAGAACCCAACGCGCGTTCGTACATTTACATGTACGCAAATATTATTCAGTTTGGTATATATAATTGTGTACGTAATTACTATATGTATTCCAATAATTATGTAAATAAATTGATGGTTATATTATTATATATTTATATGAATATATATGTAAGTAAATGCTAATTGATAATTATGACTAAATATTCAGACTGTACGACCCTAGGACACCGTGGACTATCCCATACTTACCTTGACCATGTTGACCCTAAGAACTTGTGAATTTGTCCGCCTTGCGTACATTAACGTACTGGCATAGACACCTATCAGTTGACTGACTGATTTCGTACAGTACTTGAAGATACGACACCCGCGTAATTCAACGCATAATTGACCGTGTTAGATGACTAGTGTTACCCCTAGTACACCCCCTGAGTCCAGTGTAAATATGGTTGTGTATGTGCTAGTATAAAGACTAATGATTCTATTATATTATATTTATGTGTACATAGGATATTGGATTTGTTCTGCGCGATTTCTGGAGCAGATTATTGGTACATTACAGCTTCCTTGCCAGGCAAGTATACCTTGCCATTGTACTGTTATTTATATTTCATATGTTGCATGCATCTTTATTTTCTGTCTTTATTTCATATATTTTAACTATTATATAAAATGCGCGTGACGGTGTCGTCGCGATATGTTTTTATTTATGTATTTGCATTGACCTTGTTTATGAGACTACCCCATTATCATGTAGCATTATTAGGTTCATTGGTCGTGACACAGTTGTTACACGAGTTGTGAGTCTCATGTAGATCACGGACTTGCGTGCAGGTTTGGCCTCCTGTACGTGTGGGTCGTGCGTTAGGAATAACTGTTGTTAGAAACTTTGCATGCTAGTAGACTTAGCAGTTATTAGAGGTCTAGGGACATAGCCTATTGTAGTACGGTAGTCCCATCCTTGTCCTTGGTTGGTTGCAGGATTGGGCTGGGGTACTAAGAATAGACTATGGACCAAATCGTGTCATGGATGTGACATGCTCAGAGCATGGGTTGGGGAGAACAACAAGTACCGCATTTGAGCTCCTTTACACTTTTTCTTCTGTAACCCGGAAGCTTCGCTGGAGATACGGGCGGTGATGACCCCTATACTACTTGGCAGGCCTCTGCCGTTCAAAAGACGACATGCCTTTGAGGCCCCTGGCTCTCTGAAAGAGTTATGCCAATCCCAGTTTTCAGCCAGATAGCTCACTTATGGGGAAAGTTGTTCTTAAATGCATTCACTTAGACGGTTAGGCGACCCCTCTGGATATTTATTTCAGTACTTTATTGGCATGTGTTTAAGTATCTTGTTATGTCCCTCTGAGGACCTGGTCCCCTGCCAGGTGTATTTGTTCTTGAGTATTTGCAGGAGCGCACATTCGGATGGTTACCTATGTTTCAAGGATGTCTTCTCTTCGAGCCGTGATTGCTAGCTGGTATACTTATTATTTGGTTGATTGTGTTGTACTTTTATTGTATTTACTTTTTCCATTCGAGTTGGTAGTGGATTTGTTTCCATCCAACTATCATCCTTAGATACTTCTTATTGAGATCTAGTTTCATAGATACTGGTTATTTATTTCTATATGATTTTGGTGGATGAGATTTAGATTTTACCCTGTGACTTGTATTACATTTTATACCACTTGTGGATTTGATATTCATAATACAGCGTACGTGTGGATTTGGTTTCCATATATTGGAGTTGCCATATCCATGCGGCCAGCATGCTTACGTGTCCTAGTCCTACGTATTTTTGGGACTAGGGCGTGACATATTTTTGTGGTGGCCCATGCAGGTCGAGAGAATTTTGTCTCGGTTACGTTACTATACCGAGCAAGCCTGCACCTAAGAATAGAGTATAGGATCTCATCCACAATTGACTATGACTCATTCCTTTCAATCTGTTCTATCTAATAATCGCATCCTGCTTGATTCCTGTGTTTCCCTAATAGTTCCTTGAGTATGGCATTCTTCTATAATATAGAAATCCTTGTTGTAGATGATAATTAGGGTAACACACCTATTAAGAATACGACTAGAGTATTGACACATCATTAAATTAGAATACCTAATGAACCCTAGCGTCCCTTATCTATAGATTGGTTTACCATTACCCCTTGATGTATTTATGAAGACTTGAGAGTAGTATAAACACTACTAGGATTAGTTTGAAATTTTACCATAATGTTTGACCCTAGTATTGAGGAACCAATAGAAAACCAAAATTGAATATTAGGACTGAACCTAACCTTCGCAGTTAGATAAGTATTGGAGAACTAAATTTAGGTTCTTGTATTGAGATAAGCAGACAATACCTTAGAAAGCCAAGAGCATTGAATATAGTATTTTCTTGATCATACCGCAAACGCAGAGAGTAGCGTAGCATCTCCCCTTAGGAAACCTTGACATTATCTATAGCCTCTCTATTTTATTTCATATATTGTTCCCCTGAAACCCTAGCGCTCGCTACTTGTGCGACGACTAATCAGGTTTTCTCTTCTTCATCTTTTAACTCGTGTCACCTGATCCTCCTGATAGTAGGCCAAGTAATTTTATCCTTTGTTAAGGACATATAGTTTGCTAGGATTATAGTTGTAGTCTTGAATTTGAACATTTTGTGCTTGGTAGTAAAAGTTTGATAAGTTGAGTTGTTCTTGCAGATTGCGACCCGATGATTATCCCTTAGTATTAAATCGCGTAATTTGTACCCTCACCTCGATACGAGTTAGACCCCTTTCCCCCCTTAACGACTAGTAACTCTTCTATCCCTACGATTGACACATGTTCTATGAGCACTATGATTAAGACTTAAGGTGACCCTTACCTATATAATGCAATAGGAGACCCTAATAAGAGTTTCTATTCTATGTACATTTGCAAGGTTATTTTTGTATGATCCTCTTAGGACTGTCACAGTACTAGTTTAATTCTTTTAAGTTGGGTAGTATATCTCACAACCTAGTATCACATAGTCCACTTGACCCATCGAGGTAATGTAACTGAATGACATTAATTGTATGCTAGCATAAGACGACAATGTTTATTCAGACAATAGAATTTAGAGGTCCTTGCTCCCATTTGGTCGACTAGCGACATAGACAAGGAGGTTGTATGATAACTATAGAGATTTGTAGAGTCTTTATTATTATTGCTTATTCTGTTTTGTTTTTGTTTTTATGAACTTGAATTGACTTGTACCTCCTTTCATCATCATCTAGAGTACCTATAATTGTTGTACCACCTTGACTTATGCCGCTATTATAGCCTAGTTTTGCAAGCTTATTCTTTCATCAAGCTTGTTCACTATATATGTATTAGTGGATGCATACATTAATATATTTCAGAATCAGTGTACTACGGTCTGATCAACCATAGTGTGTATGGTTCGCCCTTCGTATAACTACTTTACGTTGATTGAGATATCTAGTGATTAGTAGATGAATGAACTTGCCCTCTAGATATGTCTGAGCATAGCGTATCCGTTACATAACTGTACCGATGCGAGCATGTGGATAGGCATTACCAAAATAAGATTTTAATCCATAACTTCCTTGACAATTCCCATTGAATTCTTTAAACGCCTTGACCCCCATACTACTAATCGATTACCTCCCCCTTGAACTCTTTATTATTGTTTTCCCTCTTCCCTTATTTCGGAAAGACGAAACCTCGTGCTGGGTATAAAGTTTGATACACAGAGAGTACTAGATATACCCCATAGGCCGATCACATACTTGAGGATTATTCTTTCGTAATTAAGGACATATCATATAAGATATAATTGGCATGGAAGTTTTGAGGATTGAATGACATGAGTAAAATAAATTAAGGAATATTTTCTTAAGGTATATAGCCTTATGTGATAGATGGGTAAATTATAAGTTGGGTAGCAGTGCATTGTCAACTCGAGAGGAATTTTTTTAGATTGTGATCGAGTAAGATTAGATTGGGAGAGGTTCAAGCCATTTTAATTTTGAGAAATTTAGAAGAATGACTAAGATGATGAGGATTAATGAATTGATATTGAGGACCCAATATTTATACCTTAAGTACATGATTTAAATTTTTTGAACAATGAAGGTAGAATCATCTATTTGAATTTGGAGGATAAATATAGAATTTCAGACTTGAAC
>JAYESA010000303.1:0-172500 GCA_036927795.1 Iris macrosiphon
TATCGACTATCTAAACTTATTTTCACTATTATATGCCTATTCTACACCATAATTTTAGTTAGCAATGCACCGCTATGCTCGTTTTCACCTTCTACACTTGTTTTATACCATATTTAGTTTAGAATAACTCATCCATACTTATTTTCATCATTCTACGTTCTTTCTATTCCATATTTCTGTTAGAATATCTTATTAGTACTTGTTTTCAGTAATCTAAGTTCGTTCTATACCATAACTTCTACCCTATTTCATCAATCTATGCCAATTCTTAACTATATCGGTTTGGATCACCTAGAGATACTCGTTTAAACCATTCTATGCATATTATATATCATATTTCACTTAGAATCACCCATATATACTCGTTTTCACCATTTTACATATATTTTATACCATATATCGATCTTATCTCATTTTCATCATTCTACGTTTATATTATACCATGGTTTGGTTCGGATCACTCGTTTATACTCGTTTTTACTATTTTATGAGCATTTGATACCTTATTTCGGTTAGAATCATATTTCATACTCGTTTCACCAATCTAGGCCACTTGTATACCGTATTTCGGATAGAATCGCCCTTCTATACTCGTTTTCACCATTCCACGCCCATTCTACACAATAATTTTGGTTAGCATCACTTTCCTATGCTCGTTTTCACCTTTTATACTTATTTTACCCCTTATTTAGGTTGGAATTATCCATTCATACTCGTTTTTATTATTCTACGTTCATTCTATTCCATATTTTAGATAGAATCACTTATTGGCATTTGTATTCAACAATTTAAGCTCATTCTACATCATAATTTCGGTTATAATAACCATTTATTCTCGTTTTTATCAATCTATGCCCATTCAAAATTATATCTCGGTTAGGATCACCTATCGATACTCGTTTTAATCATTCTATGCTCATTCTATATCATATTTCAGTTAGAATTACTCATCTATACTCGTTTTTGCCATTCTACGTCTATTTTATACCATATTTTGTTTAGAATTACCGATCTAAATATGTTTTCATCTTTCTACGCTCATTCTCATACTAACCTGTCGATCAGAATCATATTTTAGTACTCATTTTCACAAATCTACGTCACTTTTATCCCTTATTTTAGTTAGAATTATCCATCTATACTCGTTGTCGCCAATCTACGCATATTATACACTATAATTCGGTTATAGTCACTCGTCTATACTCGTTTTCACAATTTTACCCCTATTTTATACCATATTTTGATTGGAATCAATAATCTAAACTCGTTTTCATCATTCTACGATCATATTATACAATATTTTGGTTCAAATCATACATCTATACTCTTTTTTACCGTTTTACGAGCATTTGATTCTTTATTTCGGCTATAATCGTATTTTTGTACTTGTTTTACCAATCTAGGACACTTGTATGCCATATTTCGGTTAGAATCATCCTCACATACTCAATTTTACCATTCTAGGCCCATACTACACCATAAATTTTGTTAGAATCACACATCTATGCTTGTTTTCACCATTGTATACTTATTTTATACTATATTCCGGTTAAAATCATCCATCCATAATAGTTTTTGTGTTTCTACTTACATTCTATTCCATATCTCGGTTATAATCACCTATTTATATTTGTTTTCACCATTCAAAGCTTATTCTATAATATAATTTTGGTTTGTATCACCATCTATACTTGTTTTATCAATCTATGCCCATTCAACACCATATTTCGGTTAAAATTAACCCATAAATACTCGTTCATTCTACGCTCATTCTATATCTCATTCAGTTAGGATCGCCCATCTATGCTCATTTTTAACGTTTCGTTTTCCCAAATCTACGCCACATTCAAATATATTTCAGTTAAAATCTCCCATCTATACTCCTTTTCACCAATCTACTTATATTCTACACCATATTTCAGTTATAATCACTCATCAATACTTATTTTTACGATTATAGCCTGGTTTTTTACCATATCTCGATCAGTATCAACTATCTAAACTCCTTTTCACCATTTTATGCCTATTCTACACCATAATTTCGGTTAGCTCGCACCGCTATGCTCGTTTTCACCTTCTACACTTATTTTACACCACATTTAGTTTAGAATAACTCATCAATACTCGTTTTCATCATTCTACATTCTTTCTATTCTATATTTCGGTTAGAATATCCTATTAGTACTTGTTTTCACAAATCTAAGCTCGTTCTATACCATAACTTCGATTAGAATTATCCGCATGTACCATATTTCATCAATCTACCCCAATTCTTAACTATATCTCGGGTAGGATCATCCAGCGATACTCGTTTAATCATTCTATACACATTATATATCACATTTCAGTTAGAATCACCCATATATACTCGTTTTCACCATTATACGTATGTTTTATACCATATAACGATCTAATCTTGTTTTTATCATTCTACGTTTATATTATACCATGGTTTGGTTCGGATCACTCGTTTATACTCGTATTCACCATTTTACGAGTATTTGATACCTTATTTCGGTTAGAATCATATTTTATACTCGTTTCACCAATCTAGGCCACTTGTATATCGTATTTCGGATAAAATTGCCCTTCTATACTCATTTTTACCATTCCACGCCCATTCTACACAATAATTTTGGTTAGCATCACTTCCCTATGCACCTTTTCACCTTTTACACTTATTTTACCCCATATTTTGGTTGGAATCACCCATTTATACTCATTTTTATCATTCTACGTTCATTCTATTCCATATTTCAGTTATAATCACTTATTGGCATTTCTACACCATAATTTCGGTTAGAATCACCCATCTATTCTCATTTTTATCAATCTATGCCTATTCAAAACTATATCTTGGTTAGGATCACCTATCGATACTCGTTTTAACCATTATATGCTCATTTTATATCATATTTCAGTTAGAATTACCCATCTATACTCGTTTTTGCCATTCTACATCTGTTTTATACCAATTTTGTTTAGAATTATAGATCTAAACACGTTTTCAACTTTTTACGCTCATTCTCATACTAACCCGTCGATCATAATCACATTTCAGTACTCGTTTTAACAAATATACGCCACTTTTACCCCTTATTTTAGTTAGAATTATCCATTTATACTCGTTGTCGCCAATCTACCCATATTATACACCATATTTTAGTTAGAATCACTCATCTATACTCATTTACGATTTTACCCCTATTTTATACTATATTTCGATTAGAATCAATAATCTAAACTCGTTTTCATCATTCTACGATCATATTATGCCATATTTTGGTTCGAATCATACATCTAGACTCTTTTTTACCGTTTTACGAGCATTTAATACTTTATTTCGGTTAGAATCGCATTTTGTACTCGTTTCACCAATCTAGGACACTTGTATGCCACATTTCGGTTAGAATCATCCTCACATACTCAATTTTACCATTCTAGGCCCATACTACACCATAAATTTTGTTAGAATCACACATCTATGCTTGTTTTCACCATTGTATAATTATTTTATACCACATTTCGGTTAAAATCACCCATCCATACTAGTTTTTGTTTTTCTACCTTCATTTTATTCTATATCTCAGTTATAATCACCTATTTATATTTGTTTTCACCATTCAAAGCTCATTCTATAACATAATTTTGGTTTGTATCACCATCTATACTTGTTTTTATCAATCTATGCCTATTCAAAACCATATTTCGGTTAGAATCAACCCATCAATACTCGTTCATTCTACGCTCATTCTACATCACATTCAGTTAGGATCGCCCATCTATGCTCATTTTCAACGTTCTCGTTTTCCCAAATCTACGCCACATTCAAAATATATTTCGGTTGGAATCTCCCATCTATACTCTTTTTCACCAATCTACTCATATTCTACACCATATTTCGGTTATAATCACTCATCAATACTCATTTTCACGATTATGGCCTAGTGTTTGTACCATATCTCGATCAGTATCGACTATCTAAACTCTTATTCACCATTATATGCCTATTCTATACCATAATTTCGGTTAGCATCGAACCGCTATGCTCGTGTTCACCTTCTACACTTATTTTACACCATATTTAGCTTAGAATAACTCATCCATACTCGTTTTTATCATTCTATGTTCTTTCTATTCCATATTTCGGTTAGAATATCCTATTAGTACTTGTTTTTACTAATATAAGCTTGTTCTATACCATAACTTCGGTTAGAATTATCCGTCTATACCCTATTTCATCAATCTACCGCAATTCTTAACTATATCTCTGGTAGGATCACCTAGCAATACTCGTTTAACCATTCTATGCACATTATATATCATATTTCAGTTAGAATCACCCATATATACTTGTTTTCACCATTCTACGTATGTTTTATACCATATACCGATCTAATCTCGTTTTCATCATTCTACGTTTATATTATGCCATGGTTTGGTTCGGATCACTCGTTTATACTCATTTTTACCATTTTACGAGCATTTGATACCTTATTTTGGTTAGAATCATATTTCATACTCGTTTCACCAATCTAGGCCACTTGTATACCGTATTTTGGATATAATCGTCCTTCTATACTCATTTTCACCATTCCATGCCCATTCTACATAATAATTTTGGTTAGCATCACTTTCCTATGCTTGTTTTTCACCTTTTACACTTATTTTATTCTATATTTAGGTTGGAATCACCCATTCATACTCGTTTTTATCATTCTACGTTCATTCTATTCCATATTTCGGTTAGAATCACTTATTGGCATTTGTATTCAATAATTTAAGCTCATTCTACACCATAATTTTGGTTAGAATCACCCATATATTCTTGTTTTTATCAATCTATGCCCATTCGAAAATATGTCTCGATTAGGATTACCTATCGATACTCGTTTTAACCATTCTATGCTCATTCTATATCATATTTCAGTTAGAATTATCCTTCTATACTCGTTTTTGCCATTCAACGTTTGTTTTGTACCATATTTTGTTTAGATTATCGATCTAAACACGTTTTCATCTTTTTATGCTCATTCTCATACTAACCCGTCGATCATAATCATATTTTAGTACTCGTTTTCACAAAACTATGCCACTTTTACCCCTTATTTTAGTCAAAATTACCCATCTATACTCGTTGCTGCCAATTTACCCAGATTATACACTATATTTCGGTTAGAATCACCCATCTATACTCATTTTCATAATTTTACCCCTATTTTATACCATATTTCGATTAGAATCAATAATCTAAACTCGTTTTCATCATTCTACGATCATATTATACCATATTTTGGTTCGATTATTACATCTAATGTTTTATTGTTTTACGAGCATTTGATACTTTATTTCGGTTAGAATTATATTTTTGTACTCGTTTCACAAATCTAGGACACTTGTATGCCATATTTCGGTTAGAATCATCCTCACATACTCAATTTTACCATCCTAGGTCCATACTACAGCATAAATTTTGTTAGAATCATACATCTATGCTTGTTTTCACCATTGTATACTTATTTTATACCATATTTTGGTTAAAATCATCCATCATTACTAGTTTTTGTATTTCTACCTTCATTCTATTCCATATCTCGATTATAATCACCTATTTATATTTGTTTTCACCATTCAAACTCATTCTATAACATAATTTTGGTTTGTATCACCATCTATACTTGTTTTTATCAATCTATGCCTATTTAATACCATATTTTGGTTAGAATCAACCCATCAATACTCGTTCATTCTACGCTCATTCTAAATCACATTCAGTTAGGATCGCCCATCTATGCTCATTTTCAACATTCTTATTTTCTCAAATCTATGCCACATTTCGATTAAAATTACCGATCTAAACATGTTTTCATCTTTCTACGCTCATTCTCATACTAACCCGTCGATCATAATCACATTTCAATACTCGTTTTCACAAATCTATGCTACTTTTACCCCTTATTTTAGTTAGAACTACCCATCTATACTCGTTGTCGCCAATCTACCCATATTATACACCATATTTCGGTTAGAATCACTCATCTATACTCATTTTCACGATTTTACCCCTATTTTATACCATATTTTTACGCTCATTCTCATACTAACCCATCGATCATAATCACATTTTAGTACTCTTTTTCACAAATCTATGCCACTTTTACCCTTATTTTAGTTAGAATTACCCATCTATACTAGTTTTCACCAATCTACGCATATTCTATACTATTTTTTCGGTTAGAATCACTCATCTATACTCGTTTTTACGATTCTACCCCTATTTATACCATATTTCGATTAGAATCAATAATCTAAACTATTTTTTATCATTCTACGATCATATTATACCATGTTTTGGTTTGAATCATACATTTATACTCTTTTTTACCGTTTTACGAGCATTTGATACTTTGTTTATGTTAGAATCACTTTTTGTACTCGTTTTGCCATTCTAGGCCACTTGTATGCCATATTTTGGTTAGAATCATCCTCACACACTCGTTTTCACCATTCTACGCCCATACTACACCATAAATTAGTTAGAATCACACATCTATGCTTGTTTTTACTATTATACACTTGTTTTATACATATTTCGGTTAAAATTATCCATCCATACTTGTTTTTGTGTTTCTACCTTCATTCTATTCAATAAATCGGTTATAATCACCTATTTATATTTGTTTTCACCATTCTAAGCTCATTCTATACCATAATTTTGGTTTGTATCACCATCTATACTTGTGAGGAAGCGGTTTCATTCGATTTGTTTCATCAATATATGCCTATTCTACACTATATTTCGGTTAGAATCAACCCATCAATACTTGTTTTAACCATTCTACGCTTATTCTAAATCACAATCAGTTACAATCGCCCATTTATGCTCATTTTTACCATTCTCATTTCCCAAAATCTATGCCACAATCAAATTATATTCCGGTTGGAATCGCCCCCCAAGCTACGCACATTCTATACCATATTTCGGTTATAATCACTCATTAATACCCATTTTCATAATTCTGCTCCAATTTCTGTACCATATCTCGATAAGTATCAACTATCTAAACTCCTTTTCACCATTCTATGTCTATTCTACACCATAATTTCGGTTAGCATCGTACCGCTAAGCTCGTTTTTACCTTCTACACTTGTTTTACACCACAATTAGGTTAGAATCACCCATCCATACACGTTTTCATTATTCTACATTCTTTCTGTTCCATATTTCGGTTAGAATCACTTATTAGTACTTGTTTGCACTAATCTAAGCTCGTTCTATACCATAATTTTGGTTAGAATTATCCGTCTATACTCTATTCATCAACCTACGCCCATCGATACTCGTTTTAACTATTTTATGCACATTATATATAATATTTTATTTAGAATCACCCATATATACTCGTTTTTACCATTCTGCGTATGTTTTGTACCATATTTTGCTTAAAATACCGATCTAAACTCGTTTACATCATTCTACGTTTATATTATACCATGGTTTGGTTCGGATCACTCGTTTATACTCGTTTTTTACCATTTTACGAGCATTTGATACCTTATTTTGGTTAGAATCATATTTCATACTCGTTTCACCAATGTAGGCCACTTGTATACCGTATTTCGAATATAATCACCCTTTTATACTTGTTGTCACCATTCCACGCCCAGTCTACATAATAATTTTGGTTAGCATCACTTTCCTATGCCCGTTTTCACCTTTTACACTTATTTTACCCCATATTTAGGTTGGAATCACCCATTCATACTCGTTTTCATCATTCTACATTCATTCTATTCTATATTTCGGTTATAATCACTTATTGGCACTTGTATTCAACAATTTAAGCTCATTCTACACCATAATTTCGGCTAGAATCACCCATTTATTCTTGTTTTTATTAGTCTATGCCCATTCTAAACTATATTTCGGTTAAGATCACCTATCGATACTCGTTTTAACCATTCTATGCTTATTCTATCTCATATTTCAGTTAGAATCATCCATCTATACTCGTTTTTGCAATTCTACGTCTGTTTTATACTAGATTTTGTTTAGAATTACCAATCTAAACACGTTTTTATATTTCTACGCTCATTCTCAAACTAACCCGTCGATCATAATCACATTTCAGTACTCGTTTTTACAAATCTACGTCACTTTTATCCCTTATTTTAGTTAGAATTACCCATCTAGACTCGTTGTCGCCAATCTACCTCATATTATACACCATATTTCGGTTAGAATAACTCATCTATACTCATTTTCACGATTTTATCCCTATTTTATACCATATTTTGATTAGAATCAATAATCTAAACTCATTTTTATCATTCTATGATCATATTATACCATATTTTGGTTCGAATTATACATCTATACTCTTTTTTACAGTTTTATGAGCATTTGATATATTATTTCGGTTAGAATCACATTTTTGTACTCGTTTGACCAATCTAGGACACTTGTATGCCATATTTCAGTTAGAATCATCATCACATACTCGTTTTCACTATTCTAGGCCCATACTACACTAAAACTTTTGTTAGAAACACACATCTATGCTTGTTTTCACCATTGTATACTTATTTTATACCATATTTCGGTTAAAATTGCCCATCTTAGTTTTTGTGTTTCTACCTTCATTCTATATCTCGGTTATAATCACTTATTTATGTTTGTTTTCACCATTCAAAGCTCATTTTATATATTAATTTTGGTTTGTATCACCATCTATACTTATTTTTGTCAATCTATGCCTATTCAATACCATATTTTGGTTAGAATCAACCCATCAATACTCGTTCATTCTATGCTCAATCTAAATCACATTCAGTTAGGATCGCCCATCTATGCTCATTTTTAACATTCTTGTTTTCCCAAATCTACTATACATTCAAAATATATTTCTGTTGGAATCGCCCAGCTATACTCCTTTTCACCAATCTACTGATATTCTACACCATATTTCGGTTATAATCACTCATCAATACTCATTTTCACGATTTTGGCCTAGTTTTTGTACCATATCCCGATCGGTATCGACTATCTAAACTCCTTTTCAGCATTATATGCCTATTCTACACCATAATTTCGGTTAGCATCGTACCGCTATGCTCGTTTTTACTTTCTACACTTGTTTTACACCACATTTAGTTTAGAATAAGTCATCCATACTCATTTTCATCATTTTACGTTCTTTCTATTCCATATTTCGGTTAGAATATCTTATTAGTACTTGTTTTCACTAATCTAAGCTCGTTCTATACCATAATTTCGGTTAGAATTATCTGTCTATACCCTATTTTATGAATCTACGCCAATTCTTAATTATATCTCGGTTAGGATCACCCAGCGATACTTGTTTTAACCATTCTATGTACATTATATATATCATATTTCAGTTAGAATCACCCATATATATACTTGTTTTCACCATTCTACGTATGTTTTATACCATATACCGATCTAATCTCGTTTCACCAATCTAGGCCACTTGTATGCCATATTTCGGATAAAATTGCCCTTCTATACTCGTTTTCACTATTTCACACCCATTCTACACAATAATTTTTGTTAGCATTACTTTCCTATGCTCGTTTTCACCTTTTACACTTATTTTACCCCACATTTAGGTTAGAATCACCCATTCATACTCGTTTTCATCATTCTACGTTCATTTTATTCCATATTTCGGTTAAAATCATTTATTGGCATTTGTATTCAACAATTTAAGCTCATTCTATACCATAATTTTGGTTAGAATCTCCCATATATTATCGTTTTTATCAATCTATGCCCATTCGAAACTATATCTTTGTTAGGATTACCTATCGATACTCGTTTTAACCATTCTATGCTCATTCTATATCATATTTTAGTTAGAATCACCCATCTATACTCGTTTTTGCCATTCTACGTCTGTTTTATACCATATTTTGTTTAGAATTACCAATCTAAACACATTTTCATCTTTCTACGCTCATTCTCATACTAACCCGTCGATCATAATCACATTTTAGTACTCGTTTTCACAAATCTACGCCACTTTTACCCCTTATTTTAGTTAGAATTATCCATCTATACTCGTTGTCGCCAATCTACGCATATTATACACCATATTTCGGTTAGAATCACTCATATATACTCGTTTTTATAATTTTACTCCTATTTTATACCATATTTTGATTGGAATCAATAATCTAAACTCGTTTTCATCATTCTACGATCATATTATACAATATTTTGGTTCAAATCATACATCTGTACTCTTTTTTACCATTTTACGAGCATTTGATACTTTATTTCGGTTATAATCATATTTTTGTACTTGTTTCAGCAATCTAGGCTACTTGTATGCTATATTTCGGTTAGAATCATCCTCACATACTCGTTTTCACCATTCTAGTCCCATACTATACCATAAGTTTTATTAGAATCACACATCTATGCTTGTTTTCACCATTGTATACTTATTTTATACCATATTTCGATTAAAATCATCCATCTATACTAGTTTTTGTGTTTCTACCTTCATTCTATTACATATCTCGGTTATAATCACCTTTTTATATATTTTTTTCACCATTCAAAGCTCATTCTATACCATAATTTTGGTTTGTAACACCATATATACTTGTTTTTATCAATCTATGCCTATTCAACACCATATTTCGGTTAGAATCAACCCATCAATACTCGTTCATTCTACGCTCATTCTAAATCACATTCAGTTAGGATTGTCCATCTATGCTCATTTTCAACATTCTTGTTTTCCCAAATCTACGTCACATTCAAAATATATTTCTGTTGGAATCGCAATCTACTCATATTCTATACCATATTTCGGTTATAATCACTCATCAATACTCATTTTCACGATTATGGCCTAGTTTTTGTACCATATCTCGATCAGTATCGACTATCTTTACTCATTTTCACTATTATATGCCTATTCTACAACATAATTTCGGTTAGCATTGCACCGCTATGCTCGTTTTCACCTTCTACACTTATTTTACACCATATTTAGTTTAGAATAATTCATCCATACTCGTTTTACACCATATTTAGTCCCAAAATTTACGAAACCAGGCCACGTGGCATTGGCCAGCTGACACGTCACTAAGGGATTACCTAATTTAATGGACCCAAAAGGACGTGCTACGCTGTCCTAAAATACTAACAAGTTTAATACAGGTAAAGTCTAATCTCATCCACAAAATATCAAGGTATACTGAAATGACTGCTAAAATATATAAGTGCTAAGTCTGAAATGTCAAAGTACAAATCAGATATGTCTAGTGGAAACAAACCCACAACAAAAGATAAGTAAAAGTACTTAAATATAATAAACTAGAGCATCGTCTGTCTAGGTAAGAGGCTCCAGCTCCAGATGAACATACTACTAAAGATCAGGGAGAAGAGGCTCCAGCTCCAGGTGCACTTACTACTAAAGATCAGGCAGACTCCGATGGTAGCACCTCTAGCTCTTCCTCAGTTGCGTACCTCGTTTTCTGTCCGGGTCCATACACTGTGGGGTAGTACACCTCGTCTAGATCTGGAAGGGAACCAGGTCCTCAGTGGGACATAACAAGATACATAAAAGCATGCCATATATAAATACAGAATAAATAAATAAAGGGTGATCTAACCATCTAAGTGAATGCAATGTAAAGACAACCTTGGTACGTATGGGTAGGTGTAGGCATATCGTCCAACATTCTCTAGAGTGTGGTATCTGCAACGTCCATCATTCCAAAGAATAAGGTATCTGTATATATATATAACATCCAACACTCTAAGAGATGTGGTATCTGCAAAGTATATAACGTCAATATCACTCCGAAGAGTGCGGAATCTGCAATAAAGGAGGTGGGTATCCCATACGCCTACTAGTTGTCTTTCCCGCCCAATGCGGTTATACAAGTCGAATCCATAACGTGCAAACCACGTAACTATATGCCAAGTCATAACTTTCCTGGATAGTCCTGAATTCATGCTAAGCCGTGATGCACGTCACACGCACCGGTAGCTAATCGAGTACGCAAACTCGCATCCCAATATGAATTACAAATGTGTTGCATGTACAAGTGTCAGGGTCTAGGAGGATATTAGAATACCCTCGCAACTGTAGGTAAGTCTGCTAATGTCTAAGTCAGTTACACTATATGTCAACGTATTCGTTGACGGCACCCGAGGCAATCTCGAACACACACAATTATATGTAAGTTCAAGAGAAATAACATACAACAATTTTATAATTAAACAGTAAAACTTGGCAAGGTATACTTGCCTACGTCCTCAAGCTGGGCGTGCCAAAAACCTGTTCCCGCAGTTGTGTCTGAAGGGTCCTGTGACCTGGGATCACTAACTGCGTTGTAGGTGCACTCTGTTCAAGACGTACATGAGTTCGTGAATTTATATTAAATAAATGCGTACTTTAAATATTTATATAGTATAGTATATATTTATACTTATATATATATATATATATATATATATATATATATATACATAAAAGATATAATATATAAATATATATACAATTGATACATAAATAATTAATATATATAGCATATAAATATAAATATATACATATAAATATAGTATTTATATACATAATATAAATATAAATATATATAAATATAAATATATTACATATATGTATATATATATTTAATAATAATAATAGTATTTATATATATATGATACACAAAATAAAATATATAAAATATATTTTATATTATATTTATTAGTATATTTATAAAATATATATTCATATATATATATAATAATAATAATAATAATAATATATATATATATACATATATATAATAATATTAATAAATATATATACATATACATATATATATATATTAGTATTTATATATAATATATGATACATAAAATAAAATATATATAATATATTTTATATTTTATATATTAGTATGTATTTTTATATACTAAATAAAACATATTCATATATATATAATAATAATATATATTATACATATATATAATAATAATAAATATATATACATATATACGTATATAGATATATATATATAAATAATTTATTATATGATAATAATAATACATGTATATATATACATATATAATATAATTGTATGTACATATATATAATAGTATAATATATAATTTATTTACTGTATTTATACTAAAATACATAAATATACATATATATATATAATAATATATATATATATATATATATGTATATATATACGTATATATATACGGAGAGGGGGGGGTGGGTTACCTGACGTGTCGGGGGGGGGGGGGGTCCACGTCGTCGTCGCCGGCGGGGGGGGGGGGGGGGGCGGAGGTCCTGCGGGTCGACGGCGGGGTCAGCCGCAGCAGCAGTAGCAGTGACAGTGGCAGTAGCAGCGGCAGCTGTGGCAGCTGCAGCGGCGGCTGCGGCGGTGGAGGCGGCGGTACAGGATGGCAGGGCGGCGGAGGAGGTGGTGGCGAAGGTGGTAGTAGTGGTGGCGGAGGTCGGGGGGTGGTGGTTTAAGGGAGTCGGGGGGTGCTGGCTGTGGTCGGGGGAAGTCGGGGGGATGCTGTGGCGGTGCTGGCGGTGGTTGCGGCAGTCGTGGGGCGGTGGTACGGTGGTGGTTCGGTGGAGGAGACGACGGCGAAGGGGATAGTGGCGGTGGTGGTGGTCTGAGGTGGCGGGGGTGGTGGCTAGGGAGGTCGGGGTGGTGGGGTGCGGTGTTGGTGTAGATGAAGGTGATGGTGGTGCGGGGGCTGCCGGCGGCGGGTGGCAGCGACTAGGGCGGTGGCGCGGTGGTTGGGGGGAAGCTGAGGGAGCGGCGAGGCGGTGGTGTAACGGCCGGAGGTGGGGGAGGGCTGAGGGAGGAGTGTGGGGGTTCGGTTGAGAGAGGGGGGTGTTTAAATAGATTTTAAGGGTTAGGGTTAGGGGGGTATTTAGGTAATTTAGGGTTTTAAATATCTAGATATTTATTAGATATTTTAGGTTTATAAATATATTGAATTGGGACCTATTTTGAAATAAATGGTGTAGGATCACCCTCCAATGGGAGGTTGACACCTCTCACATGTAATTTTGCAGACAAAACTCTGCAGTTTCACAAATTGCACAGAAGCCCTATTAAATTGGAAAATTGTACAATTACGAATTTGTTTGAGAAAAAACACCTCATTCCTGAGGGTGATGTAATGCACAGAAATGAGGGGGGTGTTCAGTGAGGGCCTTGAGGGTGTGGGGGTGAGTCTGGGCAGGGGCTGGGCCTAGTTTTGGGCTATGCGGGTCACTGTATTATTTAATTAGAAATTAATGCCCACGGTGTTTTCTAATTTTTTTAAAATATGCAGGGCTAGAATTTAGTGCAGTGCAAGTATACTAGACGTAGTATACTCAGTATAGAATAATAACATAATTTAGTTTGCACAAAACAGGTTCCTGTTGGGCCTCTAGTTTTGATTGGAACGGACAAGGGTACAGGCTTGGAAATTAATTGAAAATTAATACGGACGTTTGTAACGATATTTGTGCAACTAAAACGAGACTCATACCAGCGTATTTATGAGTTGCACAAAGTTCAGAATAGTAGACTGGCATGTCTAGGAGAGGTATGTGAACTTTGTTTGGGGATAACAGTCAATGTAATGCTCTAAATATTGATGTGATGGACATGTGCACTAAGCAGTATAAGATATTGCATAAATAAATTAAAAAGCTGTAATAAATCCTAATTTGCTAAAAATAATCCTAATTTCACTATCTAATGCTGAAATCTGGTCGAGGGAGTTTACAATCTACCCTCATTAGAGCATTTCGTCCTCGAAATTAAAACAGACATATAGTGAAAACTATAGATTGATTTGAAATATTAGGACATAACCAGGCCTTCGAATAGATGAGGGAAACGTTGTCGAATATCCTCTTATCGTTCCCAGGTCAACTCGCCTGGTGCATGATGCCTCCATGCAATACGAACTAGAGGGATAGTCTGACCTCGCAACACCTTCTCGCTTTTGTCTAGGATCTCTACAGGTTCTTCCTGGTACAATAAACTCGGGCCGACAGTGATCTCTGAGTGGTCCAACACATGACTTGGATCTGGAATATATCTTCTCAGCCGAGATACGTGGAAGACGTCATGTCACGCCCCGGTCCTGCCCGGGCCGCCGCTCCGCCCTGCCACGCCCCGTATGGCCGGAATTAACGAACCGGGCATGAATCACCGTGCCTCAGCGCGCCGGACGCGAATCACCGCGCCCGTCCCGCGGGTGTAAGGAATGAAGGGAGCTAAGCGAATGATTCGTTCGAGCTTTCGGGGGACGTGATGCCGCACGGGCCTGGGGTTGCGCCCGTACAAGGCCAATCATTTAAGTTGATAGTTGGCTATCATCGCATCAATCGAGTAAGCAGCGGAAAGGGACTTGTTGTAATGCAATGCATTTAGCCAACTGAGTGTTCGGGACAATCGAGGCAACTTGGGTTTTCTTTAGCAAAGGCACACGTTCGTTCCATACATTATGCCCCCTTATACGATAGCATTCTCGGGGCAACAATCGAAACCAGGATTTCGGGTCTTAGGGACTGTGGCACGCCTATCGCTCCCTCGGATGATCTAGTACCTGCAAGCAAGTAAACTGTTGGTGGGTCAGCACTTTTTACAAGTACTGGTGAGATAAATCAACTGAACAGAAACAAGTATTCACTCAAACCAACACTAAGTAATCATGTTATAAAATATTATATTACTAGTGATCTTTCTAGTTTTACCTAGGTTCGTTTCATGCAGTTGTCTAGCAGAGTCATATTATATTGTTTGGAAACATATTTGGAAACAGAGTTTATATTGAATATGCAAGCAAGCAATCATTCATGTTTCAGGGTGTGCGCAGCGTGTCTCGTGCGACTTCAGGGTCAGATGCAAAGCTAGACACACAATGCACAATCTTAGGGGCAGTCACTATCCAAGCCAACACAATGACTTAGCTATATGCAGGGCGGCCCCCGAGTATCTCAGGATCGGCAGCTGGTTGTACAGCATACCAATGACTCTTTATCTGATGCTAGAGGCAGCTGTGACTCATGGTTGCTTTCTACTATCTCTGTAGCAGCCGTGACACATGCAGTTCAGCTTTCCACCAATAGCCATTGTCCGACCGCATGCGAATGCATGGAACACTATCAAATAAACTCTAGTATACAGACGAGACGAACCATCAGAATACAATCGTTGTTGCGGGGTAATCCAACTTATCACTTGAACACGTTCAGGCATAGTATGGTTCTCTCGAAGCATAGACAATAGTGAACATGTTCATGCACTCTAAGCAAGCGATTCAGGATTCTCGTTTAGCAAACTTATCGTTTCAAAGACAAGCTAGGTGAGTTCGTTCATTAACATGCAAGGCAGGTTCTATCATTCTCTTATAAAATCATTGCAAGCAAAAACTCAGGTTATTATTAAGGCGTACAAGAATCAGAGAACGAAGGTCTGCCCACTCACCTGATACATAACGCCGACGCGGAGCGGGGCGTTACATACTTACCAACCAACAAAAAGTTTTGTCCTCGAAACTTCAAGAATAAACTTCTCGATATCCCGAGTAGCGATAGTGCCGTCCCTCGCCGTACTCAATCGAAACAATCAAGCAATTAAAGTTCAGAAAACATTTGCACTTTGAGAATATCTATGGACTTATTGTATGGAACGCTCTATTGCAATACCATATCGACTCAGAGTCATAGCAACAGTTTTGGGCCAGAGAATCGATGCCGCTCTGATACCATTCTGTCATGCCCCGGTCTCGCCCGGGCCGCCGCTCTGCCCTGCCACGCGCCGTATGGCCGAAATTAACGAACCGAGCACGAATCACCGTGCCTCGGTGCGCCGGACGCGAATCACCGCGCCCGTCCCGCAGGTGTGAGGAATGAAGGAAGCTAAGCGAATGACCCGTTCGTGCTTTCGGGGGACGTGATGCCGCACGGGCCTGGGGTTGCGCCCGTGCAAGGCCAATCGTTTAAGTTGATAGTTGGCTATCATCGCATAAATCGAGTAAGCAGCGGAAAGGGACTTGTTGCAATGCAATATATTTAGCCAACTGAGTGTTCGGGACAATCGAGGCAACTTGGGTTTTCTTTAGCAAAGGCACACGTTCGTTCCATACATTATGCCCCCTTATACGATAGCATTCTCGGGGCAACAATCGAAACCAGGATTCCGGGTCTTGGGGACTGTGGCACGCCTATCGCTTCCTCGGACGATCCAGTACCTGCAAGCAAGTAAACTGTTGGTGGGTCAGCACTTTATACAAGTACTGGTGAGATAAATCAACTGAACAGAAACAAGCATTCACTCAAACCAACATTAAGTAATCATGTTATAAAATATTACATTACTAGTGATCTTTCTAGTTTTACCTAGGTTCGTTTCATGCAGTTGTCTAGCAGAGTCATATTAAATTGTTTGGAAACATGTTTGGAAATAGAGTTCATATTGAATATACAAGCAATCAATTGTTCATGTTTCAGGGTGTGCGCAGCGTGTCTCGTATGACTCCAGGGTCAGATGCAAAGCTAGACACACAATGCACAATCTTAGGGGCAGTCACTATCCAAGCCAACACAATGACTTAGCAATATGCAGGGCGGCCCCCGAGTATCACAGGATCGGCAGCTGGTTGTACAGCATACCAATGACTCTTTATCTCATGCTAGAGGCAGTTGTGACTCATGGTTGCTTTCCACTATCTCTGTAGCAGCCGTGACACATGTAGTTCAGCTTTCCACCAATAGCCATTGTCCGACTGCATGCGAATGCATGGAACACTATCAAATAAACTCTAGTATGCAGACGAGATGAACCATCAGAATACAATCGTTGTTGCGGGGCAATCCGACTTATCACTTGAACACGTTTAGGCACAGTATGGTTCTCTCGAAGCATAGACGATAGTGAACATGTTTATGCACTCTAAGCAAGCGATTCAGGATTATCGTTTAGCAGACTTATCGTTTCAAAGACAAGCTAGGTGAGTTCGTTCATTAACATGCACGGCAGGTTCTATCATTCTCTTATGAAAACATTGCAAGCAAAAAGTCAGGTTATTATTAAGGCGTGCAAGAATCAGAGAACGAAGTTCTGCCCACTCACCTGATACATAACGCCGACGCGGAGCGGGGCGTTACACGTCATGTACTCCTTCTAATGTTTGGGGTAAGGCTAGCTTGTAAGCAACTTCTCCGATGCGTTCGAACACATCGAATGGTCCGATGTACCTCAGACTCAGTTTTCCTCTTCCTCCAAATCTGATAGTCCCTTGGGTAGGCGAGATCTTTAAAAATACATGCTCTCCGACTTGGAATTCCAGAGGTCGTCGATGTACGTTTGCCCAGTGCTTTTGTCTGTCCTGCGCTGCTCACAGGTGCCCTTGGATCTTCTTTACCTTCTCCACCGTACGAACGACCAATTCTGGTCCTAGGATCTGCCTTTTGCCTATATCACTCCAACATACTGGGGAACGACATTTTCTACCATACAATGCTTCATAGGGAGCCATCTGAATGATCGCTTGATAGCTATTATTGTAGGAAAATTCTACAAGATGCAAATGATCTTCCCATGATCCACTGAAATTAAGCATGCATGCTCTCAACATATCTTCTAGTGTCTGAATGGTGCGCTCGGACTGTCCATCTGTTTGCGGGTAATACGAGGTGCTAAACTTTAGGCGGGTACCAAGACTCTCTTGCATACTTTTCCAAAAGTAAGATGTAAACCTCGTATCCCTGTCAGATACTATACTGACTGGTACTCCATGCAGACGTACGATCTCCTTCATATACATGTCTGCCAAGACTTCTGTAGATTGCCCGACTCTGAAGGGTAAAAAGTGGGCAGCCTTGGTGAGTCGATCTACGATCACCCATACAGCATTACGACCACTGGGACTTCTTAGAAAGCCCGTAACGAAGTCCATAGTGATGTGCTCCTATTTCCACTCAGGTATTGGGAGTGGTTGAAGTAGACCTGCGGACCTCTGATGTTTAGCCTTGACTTGCTGACACACCAGGCATTTTGCCACAAAGCGGGCTATCTCTCTCTTCATTCCATACCACCAATAGTATTGCCTCAGATCTCTGTATATCTTTGTGCCACCTGGATGGATAGAGTATGTTGAGCTGTGCGCTTCCGACATCAGCTCTTCATGAAGTTTTCCATTTGGAACATAAAGACGTTCTCCACATCTTAAAGTCCCATCTTCGTGTATGTGCAATCCTGTCTGTATTCCAGCTTCGGTCCTTTGTCGAAGTCTCTGGAATATGGCGTCTGTTGGCAGGGCAGCCTTGATTCTCTCGACCAATGTTGATTGCAACTGGTAATTTGACAATTGGCCGTCAACTCCTGGTATAATGACCTTTATACCCAACTATTCTAGATCTCTCAATAGATCTGGTTGGTTGATCAGGAAGAATGTCGTGGGTCTCCTGCTTAGAGCATCAGCTACTACATTAGCCTTTCTGGGATGGTACTGCAGATCGATCTCGAAGTCTGTCATCACCTCGAGCCAGCGTCTTTGTCTCAGGTTCAGGTCCTTCTGGGTGTAGACGTACTTCAGGCTCTTGTGATCAGTGAATATCTCCACTCGTTCGTCGTATAGATAATGTCTCCAAAGCTTCAAAGCAAAGATGACTGCGGCAAGCTCCAGGTCGTGTGTGGGGTAGTTCTTCTCATGGGTCCTCAGTTGTCTAGAGACATAGGCTACAACCTTCCCATGTTGCATCAAGACACAACCTAATCCTTTTCAGGATGCATCGCTATATATTGCGAATCCTCCGGATCCAGATGGTATGGTCAAGATGGGAGCCATAGTCAGACATTTTTTCAGCTTATCGAAAGCTATCTAACACTCCTCTGACCAGATGAACTCCTGCTCCTTGCGGGTCAAACGGGTCATCGACTCTGCGATCCTTGCAAAGTTCTCTACGAACCTCCGATAATATCCGATAAGTCCTAGAAAACTCCTCACCTCTGAGACGTTGGTAGGGGTTGGCCACGTCTCTATGGATGAAATCTTCGTCGGGTCTACCAAAATGCCATCTCCTGTGATAACGTGCCCAAGGAAAGCGACACGATCAAGGAAAAACTCGCACTTGCTCAGCTTTGCATAAAGACTCTCATGCCTTAGTGTCTCTAACACCAGTCTCAAGTATTCTTTGTGCTCCTCGTGGCTCTTCGAATACACCAAGATATCGTCGATGAAGACTACTATGAACTGGTCCAGATATTGGTGGAAGACTCCGTTCATCAGGTTCATAAATACGGCAGGTGCATTTTTTAGTCCAAAAGGCATCACCAGGAACTCGTAGTGACCGTAACGAGTCCTGAATGCTGTCCTTGGAATATCTTCTCTCCGTACTTTTACCTGATGATAGCCTGATCTCAAATCTATCTTTGAGAACACTACTGCTCTAGTCAGTTGGTCGAACATATCATCAATCCGCGGCAGGGGGTATTTGTTTTTGATTGTCAAAGCATTAAGGGCTCTGTAATCAATGCACATACGGTATATTCTATCCTTCTTGGGTACAAATAATACTGGTGCTCCCCAGGATGATGCACTAGGACGAACAAATCCCTTGATCTGCAATTCTTCTAGCTGTAGCTTTAGCTCGTCTAGCTCCTTCTTCGCCAACCGGTACACATTTGAAGATACTGGTGCAGCTCCGGGTACTAACTCAATAGTGAACTCCACCTCTCTATCAGGCGGTAGGCCTGGCAATTCCTCCGGAAATATATCTTTGAATTCTGCAACAATTGCTGGGGGAGCTGTCTCCATTGCCATGTAAGCTCTAGGTGTCTGACCTACTCCTTACTCGATAGTGCCCTGCATGTACTCGAACTCCGGGTGACCTGGTGGTCTAAAAATAACACTACCCTTTCGGCAGTCTAGTATAGCATTATACTGGCTTAACTAGTCCATGCCTAAGACAACGTCGAAGTTTGGCATTAGAAGTACCAAGAATCGCGCTCTCATCTCTTTACTATACACGACTATCGAGCACGTTTTAATAGTGCTGGTAACCGGTACGATGCCTCCTTCGATAAGAATCTTCCAGCACTTAGGCAATGGGGATGTAGCTATTTTATGCATGGCTATGAAGCTACTAGATATGAAAGATAGTGTGGTGCCAGAATCAAATAATGCGGTTGCAGGTAATGACGCAACTAAAATGGTAACTGTAATAGTTTTACCTTCCGGTTCTTCCGCAACTGCTGCTAGTACAAAGGCCTGCTAATGCCTTTGCCCTCCGGTCTGTTGTCTGGCTTGGTTGAACTAAGCCTCCTGTGTGGCCAAGGGTGCTCCCCTCTTAAATCCTCTAGATGCTGGGGGAAGTTGACCTCCAGTTGAGGGTAGCATCCTCTGGGCTGGTGCTGCTGGTCTTTGCCCGTTCTGGGGTGCTGCCTCTCTGCATTATGGGCAGTCTCTGGCCATATATTGACTTGCTCCACATATCATGCATAGTCCATTCTTCTTCTGGCAGTCTCTGACATAATGTCCCTTCTTGCCATAATAGTGACAAGTCGGAAGTTTCTTGTGCTGATATGGCCCCGTCTTTTGCTGTGTCTGCATTCCCGGACGACAGATTGGTCCTCCTGCTCCGGGCTGGTTTTTGGCCGGCATGGTTGTGTTAGAGCGCCTTGCTCCTCGGCCAATGGCTTCCTGAATCCTCGTATCTTAAAGAACCTCCTCATAGGAGATCCTCGACTGCGTAGTAGTATACCTCTGTAGCTCGAAGGTAAGGCCGTGATGGAACCTTATGGCCTTCTCTAGCTCGTTAGGTATCAGAATGGCACCAAATCGACTAAGTCGACTGAATTCTGCGTCATAGGCGTCGACGGTCATATTCTCTTATTCCAGGTGCAGGAACTGGGAGTATAGAGCATTTCTGACCGTGGCTGGAAAATACTTCGCATTGAAGTATTCTAAGAATTGCTCCCATGTCTGGTTCTTGTCAATGTCGCTATCTATGGAGTCCCACCAGTGATGGACGTTGCTTTTAAGTTGGGCCCTTACTGCGGTCATCCATAGGTCTAGGTGAAGCTGTAAACCTTCCAATAGAATTTTGGTGTTGGAGACCCAATCTGAGATCTCCTCCGGAGTTTCGCTACCCGAAAAGGTTCCCGGGCCTATCTGGCGAAAGTCTCGGACAGTGCCAGCTGGTTGGACAGGTGCTGGTGCTGGAGCAGATGTCCTCTCCAGAGCTGTCATCAAGCTCTGCCTCAAGATTTCAGTCTGGTGCCACTGTGCCTGCATCATGGCTTAGAAGAATTAGAACATTTGTGTCTGTCCCTCAAGTTGTGGCATCAGGGCTGGAAAGGGTGGAGGTGGAGGCAAAGGTGCCTGTGGTGTCGGTGCCTGAGAAGTCTGTCCTTCTTGCTGGGCTGGTGTAGCTTCTTGTGAAGGACCATTGTGGAGGTACGGGGTCGTTGGATAAACCAGTGTCCTTCTCGGGGACTAGTCTCTCGGGGTGGTCGGGGTCCTATGGACATCTTGCGAGGGGTCTGTTGCTTGGTCAACCCCATCAGTTGCGTGTCCACTGGGTACGTCCATATTTCTGAAGAAGATAGAATAATTAGAAAAGCACGAAGGAAAAATAATAATAATGAAGCAGGATGCAGAAATTCAAGGATAAAGTCAGAGTGGATGAGACCTAGTATTCCTATCCTATTGCAGGCTTGCTGGGCATGTTATCATACCACTAGCAATTAACTAGACCTGCATGAGCCACCACTAAAACTATGTCACACTCCAGTCCCAAAATATATGGAACCAGGCCACGTGGCATTGGCCAGCTGACACGTCACTAAGGGATTACCCAATTTAATGGACCCAAAGGGACGTGCTACGCTATCCTAAAATACAAACAAGTTTAATACAGGTAAAGTCTAATCTCATCCACAAAATATCAAGGTATACTGAAATGAGTGCTGAAATATATAAGTACTGAGTCTAAAATATCAAAGTATAAATCAGATATATCTGGTGGAAACAAACCCACAACAAAAGATAAGTAAAAGTACTGAAATATAATAAACTAGAGCATCGTTTGTCTAGGTAAGAGGCTCCAGCTCCAGATGACCATACTACTAAAGATCAGGGAGAAGAGGCTCCAGCTCCAGGTGCACTTACTACTAAAGATCAGGCAGACTCCGATGGCAGTACCTCTAGCTCTTCCTCAGTTGCGTACCTCATTTCTTGTCCGGGTCCATACACTGTGGGGTAGTACGCCTCGTCTAGATCTGGAAGGGAACCAGGTCCTCAGTGGGACATAACACGCTACATAAAAGCATGCCATATATAAATACTGAATAAATAAATAAAGGGTGATCTAACCTTCTAAGTGAATGTAATGTAAAGACAACCTTGGTACGTATGGGTAGGCGTAGGCATATCGTCCAACATCCTCTAGAGTGTGGTATCTGCAACGTCCATTATTTCGAAGAATGAGATATCTGTATATATATAACGTCTAACACTCTAAGGGATATGGTATCTGCAAAGTATATAACGTCCGTATCACTCCGAAAAGTGAGGTATCTGCAATAAAGGAGATGGGTGTCCCATACGCCTACTAGTTGTCTTCTCCGTCCAATATGGTTATATAAGTCGAATCCACAACGTGCAAACCACGTAACTATATGCCAAGTCATAACTTTCCTGGATAGTCCTGAATTCGTGCTAAGCCGTGATGCACGTCACACGCACCGGTAGCTAATCGAGTACGCAAACTCGCATCCCAATATGAATTGCAAACGTGTTGGGTGTACAAGTGTCAGGGTCTAGGAGGATATTAGAATACCCTCGCAACTGTAGGTAAGTCTGCTAATGTCTAAGTCAGTTACACTACATGTCAACGTATTCGTTGACGGCACCCGAGGCAATTTCGGACACTCACAGATATGTAAGTTCAAGAGAAATAACATACAATAATTTTATAATTAAACAATAAAACTTGGCAAGGTATACTTGCCTACGTTCTCAAGCTGGGCGTGCCAAAAACCTGTTCCCGCAGTTGTGTCTGAAGGGTCCTGTGACCTGGGATCACTAACTGCGTTGTAGGTGCACTCTGTTCAAGACGTACATGAGTTCATGAATTTATATTAAATAAATGTGTACTTTAAATATTTATATAGTATAGTATATTTATTTATACTTATATATATATATATATAAAAGATATAATATATAAATATATATACAATTAATACATAAAAAATTAATATATATAGCATTTAAATATAAATATATACATATAAATATAGTATTTATATACATAATATAAATATAAATATATATAAATATATTACATATATGTATATATATATTTTAATAATAATAATAGTATTTATATATATATGATACACAAAATAAAATATTTAAAATATATTCATATATATATATATATATATATATATATATATATATATATATATATACATATATAATAATAATAATAAATATATATACATTTATATATATTAGTATTTATATATAATATATGATACATAAAATAAAATATATATAATATATTTTATATTATATATATTAGTATGTATTTTTATATACTAAATAAAACATATTCATATATATATATATATAATAATATATATTATACATATATATATAATAATAATAATAATAAATATATATACATATATACGTATATATATATATATATATATATATATATATATATATATATATATATATATATATATATATATATATATATATATATAATTTATTATATGATAATAATAATACATGTATATATACATATATAATATAATTGTATATACATATATATAATAGTATAATATATAATTTTTTTACTGTATTTATAATAAAATACATATATATATACATATATATATAATAACATATATATATATATATATATATATATATATATATATATATATATATATATATATATATATATATAGATATATACGTATATATATACGGAGAGGGGGGTGGGGTACCTGACGTGTCGGGGGGGGGGGGTCCACGTCGTCGTCGTCGCCGGCGGGGGGGGGGGGGGGGGGGCGGGCGGAGGTCCGGCGGGTCGACGGCGGGGTCAGTCGCAGTAGCAGTAGCAGTGACAGTGGCAGTAGCAGCGGCTGCTGTGGCAGCTGCAGCGGCGGCTGCGGCGGCGGAGGCAGCGGTGCAGGGCGGTAGAGGAGGTGGTGGCGAAGGTGGTAGTGGTGTTGGCGGAGGTCTGTGGTGGTCGGGGGTGGTGATTTAAGGGAGTCGGGGGATGCTGGCTGTGGTCGAGGGAAGTCGGGGGGATGCTGTGGTTGTGCTGGCGGTGGTTGCGGCGGTCGTGGTTCGGTGGAGAAGACGACGGCGAAGGGGATGGTGGCGGCGGTGGTGGTCTGAGGTGGCGGGGGTGGTGGCTAGGGAGGTCGGGGTGGTGGGGTGCGGTGTTGGTGTAGATGAAGGTGATGGTGCTGCTGGGGTTGCCGGCGGCGGGTGGCGGCGGCTAGGGCGGTGGCGCGGTGGTCGAAGGGAAGTTGAGGGAGGGGCGAGGCGGTGGTGTAATGGCCGGAGGTGGGGGAGGGCTGAGGGAGGAGTGTGGGGGTTCGGTTGAGAGGGGGGGTGTTTAAATAGATTTTAAGGGTTAGGGTTAGGAGGGTATTTAGGTAATTTAGGGTTTTAAATATCTAGATATTTATTAGATATTTTAGGTTTATAAATACATTGAATTGGGACCCATTTTAGAATGAACAGTGTAGGATCACCCTCCAATGGGAGGTTGACACCTCGCACATGCAATTTTGTAGATAAAACCCTGTAGTTTCATAAATTGCACAGAAGTCCTATTAAATTGGGAAATTACGCAATTACGAATTTATTTGAGAACAATACCTCATTCCTGAGGGTGATGTAATGCACAGAAATGAGGGGGGTATTCAGTGAGGGCCTTGAGGGTGTGGGGGTGAGTCTGGGCAGGGGCTGGGCCTAGTTTTGGGCGATGCGGGTCACCGTATTAATTAATTAGAAATTAATGTGCAAAGTATTTTCTAATTATTTAAAAATATGCAGGGCTAGAATTTAGTGCAATGCAAGTATACTAGACGTAGTATACTCAGTATAGAATAATAATGTAATTTAGTTTGGACAAAACAGGCTCCTGTTGGGCCTCTAGTTTTGATTGGAACGGACAAGGGTACAGGCTTGGAAATTAATTGAAACTTAATACAGACGTTTGTAACGATATTTGTGCGACTAAAACGAGACTCGTACCAGCGTATTTGTGAGTTGCACAAAGTTCAGAATAGTAGACTAGCATGTCTAGGAGAGGTATGTGAACTTTGTTTGGGGATAACAGTCAATGTAATACTCTAAATATCGATGTGATGGACAGGTGCACTAAGCAGTATAAGATATTGCATAAATAAATTAAAAAGCTGTAATAAATCCTAATTTGCTAAAAATAATCATAATTTCACAATCTAATGCTGAAATCTGGTCGAGGGAGTTTACACTAGGCCCATTCTACACCATAAAGTTTGTTAGAATCACACATCTATGCTAGTTTTTACCATTGTATACTTATTTTATACCATATTTCGGTTAAAATCACCCATCCATACTAGTTTTTGTGTTTCTACCTTCATTCTACTCAATATCTCATTTATAATCACCTATTTATATTTGTTTTCACCATTCAATGCTCATTCCATAACCTACTTTTTGTTTGTATCACCATCTATACTTGTTTTTATCAATCTATGCCTATTCAACACCATATTTTGGTTAGAATCAGCCCATCAATACTCGTTTATTCTACGCTCATTCTAAATCACATTCAGTTAGGATCGCCCATCTATGCTCATTTTCAACATTCTCGTTTTTCCAAATCTAGCCACATTCAAAATATATTTCGGTTTGAATCGCCCATCTATACTCCTTTTCACCAATCAACTCATATTCTACACCATATTTCGGTTATAATCACTCATCAATACTCATTTTCATGATTATGGCCTGATTTTTGTACCATATCTCGATCAGTATTGACTATCTAAACTCATTTTCACTATTATATGCCTATTCTACACCATAATTTCGGTTAGCAACGCATCGCTATTCTTGTTTTCACCTTCTACACCTGTTTACACCATATTTAGTTTAGAATAACTCATCCATACTCATTTTCATCATTCTACGTTCTTTCTATTCCATATTTCGGTTATAATATCTTATTAGTACTTGTTTTCACTAATCTAAGCTCGTTCTATACCATAACTTCTACCCTATTTCATCAATCTACGCCAATTCTTAACTATATCTCGGTTTGGATCACCCAGCGATACTCGTTTTAACCATTCTATGCACATTATATATCACATTTTACTTAGAATCACCCATATATACTCGTTTTCACCATTCTACGTATGTTTTATACCATATACCGATCTAATCCTATTTTTATCATTCTACGTTTATATTATACCATGGTTTGGTTCGGATCACTCATTTATACTCGTTGTTACTATTTTACGACCATTTGATACCTTATTTCGGTTAGAATCATATTTCATACTCGTTTCACCAATCTAGGCCACTTGTATACCGTATTTTGGATAGAATCGCCCTTTTATACTTGTTTTCACCGTTCTACGCCCATTCTACACAATAATTTTGGTTAGCATCACTTTCCTATGCTTGTTTTCACCTTTTATTTTACCCCACATTTAGGTTGGAATCATCCATTCATACTCATTTTTATTATTCTAGGTTCATTCTATTCCATATTTCGGTTAGAATCACTTATTGGCATTTATATTCAATAATTTAAGCTCATTCTACATCATAATTTTGGTTAGAATAACCATCTATTCTCGATTTTATTAATCTATGCCCATTCGAAACTATATCTCGGTTAGGATCACCTGTCGATACTCATTTTAATCATTCTATGCTCATTCCATATCATATTTCAGTTAGAATTACCCATCTATACTCGTTTTTGCCATTCTATATCTGTTTTATACCATATTTTGTTTAGAATTACCGATCTAAACACGTTTTCATCTTTCTACGCTCATTCTCATACTAATCCGTCGATCAGAATCATATTTTAGTACTCGTGTTCACAAATCTACTTCACTTTTACTCCTTATTTTAGTTAGAATTACCCATCTATACTCGTTGTAGCCAATCTACCCAAATTATACACCATATTTTGGTTAGAATCACTCATCTATACTCATTTTCATGATTTTGCCCCTATTTTATACTATATTTTGATTAGAATCAATAATCTAAACTTGTTTTCATCATTCTACGAGCATATTATACCATATTTTGGTTCGAGTCATACATCTATACATTTTTTTACCGTTTTACGGGCATTTGATACTTTATTTCGGTTAGAATCGCATTTTTGTACTCATTTTACCAATTTAGGATACTTGTATGCCATATTTCGGTTAGAATCATCCCCACATACTCAATTTTACCATTCTAGGCCCATACTACACCATAAATTTTGTTATAATCACACATCTATGCTTGTTTTCACCATTGTATACTTATTTTATACCACATTTCGGTTAAAATCACCCAACTATTCTAATTTTTGTGTTTCTACCTTCATTCCATTCCATATCTCAGTTATAATCACTTATTTATATTTGTTTTCACCATTCAAAGCTCATTCTATAACATAATTTTGGTTTGTATCGCTATCTATACTTATTTTTATTAATCTATGCCTATTCAACACCATATTTCGGTTAGAATCAACCCATCAATACTCGTTCATTCTACGCTCATTTTAAATCATATTCACTTATGATCGCCCATCTATGCCCATTTTTAACGTTCTCGCTTTCTTAAATCTATGCCACATTCAAAATATATTCGGTTGGAATCGCCCATCTATACTTCTTTTCACCAATCTACTCATATTGTATACCATATTTTTGGTTATAATCACTCATCAATACTCATTTCACGATTATGGCCTAGTTTTTGTACCATATCTCGATCAATATCGACTATCTAAACTCCTTTTCACCATTATATGCCTATTCTACACCATAATTTTGGTTAGCATCGCACCGCTATGCTCGTTTTCGCCTTCTACACTTATTTTATACTACATTTAGTTTAGAATAACTCATCCATACTCGTTTTCATCATTCTACATTCTTTTTATTCTATATTTCGGTTAGAATATCCTATTAGTACTTGTTTTCACAAATCTAAGCTCGTTCTATACCATAACTTTTGTTATAATTATCCGTCTATACCCTATTTCATCAATCTATGCCAATTCCTGTGTCTGCTCTCCTATATTTGTCATAATGAGTGCTTGGCCTATGGGGTATATCTGGTACTATCCGTGTATCAACTTATACTAAGCAGGAACGTTTGTCTTTCCGAAATAGGGAAAGACGGGAATCAACAATAAAGAATTTTAAGGAGGAGATGATAGAATACAAGTACGGGATTCAAAGGGATTAAAGAATTTTGAAAGGGAGTTGCCAAGGCAGTTGTGGATTGAAATCTTATTTTGGTAAATTCCTATACGCATGTTCATATCAGAACAGTTAGGTACCTGACATGATATGCTCTGACCAGTCTAGAGGGCAAGTATATTTGTCTAACAAGTTGAGTCAACTATATCGCAATCCACATAGAGTAGTGATACAAAGAGCGAACCAAGTGCACTACGGTTGATCAGACCATAATACACCAATTCTGATTTAGACAATGTATTAGTGTGGGCCCCCAATAATACATATGTCATGAACAAGCTCAATAAAAGAATAAGCTTGCAAAACTAGGCTATAATAACAGCATAAGTCGAGGTAGTACAAAAAAATATAAGTACACTTAATTATGATGGAGGAAGGTACAGAATAATTTAAGTTCACCAAGAAGGCCGGTGTTGTGCCTCTACAGTTGCCATACTAATTTTTTTGTCTAAGTCTAAAGTCAACCAAATTGGTGTATGGGCCTCTAAGTTCTACAGTCTAGATAAACACTAAAGTTCTATAGTCTAGATAAACACTATCTTCTTATGCAAGCCTATAGTTGGCGGCATTCACTTATACTTTATTAATGGGGCAATAGGACTATGTGTTACTAGGTTGTGAGACATACTATCCAACTTACAATAATTTAACTAATAGTGTTATTGAATACTAGAGGGTATATACCTAGTACAAGTCATCTTCCTAACCCCAATCAAGTACGAGAGAAGATTGACGTTGAGAAGGGATCAAGCAAGATGCAACGCAAGTAATCAAATGAGAATGCGAAACGAAATCAAGGGAGGTGATAATTAAGTGGATGAGATCTTATATTCTAATCCTATGCGCAGGCTTGCTCGGTACAGTAACGTAACCAAGACAATATGCTCTCGACCTGCATGGGCCACCACAAAAATATGTCACGCCCCAGTCCCAAAATAGGTAGGACTAGGAATACGTAAGCATGCCAGCCGTATGTATATGACAACTCCAATATATGGATACCATAATACACACGTACGCTGTAATATGAATATAAACTTGCATGTGGTATAAATATAGTCACAAGTCACAGATATACTAAATCTCATCCACACAATAAGTCACAAAAGGAAATAACTAAACTAGAATAATAAGTCTGGATAATCTAAAACTAATAGTCGGGTGGAGATAAATCCACTACCAATGACTATATCAATACTAAAATGAGAGAGAAGCATAAAATCTCCAATATAAAATAAGATAATGATAGAAGTGTATCAGCTAAGAAGATCCATTGCTAAATATAATCAAAGATGCTCCGAAGGTATGACCTCCTCGGAAGAGATAAGTGGTAAGTCCTGATCTGTGCTCCTGCGAATAGTCGTGAACATCTACACCTGGAAAGGGACCAGGTCCTCAGAGGGATGTTACAAGATACATAGAAGCAAGCCAATTTGAATACAGTAAATATGCATAATATTTAAAAATATATAAGTACGCTGTACAAGACAATCTATATGAATGCAAATGAGGACAACTTTTCGACGTATAGGCAAGGGTAGGCTACTCGATCTAAGCCTCACAACTCACACACCCGTCTAGAACATCATCATCCGATATACCGCGGGGGGTAGCGACCCTCGTGACTCCATCAATCGACATACCGCGGGGGTAGCGACCATCGAACACGACTACCATAGTGCGTGCTAGTTACTACGGTTCACCAGAGTGGTTAAAGCCCATATGCCTACTGATTGTCCTCTCATGATACTAAGTGTCATGTGTGTGTCAACATATCTAATATATAGTAATGACTTAAAAAAACTACATATGCAATGAATATACAGAAATACAATGAATATACAGAAATATAATAAACATGCAAAGTACTGTAAACAATCATCTATATATACTCGTTTTCACCATTCTACATATGTTTTATACCAAAATTTGGTTAGAATACCGATCTAAACTAGTTTTCACCATTATACATTTATATTATACCATGGTTTGGTTCGGATCACTCGTTTATACTCATCAACCCCTCTTCCAAAGTGTCGGATGCAAATCAAACAGAACGCTAGCATTCCATTCGAGTCGGTTCGGGATATTTGAGTTGTGGGCATTTTACGAGCATTTTATACCTTATGTCGGTTAGAATCATATTTCATACTTGTTTCACCATCTAGGCCACTTGTATACCATATTTAGGTTAGAATCGCACTTCTACACTCGTTTTCATCATTCCACCCCCATTCAACACAATAATTTTTGTTAGCATCACTTCCCTATGCTCGTTTTCACCTTTTGCGCTTATTTTACCCCACATTTAGGTTAGAATCACCCATTCATACTCGTTTTCATCTGCGTTCATTCTATTCTATATTTCGGTTAGAATCACTTATTGGCATTTGTATTCACCAATTTAAGCTCATTCTACACCATAATTTCGGTTAGAATCACTCATCTATACTCGTTTTTATCAATCTATGTCTATTCAAAACTATATTTCGGTTAGGATCACCCATCGATAATTATTTTAACCATTCTATGATCTTTCTATATCATATTTCAGTTAGAATCACCCATCTATACTCGTTTTCGCCATTCTACGTCTGTTTTATACCATATTTTGTTTAGAATTACCAATCTAAACACGTTTTCATCTTTCTACGCTCATTCTTATACTAACCCGTCAATCATAATCATATTTCAGTACTCATTTTCACCAATCTACGCCACTTTTTTCCCTTATTTTAGTTAGAATTACCTATCTATACTCGTTTTCACCAATCTACGTATTTTTTACACTATATTTCTGTTAGAATCACTCATCTATACTCGTTTTGACGATTCTACCCCTATTTTATACTATATTTCAATTAGAATCCATAATCTAAACTCATTTTCTTTATTCAACAATCAAATAATACCATGTTTTGGTTTGAATCATACATCTATACTCTTTTTACCGTTTTACGAATATTTGATACTTTATTTTGGTTAGAATCGCATTTTTGTACTCGTTTCACCAATCTAGGCCAATTGTATTCCATATTTCGGTTAGAATCACCCTCACACATTCGTTTTCACCAGTCTACTCCCATACTATACCAAATATTTTGTTAGAATCACACATCTATGCTTGTTTTCACTATTGTACACTTGTTTTATACCACATTTCGGTTAAAATCACCCATCCATACTCGTTTTCGTATTTTTACCTTCATTTTATTCCATATCTCAGTTATGATCACATATTTATATTTTCACTATTCTAAGCTCATTTTATTCCATAATTTCGGTTTGTATCACCATCTATACTTGTTTTCATCATTTTATGCCTATTCTACACCATATTTTGGTTAGAATCAACCCATCAGTACTCGTTTTAACCATTCTACGTTGATTCTAAATCACATTCAGTTAGAATCGCTCATCTATGCTCATTTTCTCTATTCTCGTTTCCACAAATCTACGCCACATTCAAACTACATTTCGGTTGGAATCGACCATATATACTCATTTTCACCAATATACGCATATTCTACACCATATTTCGGTTATAATCACTCATAAATACTTATTTTCACGGTTCAGCCCCAGTTTTTGTACCATATCTCGATTAGTATCGACTATCTAAACTCCTTTTTCACCATTATATGCCTATTCGACAACATAATTTCGGTTAGCATCGCACTGCTATGCTCATTTTCACCTTTTACACTTGTTTTATAACACATTTATGTTAGAATCACCCATCCATACTCGTTTTCATCATTCATACTCGTTTAGGATCACCCATCGATATACGCACATTCTACACTATATCATATTTCAGTTAGAATCACCCATCTATACTCGTTTTCTCCATTCTACGTCTATTTTATAACATATTTTGTTTAGAATTACCGATCTAAACATGTTTTTATCTTTCTACGCTCATTCTCATACTAACCCGTCGGTCATAATCATATTTCAGTACTCGTTTTCACAAATATATGCCACTTTTACCCCTTATTTTAGTTAAAATTATCCATTTATACTCGTTTTCACCAATCTACGCATATTCTACACCATATTTCAGTTAGAATCACTCATCTATACACATTTTCACGATTTTACCCCTATTTTGATTATAATCAACAATATAAACTCGTTTTCATCATTCTACGATCATATTATACCTTATTTCGGTTCGAATCATACATATACTCATTTTTATCGTTTTACGAGCATTTGATACTTTATTTCAGTTAGAATCACATTTTCGTACTCGTTTCACCAATCTAGGCCACTTGTATGCCATATTTCAGTTAGAATCACGCTCACACACTAGTTTTCACCACTCTAAGCCCATACTACACCATAAATTTTAGAATCACACATCCATGCTTGTTTTCACCATTGTACACTTGTTTTATACAATATTTTGGCTAAAATCAGCCATCATACTCGTCTTCATATTTCTACCTTCATTCTATTCCATATCGCGATTAGAATCACCTATTTATATTTGTTTTTACTATTCTAAGCTCATTCTATACCATAATTTCGGTTTGTATCACCATATATACTTATTTTTTCAATCTATACCTATTCTACATCATATTTCGGTTAGAATCAACCCATCAATACTCGTTTTAACCATTTTACGCTCATTCGAAATCATATTCAGTTAGAATCGTCCCTATATGCTCATTTTCATAATTCTCGTTTGCCCAAATCTATGCCACATTCAAACTACATTTTGGTTGGAATCGTCCATATATGCTCCTTTTTACCAATCTATGCATATTCTACACCATATTTCAGTTATAATCACTCTTCAATACTAATTTTTATGATTCTACCCCAGTTTTTGTACCATATCTCGATCAGTATCGACTATCTAAACTCTTTTTCACCATTCTATGCATATTCTGCACCATAATTTCGGTTAGCATCGCACCGCTATGCTCGTTTTCATCTTCTACACTTGTTTTATACCAAATTTAGGTTAGAATCACCCATCCATACTCGTTTTTATCATTCTATGTTCTTTCTATTCCATATTTCGGTTAGAATCACTTATTAGTACTTGTTTTCACTAATCTAAGCTTATTTTATACCATAATTTTGGTTAGAATTTCCCGTCTATACTCTATTTCATTATTCTACGCCAGTTCTTAACTATATCTCCGTTAGGATTATCCATCGATACTCGTTTAACCATTCTATGCACATTATATATCATATTTCAATTAGAATCACCCATATATACTCTTTTTCACCATTCAACGTATGTCTTATGCCATATTTTGGTTAGAATACCGATCTAAACTCGTTTTCATTATTTTACATTTATATTATACCATGGTTTGGTTCAGATAACTCGTTTATACTCTTTTTTACCATTTTACGAGCATTTGATACCATATTTCGGTTAGAATCATATTTCATACTCGTTTCACCAACATAGGTCACTTGTATACCGTATTTCAGTTAGAATCGTACTTCTATACACGTTTTCACCATTCTACGCCCATTCTACACAATAATTTTGGTTAGCTTCACTTTCGTATGCATGTTTTCATCTTTTACTCTTATTTTATCCCATATTTATGTTAGAATCACCCATTCATACTTGTTTTCATTATTCTATGTTCATTATATTCTATATTTCGGTTATAATGACTTATTGGCATTTGTATTCACTAATTTAAGCTCATTCTACACCATAATTTTGGTTAGAATCACCATCTATACTCGTTTTTATCAATCTATGCCTATTCAAAACTATATCTCATTTTGGATCACCCATCGATACTCGTTTATAATATTCTATGCTCATTCTATATCATATTTCAGTTAGAATCACTCATATATACTCGTTTTCGCATTCTACGTCCTTTTCATACTATATATTTTTTAGAATTTCCTATCTAAATACGTTTTCATCATTCTACGCTTATTCTCATACTAACCCGTCTATCATAATCATATTTCAGTACTGGTTTTCACAAATCTATGCCACTTTTACCACATATTTTAGTTAGAATTATTCATCTATACTCGTTTTCACCAATCTACGCATATTCTAAATCATATTTTGGTTAGAATCACTCATCTATACTCGTTTTTACGATTCTACCCCAATTGTATACCATATTTCGATTAGAATCAACAATCTAAACTTATTTTCATTATTTTACGATCATATTATTCCATGTTTCGGTTCTAATCATACATCTATATTCGTTTTTACTATTTTACAAACATTCGATACTTATTTCGGTTAGAATCGTATTTTTGTACTCGTTTTACCAATCTAGGCCACTTGTATGCCATATTTCGGTTAGAATCACCCTTACATATTCGTTTTTACCATTCTACGCCCATACAACACCATAAATTCTGTTAGAATCACACATCGATGCTAGTTTTAACTATTGTACACTTATTTTATACCACATTTCGATAAAATTACCTATCCATACTCGTCTTCTTGTTTTTACCTTTATTCTATTCTATATCTCGGTTATAATCACCTATTTATATTTGTTTTCACCATTCTAAGCTCATTCTATACAATAATTTCAGTTTGTTTCACTATTTATACTTATTTTTATAAAACTTTGCCTATTCTACAACATATTTCGGTTAGAATCAAGCCATCATTACTCGCTTTAACCATTCTATGCTCATTTTAAATCACATTCAGTTAGAATCGCCCATCTATGCTCATTTTCACCATTCTTGTTTCCCTAAATCTACGCCATATTCAAACTATATTTCGGTTGGAATCGCCCATCTATACTCCTTTTTATCAATCTGTGCACATTCTACACCATATTTCTGTTATAGTCACTGTTCAATACTCATTTTCATGATTCTGCCCCAGTTTTTGAACCATATCTCGATCAGTATCAACTATCTAAACTCCTTTTCACCATTCTATGCCTATTCTGCACCATAATTTTGGTTAGCATCGCACCTCTATTCTCGTTTTTACCTTCTATACTTATTTTACACAATATTTAGATTAGAATCACCCATCCATACTCGTTTTTATTATTCTACGTTCTTTCTATTCCATATTTCAGTTAGAATCACTTATTAGTAATTGTTTTCACAAATTTTTCATCTATACTGTATTTTATCAACCTACGCCAATTTTTAACTATATCTCGGTTAGGATCACCCATCGATACTCGTGTTAACCATTCCATGAACATTATATATCACATTTCTATTAGAATCAGCCATACATACTCTTTTTTACCATTCTACGTATGTCTTATGCCTTATTTTGGTTAGAATACCGATCTAAACTCGTTTTCATTATTCTACATTTATATTATACCATGGTTTGGTTTGGATCAATAATTTATACTCGTTTTTACATTTTTACGAGTATTTGATACCTTATTTCAGTTCGAATCATATTTCATACTCGTTTCACCAATCTAGGCCACTTGTATACCGTATTTTGGTTAGAATCGCCCTTCTATACTTGTTTTCACCATTCTACGCCCATTCTACAGAATAATTTTGGTTAGCATAACTTCCCTATACTCGTTTTCACCTTTTACACATATTTTACCACACATTTATGTTAGAATCACCCATACATAATCGTTTTTATCATTCTACGTTTATTCTATTCCATATTTCAGTTAGAATCACTTATTGGCATTTGCATTCACCAATTTAAGCTCATTCTACACCATAATTTCGGTTAGAATCACCCATCTATACTCGTTTTTATCAATATATGCCTATTCAAAACTATATCTTGATTTGGATCACCCATCGATACTCGTTTATACCATTCTATACCCATTCTATATCTTATTTCAGTTAGCCCATCTATACTCGTTTTCGCCATTCTACGTCCGTTTTATAACATATTCTGTTTAGAATTACAGATCTAAACATATTTTCTTCTTTTTACGCTCATTTTCATACTAACCTGTCAACATTATCATAATTCAGTACTGGTTTTCACAAATCTATGCCACTTTTACCCCATATTTTAGTTAGAATTATCCATCTATACTCGTTTTCACCAATCTACGCATATTCTACACCATATTTTGGTTAGAATCACTCATCTATACTCATTTTTACGATTCTACCCAATTTTTATACCATATTTCGATTATAATCAATAATCTAAACTCGTTTTCATCATTCTACGATCATATTATTCCATATTTTGGTTCGAATCATACATCTGTACTATTTTTCACAGTTTTACGAACATTTGATACTTTATTTTGGTTAGAATCACATTTTTGTACTCGTTTCACCAATCTAGGCCACCTGTATGCCATATTTCGGTTAGAATCACCCTCACATACTCGTTTTCACCATTCTATGCCTATACTACACCATAAATTCTATTAGAATCACACATCTATGCTTGTTTTCACCATTGTACACTTATTTTATATCATATTTCGGTTAAAATCATCCATCCATACTCGTCTTCATATTTCTTCCTTTATTCTATTCCATATCTCGGTTATAATCACCTATTTATATTTGTTTTTACTATTCTAAGCTTATTCTATACCATAATTTTGGTTTGTATCACCATTTATAATTGTTTTCATAAAACTATGCCTATTCTACAATATATTTCGGTTTGAATCAACCCATAAATACTCACTTTAACCATTCTATGCTCATTCTAAATCACATTCAGTTAGAATTGCACATCCATGCTCATTTTTACCATTCTCGTTTTCCCAAATCTACGCCACATTCAAACTATATTTCTGTTGGAATCGCCCATCTATACTCCTTTTCACCAATCTGCGCACATACTATACTATATTTCGGTTATAAACACTCTTCAATACTCATTTTCACAATTTTGCCCTATTTTTGTACTATATCTCGATCAGTATTGACTATCTAAACTCCTTTTTACCATTCTATGCCTATTTTGTATCATAATTTTGGTTAGCATCACTATATGCTCGTTTTCACCTTTTACACTTGTTTTACACCATATGTAGGTTAGAATCACCCATCCATACTCGTTTTCATCATTCTACGTTCTTTATATTCCATATTTGGTTGAATCACTTATTAGTACTTGTTTTCACTAATCTAAGTTCGTTCTATACCATAATTTTAGTTAGAATTACCCGTATATACTCTATTTTATCAACCTACGCCAATTCTTAACTATATCTCGGTTAGTATCACCCATCGATACTCGTTTTAACCATTCTATGCACATTATATATCATATTTCAGTTAGAATCACCCATATATACTCTTTTTCACCATTCAACATACCTCTAATGCCATATTTTGGTTAGAATACCGATCTAAACTCGTTTTCATCATTCTACATTTATATTATGCCATGGTTTGGTTCGGATCACTCGTTTATACTCTTATTCACCATTTTACGAGCATTTAATATCTTATTTCGGTTAGAATCATATTTCATACTCGTTTCACCAATCTAGGCCACTTGTATATCGTATTTCGTTTCGAATCGCCCTTCTATACTCATTTTCACCATTCCACTCCCATTATACACAATAATTTTGGTTAGTTTCACTTTTCTACGCATGTTTTAACCTTTTACACTTATTTTATCCCACATTTATGTTAGAATCACCATTCATATTGGTTTTTATCATTCTACGTTCATTATATTCTATATTTCGGTTAGAATCACTTATTGGTATTTGTATTCACCAATTTAAGCTCATTCTATACCATAATTTCGATTAGAATCACCCATCTATACTTGTTTTTTATCAATCTATGCCTATTCTAAACTATATCTCGATTTGAATCACCCATCGATACTCGTTTATACTATTCTACGCTTATTCTATACCATATTTCAGTTAGAATCACCTATCTATACTCATTTTTGCCATTCTATATTATTTTATACCATATTTTGTTTAGAATTACCGATCTAAACATATTTTCATCTTTCTACGCTCATTCTTATACTAACCCGTCGATCATAATAATATTTCAGTACTAGTTTTCATAAATCTATGCCACTTTTATCCCATATTTTAGTTAGAATTACCCATCTATACTCGTTTTCACCAATCTACGTATATTCTACTTCATATTTCGGTTATAATCACTCATCTATACTCGTTTTCACGATTCTACCCCAATTTTATACCATATTTCGATTAGAATCAATAATCTAAACTCGTTTTCATCATTCTACGATCATATTATTCTATGTTTCGGTTTGAATAATACATCTATACTCTTTTTCACCGTTTTACAAATATTTGATACTTTATTTCGGTTAGAATCATATTTTTGTACTCGTTTCACCAATCTAGGCCACTTGTATGTATACCATATTTCGGTTATAATCACCCTCACATACTCGTTTTGACCATTCTACGCCCATACTACACCATAAATTCTGTTAGAATCACACATCTATGCTAGTTTTAACCAGTGTATACTTGTTTTATACCATATTTTGGTTAAAATAATCCATCCATACTCGTCTTCATGTTTCTACCTTTATTCTATTCCATATCTCGGTTATAATTACCTATTTATATTTGTTTTCACCATTCTAAGCTCATTCTATACCATAATTTCAGTTTATATCACCATTTATACTTGTTCTCATAAAATTATGCCTATTCTACAACATATTTCGGTTATAATCAACCCATCAATAATCGCTTTAACCATTCTACGGTCATTCTAAATCGCATTCAATTAGAATCGCCCATCTATGCTCATTTTTACCATTCTCGTTTCCCAAATCTACCCCACATTCAAACTATATTTCGGTTGGAATCGCCCATCTATACTCCTTTTCACCAATCTGCGCACATTCAACACCATATTTCGGTTATAATCACTCTTCAATACTCGTTTTCATGACTCTGCCCCAATTTTTGTACCATATCTCAATAAGTATCGACTATCTAAACTCTTTTTCACCATTCTATGCCTATTCTGCACCATAATTTCGGTTAGCATTCACCGTTATTCTCATTCTCACCATATATACTTGTTTTACACCACCCATCCATACTCGTTTTTATCATTCTACGTTCTTTCTATTCCATATTTCGGTTAGAATAACTTATTAGTACTTGTTTTCACTAATCTAAGCTCGTTCTATACCATAATTTTGGTTAAAATTTCCCATCTATACTCTATTTCATCAACCTATGCCAATTCTTAACTATATCTCGGTTATGATCACCCATCGATACTCGTTTTAACCATTTTATGCACATTATATATCCTATTTCAGTTAGAATCACCCATACATACTCTTTTTTACCATTCTACGTATGTCTTATGCCTTATTTTGGTTAGAATACCAATCTAAACTCGTTTTTATCATTCTATGTTTATATTATACCATGGTTTTGTTTAGATCACTCGTTTATACTCGTTTTCATCATTTTATGAGCATTTGATACCTTATTTCGGTTAGAATCATATTTTATACTTGTTTCACCAATCTAGGATACTTGTATACCGTATTACGGTTAGAATCGCCCTTGTATACTCGTTTTTACCATTCCATGCCTATTCTACAGAATAATGTTGGTTAGCATCACTTTCCTATGCTCATTTTCACCTTTTACACTTATTTTATCCCATATTTATGTAAGAATCACCCATTCATACTTATTTTCATCATTCTACGTTCATTCTATTCCATATTTTTGTTAGAATCACTTATTAGAATTTGTATTCACCAATTTAAGCTCATTCTACACCATAATTTCGGCTAGAATCACCCATCTATACTCGTTTTTATCAATCTATGCCTATTTAAAAGTATATCAGTTTGGATCACCCATTGATACTCTTTTATACCATTATACGCTTATTCTATAACATATTTCAGTTAGAATCACCCATCTATACTCGTTTTTGCCATTCTACGTCCGTTTTATACCATATTTTGTTTAGAATTACCGTTCTAAATATGTTTTCATCTTTCTACGCTCATTCTTATACTAACTCGTCCATCATAATCATATTTTAGCACTGGTTTTCATAAATTTAGCAACTTTTATCCCATATTTTAGTTAGAATTATCCATCTATACTTATTTTTACCAATATACATATATTCTACAATATATTTCGGTTAGAATCACTCATCTATACTCGTTTTCACGATTCTACCATAATTTTATACCATATTTTGATTAGAATCAACAATCAAAACTCGTTTTTATCATTCTACGATCATATTATTCCATGTTTCGGTTCAAATCATACATCTATACTATTTTCACCATTTTATGAATATTTGATACTTTGTTTCGGTTAGAATCGTATTTTTGTATGCGTTTCACCAATATAGGCTACTTGTATACCATATTTCGGTTAGAATCACCCTCAATTACTCATTTTCACCATTCAACGTCCATACTACACCATAAATTCTGTTAGAATCACACATCTATGCTAGTTTTAACCATTATACACTTGTTTTATACCATATTTTGTTTAAAATCACCCAACCATACTCGTCTTCATGTTTCTACCTTTATTCTATTACATATCTCGGCTATAATCACCTATTTATATTTGTTTTCACCATTCTAAGCTCATTCTATACCATAATTTCAGTTTGTATCACCATATATACTTGTTTTCATAAAACTATACCTATTCTACAACATATTTTGGTTATAATCAATCCATCAGTACTCGCTTTAACTATTCTACGCTCATTCTAAATCATATTCAGTTAGAATTGCCCATTTATGCTCATTTTCACCATTCTCGTTTTCCTAAATCTACGCCACATTCAAACTATATTTCGGTTGGAATCGCCCATCTATACTCCTTTTCACCAATCTCCGTACATTCTACACCATATTTTGGTTATAATCACTCTTCAATACTCATTTTCATGACTCTGTCCCAATTTTTGTACCATATCTCGATAAGTATCGACTATCTAATATCCTTTTCACCATTCTATGCCTATCCTGCACCATAATTTCGGTTAGCATTCACCGCTATGCTCATTTTCAACATGGCTATGTTTTACACCACCCATCCATACTCGTTTTTATCATTGTACATTTTTTCTTTTCCATATTTCGGTTAGAATCACTTATTAGTACTTGTTTTCACTAATCTAAGCTCGTTCTATACCATAATTTCGGTTAGAATTTTCTGTCTATACTCTATTTCATCAACCTATGCCAATTCTTAACTATATCTTGGTTAGGATCACCCATCGATACTCGTTTTAACCATTCTATACACATTATATATCATATTTCAGTTAGAATCACCCATACATACTCTTTTTTACCATTTCTACGTATGTCTTATGCCTTATTTTGGTTAGAATACCCGATCTAAACTTGTTTTCATCATTCTACGTTTATATTATACCATGGTTTGGTTCAGATCACTCGTTTATACTCGTTTTTATTATTTTACGAGCATTTGATACCTTATTTTCGGTTAGAATTATATTTATACTCGTTTCACCAATCTAGGCACTTGTATACCTTATTACGGTTAAAATTGCCCTTGTATACTCGTTTTCACCATTCCATGCCCATTCTACATAATAATTTTGGTTAGCATCACTTTCCTATGCTCATTTTTACCTTTTACACTTATTTTACCCCATATTTATGTAAAAATCACCAATTCATACTCATTTTCATCATTCTACGTTCATTCTATTCCATATTTTTGTTAGAATCACTTATTAGCATTTGTATTCACCAATTTAAGCTCATTCTACACCATAATTTCGTTAGAATCATCCATCTATACTCGTTTTTATCAATATATGCCTATTCAAAAGTATATCTTGTTTGGATCACCCATTGATACTCGTTTATACCATTATACGCTTATTATATAACATATTTTAGTTAGAATCACCCATCTATACTCGTTTTTGCCATTCTACGTCTGTTTTATACCATATTTTGTTAGAATTACCGATCTAAACATGTTTTCATCTTTTTACGCTTATTCTTATACTAACCCTGTCCATCATAAATCATATTTCTCAGTACTGGTTTTAACAAATCTACCCCACTTTTATCCCATATTTTAGTTAGAATTACCTATCTATACTCGTTTTGTACCAATCTAGCTATATTTTATATCATATTTCGGTTTGAATCACTCATCTATACTCGTTTTCATGATTCTACCATAATTTTATACCATATTTTGATTAGAATCAACAATCTAAACTCGTTTTCATCATTCTACGATCATATTATTCTATGTTTCGGTTCGAATCATACATCTATACTCTTTTTCACCGTTTTATGAATATTTGATACTTTATTTCGGTTAGAATCGTATTTTTGTACTCGTTTCACCAATCTAGGCCACTTGTATACCATATTTCGGTTAGAATCACCCTCACATACTCTTTTTTACCTTTCTACGCCCATACTACACCATAAATTCTGTTAGAATCACACATCTATGCTAGTTTTAACCATTGTACACTTGTTTTATACCATATTTCGGTTAAAATCATCCATCTATACTCGTCTTCATATTTCTACCTTTATTCTATTACATATCTCGGTTATAATCACCTATTTATATTTGTTTTCACCATTCTAAGCTCATTCTATACCATAATTTCAGTTTGTATCACCATCTATACTTGTTTAAACTATGCCTATTCTACAACATATTTTGGTTAGAATCAATCCATTAATACTCGTTTTAACCATTCTACGCTCTTTCTAAATCACATTCAGTTAGAATTGCCTATCTATGCTCATTTTTACCATTCTTGTTTCCCCAAATCTATGCCACATTCAAACTATATTTCGGTTGGAATCACCCATCTATACTCTTTTTCACCAATTTTCGCACATTCTACACCATATTTCGGTTATAATCACTCTTCAATACACATTTTCATGACTCTGTCCTAATTTTTGTACCATATCTCGATCAATATCGACTATCTAAACTCCTTTTCACTATTCTATGCCTATTCTGCATCATAATTTCGGTTAGCATTCACCGCTATGCTCATTTTCACCATCTATACTTGTTTTACACCACCCATCCAGACTCATTTTTATTATTCTACGTTCTTTCTATTCCATATTTCGGTTAGAATCACTTATTAGTACTTGTTTTCACTAATCTAAGCTCGTTCTATACCATAATTTCGATTAGAATTTCTCGTCTATACTCTATTTCATCAACATATGCCAATTCTTAACTATATCTGGGTTAGGATCACCCATCGATACTCGTTTTAACCATTCTATGCACATTATATATCACATTTCAGTTAGAATCACCCATACATAATCTTTTTTACCATTCTACGTATGTCTTATGCCTTATTTTAGTTAGAATACCGATCTAAACTCGTTTTCATCATTCAATGTTTATATTATACCATGGTTTGGTTCCGATCACTCGTTTATACTCGTTTTCACCATTTTATAAACATTTGATACCTTATTTCGGTTAGAATCATATTTCATACTTGTTTCACCAATCTAGGTCACTTGTATACCGTATTACGGTTAGAATCGTCCTTCTATACTCGTTTTTACCATTTCACGCCCATTCTACAGAATAATTTTGGTTAGCATCACTTTTTTATACTCGTTTATAACTTTTACACTTATTTTACCCTATATTTATGTAAGAATCACCCATTCAAACTCATTTTTATCATTCTACGTTCATTCTATTCAATATTTTGGTTAGAATCACTTATAGCATTTGTATTCACCAATTTAAGCTCATTCTACACCATAATTTCGGTTAGAATCACCCATCTATACTCAATTTTATCAATCTATGCATATTCGAAACTATATCTCGGTTTGTATCACCCATCGATACTCGTTTATACCATTCTACGCTAATTCTAAATCATATTTCAGTTAGAATCACCCATCTATACTCGTTTTTGCCATTATACGTCTTATACCATATTTTGTTTAGAATTACCAATCTAAACACATTTTTATCTTTCTACGCTCATTCTCATACTAATCCGCCGATCATAATCATATTTCAGTATTGGTTTTCACAAATCTATGACACTTTTACCTCATATTTTAGTTAGAATTATCCATCTATACTCATTTTCACCAATCTACGCATATTCTACATCATATTTCGGTTAGAATCACTCATCTATACTCGTTTTCATAATTCTACCCCAATTGTATACCATATTTCGATTAGAATCAACAATATAAACTTATTTTCATTATTCTACGATCATATTATTCTATGTTTCGGTTCGAATCATACATCTATACTCTTTTTTACCGTTTTACAAATATTCGATAGTTTATTTAAGTTAGAATCATATTTTTGCACTTATTTCACCAATCTAGGCCACTTGTATGCTATATTTCGGTTAGAATCACCCTCAAATACTCGTTTTCACTATTCCTATGCCCATACTACACCATAAATTCCGTTAGAATCACACATATTTTCTAGTTTTAACTATTGTACACTTGTTTTATACCACATTTCGGTTAAAATCACCCATCCATACTCGTCTTCGTGTTTCTTTCTTTATTCTATTTCATATCTCGGTTATAATCACCTATTTATATTTGTTTTCACCATTCTAAGCTTATTTTATACCATAATTTTGGTTTGTATCACCATCTATACATGTTTTCATAAAACTATGCCTATTCTATAACATATTTCGGTTAGAATCAACCCATCATTACTAGCTTTAACCATTCTATGCTCATTCTAAATCACATTCAGTTAGAATGGCCCATCTATGATCATTTTTGACATTCTCGTTATCCCAAATCTACGCCACATTCAAACTATATTTCGGTTAGAATAGCCCATCTATACTTCTTTTCACCAATCTGTGCATATTCTACACCATATTTCGGTTATAATCACTCTTTAATACTCTTTTTCACGATTCTGCCCCAATATTTGTACCATATCTCGATCATTATCGACTATCTAAACTTCTTTTCACCATTCTATGCCTATTCTGCACCATAATTTTGGTTAGCATCGTATCGCTATGCTCATTTTTACCTTCTACACTTATTTTACACCACATTTATGTTAGAATCATCCATCCATACTCGTTTTTATCATTCTACGTTCTTTCTATTCCATATTTCGGTTAGAATCACTTATTAGTACTTGTTTTCATTAATCAAAGCTCGTTCTATACCATAATTTTGATTATAATTTCTTGTCTACACTATATTTCATCAACCTACGCCAATTCTTAACTATATCTCGGTTAGGATTACCCATTGATTCTTATTTTAACCATTATATGCATATTATATATCATATTTCAGTTAGAATCACACATACATAGTCTTTTTTACCATTCTACGTATGTCTTATGCCAAATTTGGTTAGAATACCGATCTAAACTCATTTTTATTATTCTACGTTTATATTATACCATGGTTTGGTTCAGATCACTCCTTTATACTCGTTTTTACCATTTTACGGGCATTTGATACCTTATTTTAGTTAGAATCATATTTTATATCCGTTTCACCAATCTAGGCCACTTGTATATCGTATTTCGGTTATAATCGCTCTTCTATACTCGTTTTTACCATTCCACTCCTATTCTACAGAATAATTTTGGTTAGCATTACTTTTCTATGCTCGTTTTCACCTTTTACACTTATTTTATCCTACAATTATGTTAGAATCACCCATTCATACTCGTTTTTATTATTCTACGTTCATTCTATTCTATATTTCGGTTAGAATCACTTATTGGCAAATGTATTCACCAATTAAGCTCATTCTATACTATAATTTCGGTTATAATCACCCGTCTATACTCTATTTCATCAATCTACCCCAATTCTTAACTATATCTCGGGTAGGATCACCCAACGATACTCGTTTAACCATTATATGCATATTATATATCACATTTCAGTTAGAATCACCCATATATACTCGTTTTCACCATTCTACGTATGTTTTATGCCACCGATCTAGTCTCATTTTTATCATTCTACGTTTATATTATACCATGGTTTGGTTCGGATCACTCGTTTATACTCGTTTTCACCATTTTACGAGCATTTGATACCTTATTTTGGTTAGAATCATATTTCATACTCGTTTCACCAATCTAGGCCACTTGTATACCGTATTTTGGATAGAATTGCCCTTCTATACTCGTTTTCACCATTTCACGCCCATTCTATACAATAATTTTGGTTAGCATCACTTCCCTATGCTTGTTTTCACCTTTTACACTTATTTTATCCCATATTTAGGTTGGAATCACCCATTCATACTCGTTTTCATCATTCTACGTTCATTTTATTCCATATTTCGGTTAGAATCACTTTTTGGCATTTGTATTCACCAATTTAAGCTCATTCTATACCATAATTTCGGTTAGAATCACCCATTTATACTCGTTTTTATCAATCTATGCCTATTCGAAACTATATCTCGGTTTAGAGCACCCATCGATACTCGTTTATACCAATCATTTTACGCTCATTCTATATCATATTTCAGTTAGAATTACTCATCTATACTCGTTTTTGCCATTCTACGTCCGTTTATACCATATTTTGTTTAGAATTACCGATCTAAGCACGCTTTCATCTTTCTATGCTCATTCTCATACTAACCTGTCGATCATAATCATATTTCAGTACTGATTTTCAAAAATCTACGCCACTTTTACCCCATATTTTATTTAGAATTACCCATCTATACTCATTTTCATCAAGTTACGCATATTCTACACCATATTTCGGTTATAATCACTCATCTATACTCGTTTTCATGATTCTACCCCAATTTTATACCATATTTTGATTAGAATCAACAATCTAAACCTGTTTTCATCATTCTACGATCATATTATTCTATGTTTTGGTTCGAATCATACATATATACTCTTTTTTATCGTTTTACGAGCATTTGATACTTTAATTCGGTTAGAATCGCATTTTTGTATTCGTTTTACCAATCTAGGCCACTTGTATGCCATATTTCGGTTAGAATCACCCTCACATACTCGTTTTCACCATTCCTACAACCACACTACACCATAAATTCCGTTAGAATCACACATCTTTTCTAGTTTTAACCATTGTACACTTGTTTTATACCATATTTCGGTTAAAATTACCTATCCATACTCGTCTTCGTGTTTCTTCCTTTATTCTATTCCATATCTCGGTTATAATCACCTATGTATATTTGTTTTCACTATTCTAAGCTTATTTTATACCATAATTTTGGTTAGAATTAACCCATCATTACTAGCTTTAACCATTCTATGCTCATTCTAAATCATATTCAGTTAGAATGGCCCATCTATGCTCATTTTCACCATTCTCGTTTCCCCAAATCTTCGCCACATTCAAACTATATTTCGGTTAGAATCGCCCATCTATACTTCTTTTCACCAATTTATGCACATTCTACACCATATTTCAGTTATAATCATACTTTAATACTCATTTTTATGATTTTGTCCCAATTTTTGTACCATATCTCGATCAGTATCGACTATCTAAACTCTTTTTCACCATTATATGCCTATTTTGCACCATAATTTCGGTTAGCATCGCATCGATATGCTCGTTTTTACCTTCTACACTTGTTTTACACCACATTTAGGTTAGAATCACCCATCACTATACTCTATTTCATCAATCTATGCCAATTCTTAACTATATCTCGGTTAGGATCACCCATCGATACTCGTTTTAACCATTCCATGCTCATTCTATATCATATTTAAGTTAGAATCACCCATATATAATCGTTTTTACCATTCTACATATGTTTTATATTATATTTTGGTTAGAATACCGATCTAAACTCGTTTTCATCACTCTACGTTTATATTATACCATGGTTTGGTTCGGATCACTCGTTTATACTCGTTTTCACCATTTTACGAATATTTCATACCTTATTTTAATTAGAATTATATTTCATACTCGTTTCAATAATCTAGACCACTTGTATGCCGTATTTCGATTAGAATTGTCCGTTTATAGTTTTTTCCCCATTCCACGCCCATTCTACACAATAATTTCTGTTAGCATCACTCTCCTATCCCCGTTTTCACCTTTTACACTTATTTTATCCTATATTTAGTTTAGAATCACATATCCATACTCATTTTCATCATTCTACGTTCATTATATTCTATATTTCGGTTAGAATCATTTATTGGCATTTGTATTCACCAATTTAAGCTCATTATATACCATAATTTTGGTTAGAATAACCTATCTATACTATTTTTAATCGATCTATGCCTATTCGAAACTATATCTCGGTTAGGATCATCCATCGATACTTGTTTTAACCATTATATGCTAATTCTATATCATATTTCAGTTAGAATCGCCCATCTATACTCGTTTTCACCATTCTACGTCTGTTTTATATCATATTTGGTTTTGAGTTACCGATCTAAACAAGTTATCATTATTTCTACGCTCATTCTCATACTAACCCGTCGATCATTATCATATATCAATACTCATTTTCATAAATTTACTCTACTTTATCCCATATTTTAGTTGGAATTACACATCTATACTATTTTTCACCAATCTACGCATATTCTACACCATATTTCTGTTAGAATTATCCTCACATACTCGTTTTCACCATTCTACACCCGTTCTACATCCTAATTTTCGTTAGAATCACACATCTATGCTTGTTTTTACCATTATACACTTATTTTATACCACATTTTGGTTAAAATCATCCATCCCTACTCGTATCGTGATTCTACTTTCATTCTATTACAAATCTCGATTAGAATCACCAATTTATATTTGTTTTCACCATTCTAAGCTCATTCTATACATTAATTTCGGTTTGTATCACCACTAATACTTGTTTTTATCAATCTATGCCTATTTTACACCATATTTTGGTTAGAATCACCTATCAATACTCGTTTTAACTATTCTACACCCATTCTAAATCATATTTCAGTTAGAATCGCCCATCTATACTCGTTTTCACCATTCTCGTTTTCGAAAATCTAGGCCACATTTAAACTATATTTCGGTTGGAATCACCCATCTATACTCTTTTTCACCAATCTACGCACATTCTACACCATATTTCGGTTATAATCACTCATCAATACTCATTTTCACGATTCTGCCCTAGTTTTTATACCATATCTCTATCAGAATCAACTATCTAAACTCATTTTCACCATTCAATGCCTATTATACACCATAATTTTGGTAGCATCGTACCGCTATGCTCGTTTTCACCATCTACACTTGTTTTACACCACATTTATGTTACAATTATCCATCCATTATCATTTTCATCATTTTACGTTATTTCTATCCCATATTTTGGTTAGAATCATTTATTAGTACTTGTTTTCACGAATCTAAGCTTATTTTATACCTTAATTTCGGTTAGAATTACCCGTCTATACTCGTTTTCATCATTCTACGCCAATTCTTAACTATATCTCGGTTAGGATCACCCATCGATACTCGTTTTAGCCATTCTATGCACATTATATATATCATATTTCAATTAGAATTACCCATATATACTCGTTTTTACCATGCTATGTATGTTTTATACCATATTTTGGTAAGAATACCGATCTAAACTCGTTTTCATCATTTTACGTTTATATTATACCATGATTTGGTTTAGATCACTCGTTTATACTCGTTTTCACCATTTTATGAGCATTTGATACCTTATTTCGGTTAGAATCATATTTTATACTCGTTTTACTAATCAAGGCCACTTGTATATCGTATTTCGGTTAGAATCGCCCTTCTATACTCGTTTTTACTATTCCACGCCCATTTTACACAATAATTTTGGTTAGCATCACTTGCCTATGCTCGTTTTCACCTTTTATACTTATTTTATCCCATATTTAGGTTAGAATCACCCATTCATACTCGTTTTCATCATTCTACGTTTATTTTATTCTATATTTCAGTTAGAATCACTTATTGGCATTTGTATTCACCAATTTAAGCTCATTCTATACCATAATTTTGTTTAGAATCACCCATCTATACTCATTTTTATCAATCTATGCCTCTTCGAAAGTATATCTCAGTTAGGATTACCCATAGATACTCATTGTAACTATTATATACTTATTCTTTATCATATTTCAGTTAGAATCATCCATCTATACTCATTTTTTCAATCTACGTCTATTTTATACCATATTTAGTTTAGAATTACCGATCTAAACACGTTTTTATCATTCTACGCCCATTCTCATACTAATTCGTCGTTCATAATAACATTTCAGTGTCGTTTTCACAAATCTATGCCCATTTTACTTAGAATTACCCATTTATACTCGTTTTCACCAATCTACCCATATTCTGTACTATATTTCGGTTAGAATCACTCATTTATACTCATTTTCATGATTATACCCATATTTTATACCATATTTCGATTAGCAACATTCTAAACTTGTTTTTATTATTCTACAATCATATTATACCATATTTTGGTTCGAATCATACATCTATACTCTTTTTCACCATTTTATGAGGTTTTGATACATTTTCGATTAGAATCAAAATTTTGTACTCGTTTCACCAGTCTAGGCCTCTTGTATGCTATATTTCGATTAGAATCACCCTCACATACTCATTTTCTCTATTCGACGCCCATACTACAAAATAAATTCCATTTGGATCACACATCTATGCTTGTTTTCACCATTATACACGTTTTATACCATATTTCGGTTAAAATCACTCATTCATACTCGTTTTCGTGAATCTACTTTCATTCGATTATATATCTCGGTTAGAATCACCTATTTATATTTGTTTTCACCATTCTAAACTCATTCTATACCATAATTTTGGTTTGTATCACCATCTATACTTGTTTTCATCAATCTATGACTATTCTGTACCATATTTTGGTTAGAATCATCCATTAATACTCGTTTTAACCATTCTACACTCATTCTAAATCAGATTTCAGTTAGAATCGTCTATCTATACTCATTTTTATCATTCTCGTTTTTCCAAATCTATGTTATATTTAAATTATATTTAGGTTGGAATTTTCTATCTATACTCTTTTTCACCAATCTACGCACATTTTATACCATATTTTGATTATAATCACTCATAAATACTCATTTTCACGATTCTGCCCCAGTTTTTATACCATATCTCAATCAGGAACAACTATCTAAACTCTTTTTCACTATTCTATGCCTATTTTACAACATAATTACGGTTAGCATCGCACTGCTAAGCTCGTTTTCACCTTCTACACATATTTTATACTACATTTAGGTTAGAATCACCCATCCATACTCGTTTTCATCATTCTACGTTCTTTATATTCCATATTTAAGATAGAATCGCTTATTAGTACTTGTTTTCACTAATCTAAGCTCGTTCCATACCATAATTTCAGTTTGAATTACACGTATATACTCGTTTTCATCAATCTACGCTAATTCTTAACTATATCTCGATTAGGATTACCCATCGATACTCATTTTAACCATTCTATGCTCAATTTATATTGTATTTTAGTTAGAATCACCCATATATAATGGTTTTCACCATTCTACGTATGTTTTATACCATATTTTGGTTAGAATACCGATCTAAACTCATTTTCATCACTCTATGTTTATATTATACCGTAGTTTGTTCGGATCACTCGTTTATATTCGTTTTTACCATTTTACAGGCATTTGATATCTTATTTCTGTTAAACTCATATTTCATACTCGTTTTACCAATCTAGACCACTTGTATATCGTATTTCGATTAGAATCGTCCGTCTATACTCATTTTCACCATTTCTAGTCTATTCTACACGATAATTTCGGTTAGCATCACTTCCCTATGCCCGTTTTCAACTTTTACACTTAATTTACACTATATTTAGGTTTGAATCACCCATCCATACTCGTTTTCATCATTTTACGTTCATTATATTCTATATTTCGGTTAGAATCACTTATTTGCATTTGTATTCACCAATTTAAGCTCATTCTTGTTGACCCAAACTGGATCACAGTCAGCCTAATTTTGATAATTAACGCACTGATATCTACTATGACTCAATATGACACATCAACTACTGGACATGACATCAACAAACTTTGTCAAATTGCTGCTACATCATCTTTGTAGTGTTCAGAGTCTGTAATTTTATCTTTGTTTGAGTCTAGGGAACATGTAAGTTGAGTCGTACTGTAGCATGTCAACTACTCAACATATTTCCTATAGCTCCACCAAACAAACAACCAAGCCTTAAAACCAAACTGAACCAAACCAAACCAGCTCAACCCACCTTATAGAGCTTCTGGTTTGAGGCAGACCGAGTTCGGACCAAACTTGGTCCCTGACCGAACTCAGGCCGAACTCGGTGCCCAAAAAACCAGCAACCTAATTTTTTGCTCCACCTTTTGACAAGCTTTCCAACGTTCAAATTTTTGAACGTTTGAGGACAGAACTCGGGCCAAAATCTGCCCCCCAAGACTAGTATAAATAGAGCATGATTTCTTCCATTTTAAATCATCTCTCAAGCTTTCAATCTTCATAAGCTCTATACATTCTAAGCCATACCCTTCCAAATTTCCATAGCCACAAACTTCCTAAGCCCCAAGTACCTCTGTGCGATTCAGCTAGAAGTTCTGTGCAAGAGTCGTAAAGTGTTCTTACTTGGAAAATTCTAAGTTTTGCTTTTCATTGTGAAGTGAAGTCTTCGAGCTCTTCGGATCAAAGCTCATATATGTAAAGAAGTGGCAAGCCTTTGGATCAAAGCTTGTGTTTTCACGAATAGTAGATTTCAACTCCGAGCTAGAGTTCTTGGGCCTGGACTAGTCCTCCATGAGGGAAACTATGATAAAATTACTGTATTTGTGTTTGCTCTTCCTTACTCTATTTACTTTCCGTATTATTATTTTTTTGATTATTTACTCTGTTAGTAGTTGCTTCCTGGACTTAGTCTTAATCAGTTTTTAATTGGTCACTAGAGACACAAAACATTATTCACCCCTCTCTAGAGTTGCCTACACGTAACTTTAATTGATATCAGAGCATGGTTCTCTTGATAAAGGATTAACACCCTAGAGCATATCTATGGCAACTGCACGACCAATTTACACCAACAAAGATGAAGGCCAATCCATAAATAGGCCACCCCTATTTGACGGTACCAACTACACTTACTGGAAGACACGCATGAGTTTCTATCTGAAATCACTAGACTTTAACCTATGGACCATAGTTATAGATTGTTATAAGAAGCCTTCTAGAATTGTCATTGATAGAAATCTTGTAGAGAAACCTCATGACAAATATACAGACCTAGAAAAAAATAGACAAGTCTAGATGCTAGGGCTATTAATTCTCTCTTCTGTGTTGTAGACAGGACTGAGCTTAACAGGGTATCTACCAGCGCTACTTCACATGAAGTATGGAAGCTTCTGGAGGTGAGCCATGAAGGAACTGTGGTGCCCCGTTCCCCCTATTAGGGAAGCGCGACTAAGAAATACAAGACGGTATCGTTCGACCGGGATAGATTGAAACAGGAACCCATCCTCTTTATGGATTTGCTTCTTCGAAATCGATTCCCATATTCAGTGGACCATTCCCCCAGGATCGACTTAGCGGCAGAGTCAAGAGGGACCTCTTCGCTGCATCTTTTGTTGCCTAAGTTTCGCTGTCGCTTGTTGCCTTCGTGCCTTGAGTTGGTTTTCGGATTTGCTTGCAATTTCTTGAACGGTTTCGATAGATTTCATTATTTTCGTTCATTGAACTGCACTTCAATTCTGATAAAGGAAAGAGTGGAAGAGGTATTGATTAGCTGTTCATGGCAATGCAGGTGAACGAACAGTAAGCGGCGCTCGAGCGGAGTCCTGAAGCACCTCTTTCCTTCCTTTCCCCAACCAACTAAGTGAGTGGCTTATATTCGATTCAGTTGGCCCTTCTTCCAATCTTCACACCTAAAAATCTTGCATTCTTGTTTGCCCCGATCAAACGATACCAAGTAATAACTAAAAGAAGTCAAGATAAAAAGGGAATAGACTTGGATTATTATGCTTATCATTCAATTTGGGAATGATTACTTATACTGCATGCTTGTTCGTTTGGAATGTTCATCATATGCATAAATACAAGTTAGAATTCATACTCTTCTTTAAATTATGCTATGAATAGAACTCATCCTGAATGTAATAAACTGAACAGGGAGACTATACAAAACTAGATCTTCCCTTGTTACTGTCATGTGCCTGATATTGCCCTGAAATGCCTCAACTGCTAACTTAGTGTATTACGTTGGTCACGAACAACTTGTGCACAAGGTCAATGGTTCCTGCGGACGGTCGCTGGGGCACTGGCACCGATCAGGTCCGGATGGAACTTCACGATAGTCTCCTGCATCTGGACGGGATGGTCTGTAGCCACTACTAAATCTTTGCTACATGCCATGGCATACGCCAGTGATCCCCTTGTATATTTAAACCTGTTGCAAGCTAACTTGTGTCTTCGTGGCAGGGAAGGCATGGTAAGTATTGTACAGGTGGCTCAGACGGGCAGGTAAGAGTCACCGAACGGTGGCAAGTTCATTTCAGTAGTTTTATTATATATGACTGCTTGTAAAATAAACTAAGGCAAGATAGAAAGACCACAAATAATATGCATGCTTTATATAAACAACGTGTTGATTGGTATAGTTGGGTTAGGTCGCCTTCACCAGTATATTTTGATGTACTGACCCTCATTGAAACAGGTTCCCCGTACTAAGGAGATCCGAACGAGGAGCTAAAGTTGTCTTCTCGATCCAGTCCAGCTGTCGGCGTGTTCAAATTGCGCCTTTGAAGCATTTTGAAGCAAGAGCATGCAACCCAAACACAATGCAGCTCAAAGGGAAAGCCGTCATCCCTCCAGGAGGTCTTATATTTTAAAGTTTAGTAAAGGGATATAATGTACAGGACTGCTATCTCATTTTGTGTCAACACTTTTGTAAGCCCGTGCGGCAATTAGCTGACTCGTTCAAGAGTTTGTAATAGATGTTCATTATCAATAAAAATAACTTTTCCATGTTTCAAATCTGTGTTTCAATTTATCTACGTACTCTGAATATGTGCTCGCTATGCGAAATAAAATAACTTAGCCTTGTGCGGTGCGCAACCTAGGCCCACACGACGGTCACGCCCTGGGGACGACTATCGATTCTACGAAATCGGGACGTGACATATTGGTATCAGAGCACAGCTTCAAGTTTCTTTGACCCTTCGTATGGGAAAAGTTTCTTTTACGATAAATTTCTGTGCGAACTCTTGAACTCGTTAGGCCAAAATGAGATATGTTCATACAATGAGTTCATAATACATTATGATATGATGTAATTTACCTTCTTTTGAAGGAATGGCACCAGCGCAATCCTCAACGCTAGCACCGGGTGAGACGCAAGCCCAAGGAAGTAGTTCGGGTACTTCGGGAAGTTCACGGAGCCAGCGAGCCATGTCTCGCGTCGATCCCATTCAGAAAATGATGCTGATGTTGGAAGCCAACCAACAAAGTGAGGAGGCTCGCTACGAATGGGCCGGGAAGCGAGGGGAGGAAAGGCAACTCAAGTTTCAAGAGAATGAAGAAGCTCGATTCCCAGTCCAACAGAAGCAGGTAGATATCCTGTAACAGATCGTGCAGACTTTGGCCTCCAACCATTCTGCGACAATAGCGGCGACTCTGGTGGAGCAGCCCGTGCTTGAAGTCGAGATACCTCAAAATCCGAGGAAGAGGGATGTGACTGCCTTCGACTTTGGCAACTTCAAGAAAGTCTGTAATACTCCATTCAACGGGACTGAGGACCCAATCGTGGCTCTAGATTGGTTGGCCGAACTTGAAGACCATTTCTCCCTGCTAGAGGTCCCCGAAGAGAAGTGCGTCGCATGTGCTCAAATACAGCTCCGTCTTAACGTGCACGATTGGTGGGACGTGCATCGACGATCTCTTCAAGTTGACCATGGAGAGGAGGTGATCTCTTGGGCGAATTTTCGTGCCGCATTTGAAGAGGAGTTCATACCCCCTCCTGTGTGTCGTCAGAAGAAGAACGAGTTTGTGCAGCTGCGGCAGGGCAGCATGACAGTTAAATAATATTTCGTCGAATTCAACCGACTCTCCAAATTTGCTAGCGCCTATTTACCTGATGCAGCGAGTCGAGCTAGAAGGTTTGAAGGTGGTTTACGCCCTGCCATCCATGCGTACGTTGTCGTTCATCAATACGAGACTATGCGGGGAGACCTGAACCATGCCCTATCTCTTGAACCTTCCTTATGTTGCTGCCGGCGCTGTGCATACCTCCAATCACAAACGCCATAGCAACGAAAGAGGAAACAATGTTGCAAAGTGCCCTAACAATGGTGGTCCACAAAGATGAATCCCAAGGCAACCGTGTTCCTACTGTAAGAAGCCGGGGCACACGGTAGACAACTGTCGAAGAAAGCTCAAGTTATGCCTCGTTTGTGGGGATCCAGACCATGCCGTTCCTGACTATCAATTGAGCCGCCACAATCATCGTCCTCAACATAATGTTTCCTAGCAGTAGGTTCTATTTCTAAGTTTTGAGGACAAAACTTCCAATTAGTTGGGTAGGATGTGGTGCCCCGTTCCCCCTATTCGGAAAGTGTGGCTAAGAAATACAAGACGGTATCGTTCGATCGGGATAGATTGAAACAGGAACCCATCCTTTTTATGGATTTGCTTCTTCGGAATCGATTCCCATATTCAGTGGACCGTGCCCCCAGGATCGACTTAGCGGCAGAGTCAGGAGGGACCTCTCCGCTGCATCTTTTGTTGAATCAGTTTTCGCTGTCGCTTGTTGCCTTCGTGCCTTGAGTTGGTTTTCGAATTTGCTTGCGATTTCTTGAACGGTTTCGATGGATTTCATTATTTTTGTTCGTTGAACTGCACTTTAATTTCGATAAAGAAAAGAGTGGAAGAGGTATTAATCAGCTATTCGTGGCAATGCAGGTGAACGGACAGTAAGCGGCTCACGGGCGGAGTCCTGAAGTGCCTCTTTCCTTTCTTTCCCCAACCAACTAAGCGAGTGGCTTATATTCGATTCAGTTGGCCCTTCTTCCAGTCTTCACACCTAAAAATCTTGCATTCTTGTTTGCCCCGATCAAACGATACCAAGTAATAACTAAAAGAAGTCAAGATAAAAAGGGAATAGACTTGGATTATTATGCTTGTCATTCAATTTGGAAACGATTACTTATATTGCATGCTTGTTCGTTTGGAATGTTCATCATATACATAAGTACAAGTTAGAATACATACTCTTTTTTAAATTATGCTATGAATAGAACTCATCCTGAATGCAATAAACTAAACAGGAAGACTATGCAAAAGTAGACGTGTCACGCCTCGCTTCCCAAGATACGGTGGGTCGGGTACGTAACTACATCCCCAGCTACGCCCCATATGAATACTGTCACATTCGTATCAGTGATTGTCGCCCGTAAGTCTTTTAGAATAAAATGCAAGTCATGCTGCAATATATCTAAACCAAAATACTCTGATTTATTTACAATCAGATAAGTCTTTACAACAGCTCCTTGTTAAAGTTACATAATTATAGTTGCAACTACTAGGTACTATACTTTCTGAAGTCACTTGCTGATTACTCCTCGCTCTCGTCTACATTGTAGAGGGGTAGCATTTCCTTATTTTCTTCTTCAATCCCTAGTGAACAATACTAGGTCGTCAGAACGACAAGCAAGTCCTCGGCCAAGAACGGTAAACAATGAAAGATATGATATTAGAGTAAAGAGCAATAGTTAAAGGAAATAAGAGAATAAACATAATATGGTATACTTGACTTGAATAACTCCTAATCTAATTCTCCTATAGCATTTATAAATCAATCATCACAATCCTATGTTACTACCACAATACACAATCAGTTTCCTAAATGATGATGCAGTTTGGAGAACAAACCATAAATAACCACTTCACCTAGTTTCCTGCCACAAATCCCGTTGTGAAGGATTTTTGGTGTGACTTGAATGGCACGGTACTTAGAATCCGGCCCCGCCCTCGTGGCTTAATCTTGAATTCACCTATTCGAGTATTATAATTAGAGATATGTGTGTTTTTAATTGGTGACTTGAAATAGAAGAGCATGAGGTTATAAATCCGGCCTAGCCTCCTTTGGGCCAATCTTGAATCCACCCATTCGATTATTTTTCCTTTTGGATCGAAGAATATGCAATTATAATTAGGGTGACTTGAAAATAGGATGGCACGGGGTTATGATCCGGCCCAGCCCCTCATGGGCAACATAAAGTGAGCTAAGCCTCACCCGCTCACTTAGCAAGGCCTTGTGAGAGAGCCTAAACCGCTGAATTCAGCCAGAGTTTAAAATTATGTGGCAAAATTTCGTAGGTGGTCATTTATGCTGTTCTCTCCTGCCCAATGCTTCTAGCCTAAAACTACACTCATTCCTTATTCTAATTATTTTATAGGTTGAGTCTCTGCTCCATATAAAAAAAATTGGAATGCATGTCCAGGAAAATGCAAAATATCAACTTGAACACAAGTATTTAATCACCCAATTCAAGGTATCGACTTTCACAGAGCAGGTCATCAGTTGGCCTGAATTGATTTCTTCGTGTCCGTGTCCTGTGTATTCTAGACTTCCACTAGTTACTCCTAGTTTAAGTAAAATCTCTAGTGGTCTGAAGTGTGTGAATCTAGGGTTTAAACATTGGGATGTCGGCGATATCTCATAATATTAAAATATTGGTTAACTCCCGGAATTCTTAAAAATTTCGGCAGAGTTTCCTTTGTATTCTGCTCTAGGAAATTTTTAACAATTTATAATTTCCACCCGGAGCAACCCTCCGTAGCATTCCCGGGCTCGCCGACCCCTTCGGTGGATCAACTCTCAACACCGAAATCCACGCAATTAATATAACTCCATAAAATAGTAATTTATTCTTACTTTTGGAAAAAAAAAAATACCTTAGTGCTAGCAATCTATACTTCGTGTAGTATAAACTACAAAAGTTCAAATTCCACAACAATGTTAGTGTTATACAAAAAGTAATAAATAAGAATAACCAATGGATTATATATATATATATATATATATATATATATATATATATATATATATATATATATATATATATATATAGCCAAGTTCATTTACACATTCCTACACATAACACAGATAGTATAATTCAATTCTATATTCTTTGTATAAAGAGTATGTAATTGCTTCTACCTCAATTATGTCCTAGTGGTTGTAAGGTACTATATATGTCTAAAAACTTTTATCCTTCATGTAATCAATTTACTTATCATTGGAACCATCAATCTTTCTAATATAGATCAAATCTGAATTTCATTATCCGTATCAAGAGTTCGTATAGTATCTATATTATATCAAACAATTCCAATGAGATTCTTATATCTTAGCTCGTATATTCCATCCCCCGAGTTGATTGTAACTTAATCCTCATAATATAATTATGTATTATATATATAGGTGTATACCTAAACATGTAAATATACATTGATACTTAACATACCAAGGAATACATATGCACATACACATATCTATATATATAAATACATATATATGTATACATAAGAAGCGCATATATGTATATATGATTTGACAAATGTAATTTATGATTTTCATATCTCCTAGGCATCGAAATATACATAAGTGTACATATGTATAAGTATACCTAGACGAATGATTATATAATATTAGTTATTTCCAATCTAATTACTCCCCTAAAATTCCAAATTAATTCTAATAGAGAGAAAGTGCAAGGTGAGGACTTGCCTTGGTTCTGGATTTCTAGGTTTTTCCCGAGTGTCGACGTCGATTCCCTAATTCAGGAGAATTAATGGTTAATAGGGCCAAAATCAAACTTCTGGAAAACCTAAATTGAATTCTTTTGAAGAAGAAATTGGGAAAAAAATTAGTATACCTAGGTTTTCTTTAGGAAGAAGGAGAAGTACTGTGGTGTTCGTGTCCGACGAGGAGCGGCGGCGGTGTCTGACAAAGTGGTGGGGGCGTTCGCTTGCGGGGTGGGAGTCGGCGTCGGCGGCGTCCGACTGCGACAACAGCGGCGGCAGCGGCAGCAGCAGTACAGCAGTAACAGCAGCGGTAGAGGCAGCAGCGGCGGTAGCGGCGGCGCATCGGCGGCAGCGGCGGCGGCCAACGGCGGTGGCAGCAGCGGCAACAGCAGCAGTAAAAACAGCAGCAGTAGTGATAGTAGTAGTAGGAGTAAGGAAAGAAAGGAGGAGGGGTTTTATTGAGGATAAAATAGGAGAAATCAGATGTATTAGAAATGTAAGGGAGGAGGAGAGCTTGCCATCTCCTCCCTTGGAAATGGAGATGAAGGGAGGATACTACAGGTAGAGAGATGGGTGGTGAGTCAGGGAGAAGCTGCTGGTTTCTCCTCTTCTTCCCATGGGTTTTGGAAATTTGCACAAGACCCCTCTCCAAAAATAGAATTTCCTATATAACTAGTTCCCTTGCAATTGGGAATTTGCAAAATCTAAATGATTAATTACATATATATATTAGAGAGACAAAATGGAAAAATAAAATTAAGTAAATAGGTAGCAACTATGACACTCTATCCTCCTTAGAAAAAATTTTGTCCTCGAAATTTAAATCAAAGAGTAGCTAACCTTGATCAGCAAATAGGTATGGAAATTGCTTTCGCATGTCTTCCTCTTTTTCCCAAGTTAATTCCCCTGGAGAGTCCTTGTTCCAAGCCACTCGAACTAATGGAATGATCCGATTCTGGAGTATTTTGTCTCTATGATCCAAAATTTCAACAGGTCGTTGTTCGACGTGTAGAGTTGGTCCGATAGTGATTTCTGAATGATCCAGTATATGGTTCGGATCTGGTACATATCTTCGGAGTTGAGATACATGAAATATATTATGTACCCCTTCTAGTGTTGAAGGTAGGGCTAGTTTGTAAGATACTTTCCTAATTTTCTCTAGTATGTCAAATGGTCCAATATATCTTGGACTCAGCTTCCCTCTGGTCCCAAATCTAATTGTCCTTTCTAACTGACCATCTGTTTGTGGATGGTATGCTGAACTAAATTTTAACTGAGTGCCGAGACTTTCTTGCAGACTCTTCCAGAAATGTGAAGCAAATCTATTGTCTCTATCTGAAACTATACTTACCGGTATTCCATATTGACTGACAATTTATTTCATATACAGGTCTGCTAATACTTCGGTTGGTTGTCCTACTCGGAATGGTATAAATCAAGCTGATTTAGTAAGCCTGTCTATGATGACCCAGATAGCATTGTTACCTCTTTGGGTCTTAGGTAGCCCAGTCACGAAATCCATTGTGATATGTTCCCATTTCCATTCAGAAATTGGAAGAGGTTGAAGAAGACCTGCTGTCCTTTGATGTTCTGCTTTTACTTGCTGGCAGACAAGATATTTGGACACAAATTTAGCAATTCCTCGCTTCATTCCATGCCACCAAAAATTCTGTTTTAGGTCCTTATACATCTTAGTACTCCCTGGATGAATGGAATATTGCGAGTTATGAGCTTCTGACATAATTTCTGTTCTTAGATTTCCATTGGGTAGACACAATCGATTTTTGAATCTTAACGATCCATCTGTATGCTTCCTTATTCCAGTCTGGAGTCCTTCCTCGATTTGGTTCCATATTTTCTGGAGTTTAGGGTCTCCTTGTTGAGCTTCCTTAATTCTGTCTACTAGAGAAGATTATATTTGTAAATTTTCCTATAATCCTTCTGATGTTGGATATATTACTTCAATTCCCATCTTATTTAGGTCCTTGAGAATTTCCTTCGGTGTATTCATGAAGAATGACATTAGTTTCCTGCTTAAGGCATCAGCTACTTTATTTGCTTTGCCTGGGTGATATTCTAATTCCATATTAAAGTCTTTGAGTAATTCCAACCATCTTCTTTGCCACATATTAATGTCTTTCTGAGTGAACACATATTTCAGACTTTTGTGATCTGTATATATCTTAATTCTCTCTCCGTATAAATAGTGTCGCCATAGTTTAAGTGCAAAAACTACAGCCGCTAATTCTAGATCATGAGTTGGGTAATTCCTCTCATGTTGCTTCAGTTGTCAAGAGGAATAAGCTATAACCTTTCTGTGTTGCATCAGTACACAACCTAGCCCCTTTCCTGATGCATTGTTGTATATTTCATATCCTCCTGATCCCGATGGTAAGGCCAGTACCGGTGCTGAAATCAATCTTTCTTTCAATTCATCAAAAGCTGTTTGGCATTTCTCTGTCCAATTGAATTTCTCTTCCTTTCGGGTCAGCCGAGTTAATGGTTCTGCAATTCTTGAAATTTTTTCCACAAATCTCCTATAGTATCCGGCTAATCCCAAGAAACTTCGAATTTCTGCTACAGACTTTGGCGTTGGCCAGGATTTAACAGCTTTTACCTTCTTTGGATCTACTGAAATACCTTCTCCGGTGATTATATGACCTAGAAATGATATTTGATTTAGCCAAAATTCATATTTACTGAATTTAGCATACAATTGTTCCTGCCTTAGGGTTTATAATATTACCTTCAGATGTTCTTCGTGTTCTTCCTCATTCCTTGAATATATGAGGATGTCGTCAATAAATACAATTATGAATTTATCTAAATACTGGTAGAATATTCGATTCATTAGGTCCATAAATATAGCAGGAGCATTTGTTACCCCCAAAAGGCATGACCAGGAACTCATAATGTCCATAACGAGTCCTAAAGGCAGTTTTCTGAATGTCTTCCCTCTTGACCTTCACTTGATGGTATCCAGATCTTAAATCAATCTTTGAAAATACCTTAGCTTCCCCTAATTGATCAAATAATTCATTTATTCGGGGAAAAGGGTACTTATTCTTGATTGTTACTTCATTCAGGGCTCTATAATCAATCACCAATCGTAGGGTCCCGTCTTTCTTTTTCACGAAAAGTACTGGTGCACCCCACGGTGAAGCACTGGGCTGAATAAATTCTTTTGCTAATAATTCCTTTATTTGTTTATTTAGTTCAGCCAATTCTTCCTTATTCATCGGATATATTTTATTGGCTATAGGTGCTGCTCCAGGCACCAAATTGATGGAATATTCTATTGCTCTATCTGGTGGCAATCCTGGTAATTCATCAGGAAATACATCCTTGAATTCCTTTACTATCTTTGGAAATTGTTTCTTTTCTAGTTCTTGAAATCTTCCTTGAATTGGTAGTTAAAATTTTTCTAAGTCCATAGCATCAAATTCTTTCTGATCTCGAACAAATTCATATAGCTCTCCATTAGTGAGCTAGAACTGGACCTTTCCTTGACCACAGTCTATATTTGCCAATGTCTTGGTTAACCAATCGATTCCTAGCACTATATCATAATTGTTCATTGAAAATACTAACAATCTTACTTGAAAAGCTACACCACCTAATTTAACTGGACAAGCTTCACAGACCCGACTAATTTTTGCCGTACCATTACCCGTAAGAATATTTAATTTCTTAAGTAATGGTTACGATTTAATTTCATGAAGAACTATAAATGCTGATGATATAAGTGAATGGGTTGCCCCAGAATCAAATAATACTGATGTCGGACAAGTTGAAACTAGAATAGTACCTGTTACCACCTCTCCGGCTAGTTCTGTCTCATCAGTATTCATCATGAACTCATGCCCTTGCTTTTTCTTTTTTCCAGGTTGAGGTTGGCTCGTTCTCTGAGCTTGCTGGAATTGGTGGGTTTGAGATGCAAAGGGCAGTCTTTGCTGATTCCCATAAGTCAGCATGGCTTGAGGCATTGGTGCTTGTATCAAAGGTCGGGGACCATTTTCTTGAAACATAGGCCTGATATTGTTTCCTCGGAATGGAGGCCATGATCCCTGGTATTGGTTTTGTGTCGTTGATCCGGAAGTTCGTTGTAGTGAACATTGGACAGTCTGATGCCTATCCGATCCATACTTTAGACAGAGACCCAGGAATTTCCTGCAGTCAGCCTTAATATGACCTGGTTTGTGACAAAAGTGTCAAATAATTAGTCCTCCAGAGACACTAGTTTGGAAACGTTTGGACGATCCTTGCCATGAATGCTTTAAGGATGGATTTCCTATTTCTAAGGCCCTTTTCTGAGGTTGGGATCGAAGCGCTTGTTCTTTATTTAACATCCTTTCCTGACTTCAAGCCGCTTCAGTAACCTCGGGATAAGTTTGGCACTGATAAGCCGCAACTCTGCTTTTTAGCTGACTCCCTAGTCCTTCTAGGAATCTAGATACTTTGGTCTCTTCGTCAGCTATTAAATTTGGAGCAAAACGACTAAGTCTGGAGAATTCAGCAACATATTCATCTACTGTGAGTTTTTCTTGTTTTAAGTGAGTGAACTGTCATTCCAACTCAATTCTAGCTGATTTTGGGAAGAACCTCCCTTCAAAATTTCTTTTGAATTCCCCCCAGGTTATTTTGTCTTCCGAATCCTCAGGATTTTCAGCACTCCACCAGTGCTCAGCGATGTCTTCTAATTAGATTCGAATTATGGACACCATATCTTCAGGACTGATCTTTGCTACCCTCAATAACCCTTCTATAGTCCTAATCCACTGCCCGGCTTCGATTGGGCTCTCCGTTCCCTTAAACTTAGGAGGATTCAGGTTCCTAAAATACTTCAGCGAACCATCCTTGGAGTTGGTAGATGTTTGCAAATGTTCCAACATCGTGGCAGTTATGGTCAAGGCCGTATCCGCACGCCGATTGTTGGATTCCAGAATTTGTTGGAATAACTTATACACATCTCCGATAGAGGGTTCTGTCTGAGTTTGCGAGGATGATGCGTGGGATTGATCGTGGTTAGACATTATCCTGAAAATATCCAAATAAAATTTCTCAGGAATAATCCTGAGATTGAAGAATATAAAGGATGTTGAAATTCCTAAGAATTTATTGGAAATTAGAGAGACATATAGGTATATAAAAGCATATTTTATTCACTTAAAGTAAAAATGTGATACAAATATGCTACTAGAGTTACTTGCACATAGGCATATGCATAAACTTAAGATTAATTACATTCCCATATTTTCTCCCCTGCCTAACTTCCATATATATACACATACACCTTACTTTTCACAAAAAGACACCTGATGGATAGGAGATCCTTACACATACGAAGTCTAGTCCAACCACTACCAAAAAAAGTCAAATTAGCGACGCCAAAAAACGTCGCCAAATGACAATAAAATGTCGCTAAACTCGTTTAGCGACGTAATTAGCGACGTTTTAACGCAGTCGGAAGAAACCAAGTCGCTGAACGGAAAAATGTCGCTAAACGTCGCTATGCCGACGTATTTTAGCGACTTTATTGAGTCGCTAAATGTAGCGACGTTTAGCGACGCGGCGTCACGAAATAGCGACGTTTATTAAAGTCGCTAAACGTCGCTCATTAGCGACTTTTATAGCGACGTAACAGCGACGTCTTTAATGACCTGGCAGTACTGCCATGTCAGCAATTTTCGACGTACAACGACATATTTTTAGCGACGTTTAGCGACGTCGTTAGCGACGGTTACTGACATGTCGCTAATTAGCGACTTGTTTAGCGACTTATAAAAACGTCGCTAGACGTCGCTAAACGTCGCTAACTACGTCGCTAAATTTACAAAAAAATTAAAAAAAAAAACTGAATTGTTCCAAACTATTATTCCTCTAATTTATAAATTTGTAATTAAAAATAGACCCGGAGCAACCCTCCGTTGAATTCTATGGGTTCGCCGACCCCTTCGATGGAACACAAACATTATAGACAGACAATAAAAGTATCACAGTTATAAAAGTATCACAGTATCACAGTCACACAAAATGGGCATAAACAGCATCACAAAATACATAATATATAAGTATCAGAGTATCACAGTAACACAAAATGCATAATATATAAGTATATGAAACATTATAGTATCAATCTCGAGGATTTCCAAAACGGGGCTGATACCAGTCCCTCAAATACTGCGCATAAACAGCGTTTATGTTATCAAGCTCCGCTATGGGTGCTGGATGACTGGAACTCCCCGTCTGATATACAGCCGCGATAGGTGCTGGGTGACTGGAACTCCCCGCAGGTGGTATCTCTTCCTCCTTAACAGTAGGAGGTATCACTTCCTCCTTAACAGTAGGAGGCATCACTTCCTCCTTAACAGTAGGAGGTGTCGCTCTCTTGGGTGCCATCTGGTAAGATAGATGAAAACAAAGAATTAGCAGTATAATAATGATACCATAATATCTTATAATAATGATAATTCTTTGCAATTGAAAATGAAATTGAATTATGAGATTTGGATGATAAAGATTAAAGTAAATAGTAGTATCTAAGACACACACACAAAACCAGTGGCTCGACTGATACACTGAGACACAGTGGTTGAGGCACACTGTGCACACACACAAAACCAGTTTTCACAGTGTGCACTGACTGGGGAACCCGACACTCTCACATCCCCCAAATGCAAATACCCAAACTCACACTACAACTAACAATTGATGCCTAGGTCTTGTACACCTACACACACGTATAGTTGAGCTATTTTCAAATTCCAGTCTTATATACCTACAGACCAGTATTTTGAATACCAGTTTCGGGTGTAAGTTGGTATAAGATACTAGATGCATCAAAGATTACAAAGCTCAACATCTTATATGTCTTAAGACTTGCATTAAAGAAAGTGACGGATTCTGACTAGATTTTACAAGAGTTAAAACCATGTTACAAACTCACTTCTATGTAACCATATTAATTTTCATCTAAAGATTTAGAACAATTAGTTATGGTTATTATCAAATAATCCATAGATCTGATTTAGTACACAATCAGGTATAACTATTTTGTTCACAACCTATAATAATACACTTAAGGGATTCAATTATGAAAGAATGTATCAATATTTAGAGAGTCAAGAAAACAATCTACAACTTTATTATCGAAGTAAGAGTATTCCATGTGATTAGTAAAATAAATAATAGCAATGGATAATAGGTAAACACAGAGTAAACACAGAGTAGCTCAACATCTTATATTTAGAGAGTCAAGAAAACAATCTACAACTTTATTATCGAAGTAAGAGTTTTTTTTTAGATCCCTGCAAGTTTTTTTTAGTCAAGAAAACAATCTGCAAGTTTTTTATATATATATAGAATGCATAATAGAGAGAGAAAGAGAGAGAGAGAGTGCCAAAACCTAAACATGATCTAAGATAGGATAAATCATGTAATTTTTAATTAAAATTTATTTCATATCTAATTATTCTACCATAATAATCAACTTGAGTATAATAAAATAAAATAAAAGTCTGCAAAATAGAAACTAGCATTCACATATACATAAGATTTTCAATAATTAGTTTATTACTTGTCCCTTAAATATACTTAATATTTAAATCTCAGAGTTCGTAAAAAGAAAACACACTACAATAATACTATTATGCATGCTATAATATGGTAGATAAATTCAAATCCTAACCCTAAACCTAACCCTAACCCTAACCGTAACCCTAACCCTAAACCTAACCCTAACCCTAACCGTAACCCTAAACCTAACCCTAACCCTAAACTGCGTCTGTGTGTGTGTGTCTGCGTCTGTGTGTCGTGTGTGTGTGTCGTGTGTGTGTCTGCGTCTGTGTGTGTGTCGTGTGTGTGTGTCGTGTGTATCTGTGTGCGTGTGTCGTGTCTGTCAAGTGTGTCTTGTGTCAGTGTCACATGAGAGAGAGAGAGAGAGAGAGAGAGAGATTACCTAGAGCTCGAGAAGGAGGAGGGGGATGCCGGAGTAGCCGCAGCCGTGGATGCGTCGGTCGTCGGAGAGGGGGGGCGGGGGAAATCGAAACGTTTTCGAAATTTTCGACAGATCGAGAAAAGAAACCTGAGCCCTAATTAAACAAAATTTAGCGACGTTTAGCGACGTCAAATAAAAACGTCGCTAAAATAAAAATTAGCGACGCCAACGACGTCGCTAAATACGTTGCTAAATGTTTTTGATAGATACGTCGCTAATTACGACGCTAAACGTCGCTAAATCAGATATATTAGCGACGTTTAGCGACCTTAATTGAACTTATAGCGACTATTCGTTTAAAATCTTAATAAAAGTCGCTAAACGTCGCTAAATGTCGCCATTTAGCGACGACTAGCGACGATTTTTACCGAGTCGCAAATTTAGCGACGTTTTTACTTGGAGTCGCTAAAATACGTCGCTAATCCCGCTTATTCTTGTAGTGAACTTTCCCATGATACGGGTCTATTCTTGAGTAAGGATTGTGGCTTCATGATGTAATTCTTGGAAGTCAGTTAATGTCCCTTCATACCCTTCTAGCTTAGGATAATCATATTCATATTCTGGGTCCCGTACGTAGATATAATATGTTTCTCTTTCATGGTCCACTTCAGCACCATCTTCTAAATCTCTAATGACTGGACGTAAGATACCATAATGCACTTCGTAGAGGGGTATATGATACCAATCTGGTAGATGCCATAATTCCCTTATGTATTGCTGATAGCCATAGAGTGTGCGATCACTCCTATCCTACCAGACGCTTGGAAGGAAAAGATCCATGTCCTATATCAAAATAAAAATTTAGTAAAAAAATATTTATAGTAAGAAAACCAAAGTTTCTTAAAATACCTTTGCTCCCTCTTTTCCAGTCTCTGATATTTCCTATCTTAGGGCATTTCTTATGGTTTAAGGAGTCTAGCGCTCTCTTATTCCTGACATATACTCTGTAATACTTAGACTTGCACCTTATCCTAGGTTCTTCATTTTCAGGTCCTACCTAGGTTTCCTAAAAGCATGACCTGCATGGGCCACCACTAAAAGACGTGTCATGCCCCGCTTCCCAAGATACGGTGGGTCGGGTACGTAACTACATCCCCAGGCTACGTCCCATACGAATACTGTCACATTCGTATCAGCGATTGTCGCCCGTAAGTCTTTTAGAATAAATGCAAGTCATGCTGCAATATATCTAAACCAAAATACTCTGATTTATTTACAATCAGATAAGTCTTTACAACAGCTCCTTGTTAAAGTTACATAATTATAGTTGCAACTACTAGGTACTATACTTTCTGAAGTTACTTGTTGATTACTCCTCGCTCTCGTCTACATTGTAGAGGGGTAGCATTTCCTCATTTTCTTCTTCAATCCCTAGTGAACAATACTAGGTCGTCAGAACGACAAGCAAGTCCTCGGCCAAGAACGATAAACAATGAAAGATATGATATTAGAGTAAAGAGCAATAGTTAAAGAAAATAAGAGAATAAACATAATATGGTATACTTGACTTGAATAACTCCTAATCTAATTCTCCTATAGTATTTATAAATCAATCATCACAATCCTATGTCACTACCATAATACACAATCGGTTTCCTAAATGATGATGTAGTTTAGAGAACAAACCATAAATAACCACTTCACCTAGTTTTCCGCCACAAATCCCGTTGTGAAGGATTTTTGGTGTGACTTGAATGGCACGGTGCTTAGAATCCGGCCCCGCCCTCATGGCTTAATCTTGAATTCACCTATTCGAGTATTATAATTCGAGATAGGTGTGTTTTTAATTGGTGACTTGAAACAGAAGAGCACGGGGTTATAAATTCGGCCTAGCCTCCTTTGGGCCATTCTTGAATCCACCCATTCGATTGTTTTTCCTTTTGGATCGAAGAAGGTACAATTATAATTAGGGTGACTTGAAAATAGGATGGCACAGGGTTATGATCCGGCCCAGCCCCTCATGGGCAACATAAAGTGAGCCAAGCCTCACTCGCTCACTTCGCAAGGCCTTGCGAGAGAGCCTAAACCGCTGAATTCAGCCAGAGTTTAAAATTATGTGGCAAAATTTTGTAGGTGGTCATTTATGATGTTCTCCCCCGCCCAATGCTTCTAGCCTAAAACTACACTCATTCCTTATTCTAATTATTTTATAGGTTGAGTCTCTACTCTGTATAAAAAAAAATTGGAATGCATGTCCAGAAAAATGCAAAATATCAACTTGAGCACAAGTATTTAATCACATAATTCAAGGTATCGACTTTCATAGAGCAGGTCATCAGTTGGTCTGAATTGATTTCCTCGTATCCGTGTCCTGTGTATTCTAGACTTCCACTAGTTACTCCTAGTTTAAGTAAAATCTCTAGTGGTCTGAAGTGTGTGAATCTAGGGTTTAAATATTGGAATGTCGGCGATATCTCGGAATATTGAAATATTGGTTAACTCCCGAAATTCTTAAAAATTTTGGCAGAGTTTTCTTTGTATTCTGCTCTCGAATTTTTTTTAACAATTTATAATTTCCACCCGGAGCAACCCTCCATAGCATTCCCGGGCTCGTCGACCCCTTCGGTGGAGCAACTCTCAACACCAGAATCCACGCAATTAATATAACTCCATAAAATAGTAATTTATTCTTACTTTTGGAAAAAAACATACCTTAGTGCTAACAATCTATACTTCGTGTAGTATAAACTACAAAAGTTCAAATTCCACAACAATGTTAGTGTTATACAAAAAGTAATAAATAAGAATAACCAATGGATTATATATATATATATATATATAGCCAAGTTCATTTACACATTCCTACATATAACACAGATAGTATAATTCAATTCTAGATTCTTTGTATAAAGAGTATGTAATTGCTTCTACCTCAATTATGTCCTAGTGGTTGTAAGGTACTATATATGTCTAAAAACTTTTATCCTTCATGTAATCAATGTACTTATCATTGGAACCATCAATCTTTCTAACATAGATCAAATCTGAATTTCATTATCCGTATCAAGAGTTCGTATAGTATCTATCTTATATCAAACAATTCCAATGAGATTCTTATATCTTAGCTCGTATATTCCATCCCCCGAGTTGATTGTAACTTAATCCTCATAATATAATTATGTATTATATATATATAGGTGTATACCTAAACATGTAAATATACATTGATACTTAACATACCAAGGAATACATATGCACACACACATGTCTATATATATAAATACATATATATGTATACATAAGAGAAGCGCATATATGTATATATGATTTGACAAATGTAATTTATGATTTTCATCTCTCCTAGGCTTCAAAATATACATAAGTGTACATATGTATAAGTATACCTAGACGAATGATTGTATAATATTAATTATTTCCAATCTAATTACTCCCCTAAAATTCCAAATTAATTCTAATAGAGAGAAAGTGCAAGGTGAGGACTTGCCTTGGTTCTGGATTTCTAGGTTTTTCCCGAGTGTCGACGTCGATTCCCGAATTCAGGAGAATTAATGGTTAATAGGGCCAAAATCGAACTTCTGGAAAACCTAAATTGAATTCTTTTGAAGAAGAAATTGGAAAAAAAAATTATTATACCTAGGTTTTCTTTAGGAAGAAGGAGAAGTACTGTGGTGTTCGTGTCCGGAGAGGAGCGGCGGCGGTGTCCGGCGAAGTGTTGGTGGCGTTCGCCTCCGGGGGGGCGCCGGCGTCGGCGGCGTCCGACTGTGACAGCAGCGGCGGCAGCAGCAGTACAGCAGTAACAACAGCGGTAGAGGCAGCAGCGGCAGCAGCGGCGGTAGCGGCGGCAGCGGCGGTAGCGGGCGGCGCGTCGGCGGCCAGCGACGGTGGCGGCGGCAGCAGCGGCAGCAACAACAGTAAAAACAGCAGCAGTAGTTATAGTAGTAGTAGGAGTAAGGAAAGAAAAGAGGATGGGTTTTATTGAGGATAAAATAGGAGAAATCTGATGTATTGGAAATGTAATGGAGGAGGAGAGCTTGCCATCTCCTCCCTTGGAAATAGAGATGAAGGGAGGAGACTACAGGTGGAGCGATGGGTGGTGAGTCAGGGAGAAGCTGCTGGTTTCTCCTCTTCTTCCTATGGGTTTTGGAAATTTGCACAAGACCCCTCTCCAAAAATAGAATTTCCTATATAACTAGTTCCCTTGCAATTGGGAATTTGCAAAACCTAAATGATTAATTACATATATATATTAGAGAGACAAAATGGAAAAATAAAATTAAGTAAATAGGTAGAAGCTATGACAAGATCTTCCCCTGTTACTCTTTTGTGCCTGATATTGCCCTGAAATGCCTTAACTGCTAACTTAGTGTATTACGTTGATCACGGACAACTTGTGCACAAGGTCAATGGTTCCTGCGGACGGTCGCTGGGGCACTGGCACCGATCCGGTCCGGACGAAACTTCATGATAGTCTCCTACATCTGGACGGGATGGTCTGTAGCCACTACTGAATCTTTGCTATATGCCATCCTTGTTCAAGACTAGATTGTCCATTATGGCATACGCCAGTGATCCCCTTGTATATTTAAACTTGTTGCAAGCTAACTTGTGTCTTCATGGCAGGGAAGGCATGGTAAATATTGTGCAGGTGGTTTAGACGGGCAGGTAAGAGTCACCGAACGGTGGCAAGTTCATTTCAGTAGTTTTATTATATATGGCTGCTTGTAAAATAAACTAAGGCAAGATAGAAAGACCACAAATAATATGTATGCTTCATATAAACAACGTATTGATTGGTATAGTTGGGTTAGCTCGTCTTCACCAGTAATTTTGATGTACTGACCCTCGTTGAAATAGGTTTCCCGTACTAAGGAGATCCAAGCGAGGAGCTGAAGTCGTCTTCCCGATCCAGTCCAGTTGTCGGCGTGTACAGATCGCACCTTTAAAGCATTTTGAAGCAAAAGCTTGCAACCCAAACACAATGCAGCTCAGAGGGAAAGCCGTCATCCCTCCAGGAGGTCTTATATTTTGAAGTTTAGTAAATGGATATAATATACAGGACTGCTATCTCATTTTATGTCAACACTTTTGTAAGCCCGTGCGGCAATTAGTTGACTCGTTCAAGAGTTTGTAATATATGTTCATTATCAATAAAGAGGACTTTTCCATGTTTCAAATTTGTGTTTCAATTTATCTGCGTACTCTGAATATGTGCTCGCTATGCGAAATAAAATAACTTAGCCTTGTGCGGTGCGCAACCTAGGCCCGCACGGCGGTCACGCCCGGGGGATGACTATCGATTCCACGGAATCGGGGCATGACATATTGGTATCAGAGCACAGCTTCAAGAATGACTTCCCAACAGCAAAGAAGGAGAATCGGTATGAGAAATCACACAAGAAGCCATCCTATCAGAAGTATGCCAACACCAACATATGGCATAAAAGTGAAGCCAGTGACTCGGAAGAAGAGGAAACTCCCAAAGAAGCTACAAACATCTGCCTGATGGAAACCTCTGACAAGGTGGACCTTTCTTCATACTCTAGAAGCAAATGGATTCTCGATAGTGGATGCTCATGACACATGACTGGAAATGCTAATCTATTCACAACACTATCGATGAAGAAGGAAGGATATGTTTCCTTCGGTAACAATCTGAAAGGTTATGTAATAGGTAACAGTACAATAGGCAATCCTCCATCTCCTGTAATTAAGGATGTCTATTTAGTAATAGAGTTAAAACATAACCTGCTCAGCATTAGTCATCTAGCTGACAACGGTTATGGAATTAACTTTGTGAAAAGAAAATACTCTATATATGATAGATCATCTAGAGACATCATTTTTGAAGGGATAAGGAAAGACAACATATATATCTTTTATCTTTCGAAAGACACTAACCATGCAGGAAGATGCCTCTATGCTCACAAGGATGAAAGATCACTATGGCATATGCGTTTAGGTCACGCAAACATGGATACTATATCAAGACTTCCAACCAAGAAATTGGTTAGAGGGCTACCAGAAATCACTTTCAAGAAGGATACAATATGTGCCAGTGTAAAAAAATAAGGCAATTTTTTTTTATTTAAATCCATCAATGATGTAAGTACATTTAGACCCTTGCAACTTCTTCATATGGATTTATTTGGTTCTAGTAGAATAACAAGTCTTGGTGGAAAACTCTACGCCTTTATTATTGTTGATAATTTTTCTTATTATACTTGGGTTTTCTTTCTTTCAATTAAAAGTGATACTCTTTCTGTTTTTGAAATTTTTGCTAAAAATGTACAAAACGAAAAGGCTTCATTATTACTCGAATTCGAATTGATCATGGCGGCGATTTCAAAAACACTGATTTCAAAAAGTTTTATGATTTTAAATAGTTTTGATCATGAGTTTTCTTTTCCTAGAACTCCTCAAAAAATGGTGTTGTGGAGCGGAAGAATAGGACTCTTGGCGATATGGCCAGAGTCATGTTAAATCAGTTTTTATTTTCAAAATATTTTTGGGCAGAAGCTGTAAATACAGCATGCCATATTTTGAATAGGGTTTTGATTTGACATATATCGAAGAAGACTCCCTATGAGCTTTGGTTTGGTAGTACTCCAACTATATCTTATTTTCGAGTGTTCGGTTATCACTGCTTTATCCTGAATAACAAAGACAACTTAGGCAAGTTTGATGCCAAAGCTGACGAAGGTAATTTTCTTGGATATGTGTCCAAGAGTAAGGGATACAGTGTTCAACAAGTACTCATTAATTATTTAAGAATCTGTTAATGTTACTTTTGATGAGTATAACATTCAAGCAGCAACACCTGATGATGATGAGGAGGAGGAACACGTCAAGCTAGCATCTTCTACCTCTGACGATACAATACCTGAAACAAGTTACCTGGAAATCTTGCCAAAGAAGTTATGATTCACAATAGACCATCCAAAGAACTTGATAATAGGTGAGGTATCAAAAGGTGTAAGTACTCATTCAGCAATTATAGAATATATAGCCAACATAGCTTTTATATCACAAATAGAACCTAAAAATGTTCTAGAAGTTTTTTCTGATAAATTTTGGATGTCTGCAATGCAAGAAGAACTGAACCAATTTGAACGAAATCTGGTTTGGGAACTTGTCCCTAAACCAAATGATCATCTGGTCATTGGTACTAAATGAGTTTTTCGTAACAAGCTTAATGAGGAAGGTTCAGTCACATGCAACAAAGCGTTTCTTGTAGCTCAAGGAAACAACCAAGAGGAGGGTATCGACTACAATGAGACGTACGCTCCTGTTGTGAGACATAAATCGATCCGCATGCTTTGTGCATTTGCAAACTTTCAAAACTTCAAACTTTTTCAAATGAATATAAAAAGTGCTTTCTTAATGGCTTTATTAAAGAAGAATTTTTTGTAAAACAACCACCTGGTTTTAAAAATTATAAGTTTTCTGATCATGTTTTCAAGCTTAAGAAAGCACTTTACGGCCTCAAACAATCTCCTTGCGCTTGGTATGAACGTCTAAGCTCTTTCTTACTTGAAAAAGGTTTTACAAAAGGAAATATTGACACGATACTTTTCATAAAATTAATTGATGACACAATATTATTGGTGCAAATTTATGTTGATGACATTATATTTGGGTCTACTAATGAAGTATTATGCCAAGAATTTACTAAGTGTATGCAGAATGAGTTCGAGATGAGCATGATGGGAGAACTGAACTTCTTCCTCGGATTGCAAGTCAGACAAAACTCACAAGGAACTTTTATCAAGCAGTCGAAGTATAAAAAGGACATGCTAAAGAAAATTGATCTAGAAAACATCAAACCAATCAGCACTCCGATGGCTACCTCAACTAAATTGGATCTTGATTAAAGCGGCAAACCAGTCGACCAACGTAAGTATCGAGGTATGATTGGTAGCTTACTTTATTTTACTGCTAGTCTCCCCGATATAATATTTAGTGTTTGCCTACGTGCTCAGTATCAAGCTAACCCTAAGGAATCACACATAAGCACAATTAAGCATATCTTTAGATACCTTAAGGGCACTTTAACAGTGGGCTTGTGGTATCCCAAAACCACGTCCTTTAACCTTGTCGGTTATTTGGATGCTAATTTTGCCGGATGCAAAGTCGACCGTAAAAGTACCAACGACACGTATCATCTCTTAGGTAAAGCTCTAGTCTCTTGGTTTAGTAAGAAACAAAATTCTGGTGCACTGTCTACTACTGAAGCTGAATACATTTCTGCAGGACGTAGTTGCGCTCAGATTTTGTGGATGAAGCAAACCCTAGCAAACTATAATTTAACTTATAAGCACATTCCTATATTCTGTGACAACATCAGCACGATCAATCTGACTAAGAACCCAATATGTCACTCACGTACTAAGCATATAGAGATAAGACACCACTTTTTGAGAGATCATTAATTACACGGAGATATAAATTTAGAATTCATTGACACTAAACATCAGCTAGTAGATATTTTTACTAAGCCACTAGCCGAATATCGCTTTAACTTTCTTCGTCAGGAATTGGAAGTTTTGAATTTAAACGCAATTCAATAGATTTAATTTGCATAAATATTTACAAACTCATTATTCACATATGCTAAATTATTTTGGGTACAAGCCTAAAGGGTCCTTTTGTCACAGAGAAGTAAACAGCCTTAAGCGACACAGTATTTAAGTGTCTTCGGACCACCGCTAGCTGGGAACCGACCCCTACAGCTAACCTGAGATAGTTACTCATGTGCTGGATAATAGTTCACAGATTTAACGCACATTCTATCTATTGTTGTGGTATTCAAACTTCAAAATTTATAATTTTTGACTATCTTTGTCCAATCCTTCATATTCATATATCTTTAGTCTTGACACTAACATTTTTTTATCGGGTATGCTATGTTTGGTTCTTTTACAAATATACATGCTATGTTACTCTTTCACTTTGTCTATGCTTATGGGGGAGCAAATCTATTTTTCTAAATGACAAAGGGGGAGAAATAACATATGCTATGATATTTGTATGATATTTGCTTGTCTTTGGACCATGGACCATAATTGCTTATGTAAAAATCCAGTATGTGCCTATATTATGTGCTTATATTTTGACCATATCTTGGACTTGGATATTCACTATTTGAGGGGGGGGCTACTTCTATTCAACCATGCCAAATTAATTATGCTTCTTTCAACATGTGTCCAGGTATAAATATTAAGGCATACAAATATTATTTTGTCAATTATCAAAATGGAGGAGATTGTTGACCCAGACTGGATCACAATCAACCTGATTTCGATAATTAAAGCACTGATATATCCTATGACTCAATACGACACATTAACTGCTCGACGTGACATCAACTGACTTCGTCAAACTGATGCTACATCATCTTTGTAATGGTCAGAGTCTATAATTTTTATCTTTGTTTGAGTCTAGGGAACATGTATATTGAGTCACACTGTGGCATGTCAACTACTTAACATATTTCCTATAGCTCCACCAAACAAACAACCAAGACTTAAACCCAAACTGAACCAAACCAAACCAGCAACCTAATTTCCTATAGCTTCACCAAACAAACAACCAAGCCTCAGACCAGAAGCTCATTCTACACCATAATTTTAGTTAGAATCACCCATCTATACTCATTTTTATCAATCTTTGCCTATTCAAAATTATATCCCGGTTTGGATTACCCATCGACACTCGTTTATACTATTATACACTCATTCTATATCATATTTCAGTTAGAATCATCCATCTATACCCGTTTTTGCCATTCTATGTATGTTTTATACCATATTTTGTTTAGAATTATCGATCAAAACATGTTTTCATCTTTCTACGCTCATTCTCAAACTAACACGTCGGCCATAATCATATTTCAGTACTCGTTTTCACAAATCTATGCCACTTTTACCCCTTATTTAGTTCAAATTATCCATCTATACTCGTTTTCACTAATCTACGCATATTCTACACCATATTTTGGTTAGAATCAATCATCTATACTCATTTTTATGATTCTACCCTATTTTATACCTTATTTCGATTAGAATCAACAATGTAAACTCATTTTCATTATTCTACGATCATATTATACCTTGTTTCGGTTTGAAACATACATATACTCTTTTTTATCATTTTACGAGCATTTGATACTTTATTTCAGTTAGAATCATATTTTGGTATTCATTTCACCAGTGTAGGCCACTTGGATGCCATAATTTGGTTAGAATCACCCTCACATATTCGTTTTCACCACTCTACGACCATAAATTTTAGAATCACACATCTATCCTTGTTTTTACCATTATATACTTGTTTTATACCATATTTCGGTTAAAATCATCCATTATACTCGTTTTCGTGCTTCTACCTTTATTCTATTCCATATCTCGGTTATAATCACCTATTTATATTTGTTTTTACCATTCTAAGTTTATTTTATACCATAATTTTGGTTTGTACCACCATCTATACTTGTTTTCATCAATCTATGCATATTCTACACTATATTTCGGTTAGAATCAACCCATCAATACTCGTTTTAACCATTATACGCTCATTCTAAATCATATTCAGTTAGAATCGTCCATCTATGCTCTTTTTCACTATTCTCGTTTCCCTAAATCAACGCTACATTCAAACTATATTTCGGTTGGAATCGCCAATCTATACTCCTTTTCACCAATCTGCGCACATTCTACACCATATTTCGGTTATAATCACTCTTCAATACTCATTTTCACGATTTTTCCCCAGTTTTTGTACCATATCTTGATCAATATCGACTATCTAAACTCCTTTTTACCATTCTATGCCTATTTTGCACTATAATTTTGGTTAGCATCGCACCGCTATGCTCGTTTTCACCTTCTACACTTGTTTTACACCATATTTAGGTTAGAATCACACATCCATACTCGTTTTCATCATTCTACGTTCTTTCTATTCTATATTTTGGTTAGAATCACTTATTAGTACTTGTTTTTCACTAATCTAAGCTCGTTCTATACCATAATTTTGGTTAGAATTACCCGTTTATATGCTATTTCATCAACCTATGCCAATTCTTAACTATATCTCGGTTAGGATCATCCATCGATACTCGTGTTAACCATTCTATGCACATTATATATAATATTTTAGTTAAAATCACCCATATATACTCTTTTTCACCATTCAACGTATGTCTTATGCCATATTTTGGTTAGAATATCGATCTAAACTCGTTTTCATTATTCTACGTTTATATTATACCATGGTTTGGTTCGGATCACTCGTTTATACTCTTTTCACCATTTTACGAGCATTTGATATCTTATTTCGGTTAGAATCATATTTCATACTCGTTTCACCAATCTAGGCCACTTGTATACCATATTTCGGTTAGAATCGCCCTTTTATACTCGTTTTTACCATTCTACGCCCATTCTACACAATAATTTTGGTTAGATTCACTTTCCTATGCATATTTTCACCTTTTACACTTATTTTACCCCATATTTAGGTTAGAATCACCCATTCATACTCGTTTTTATCATTCTACGTTCATTCTATTCTATATTTCGGTTAGAATCACTTATTGGCATTTGTATTCACCAATTTAAGCTTATTTTATACCATAATTTTGGTTAGAATTACCCATCTATACTCATTTTTATCAATCTATGCCTATTCAAAACTATATCTCGGTTTGGATCACCTATCGATACTCGTTTATACCATTCTACGCTCATTCTATATCGTATTTGAGCTAGAATAACCTATCTATACTCGTTTTTGCCATTCTACGTCTGTTTTATACCATATTTTGTTTAGAATTACCAATCTGAATACGTTTTAATTTTCTACGCTCATTCGCATACTAATCAATCGATCATAATCATATTTCTGTGCTGGTTTTCACAAATCAATGTTACTTTTATCTGATATTTTAGTTAAAATTACCCATTTATACTCGTTTTCACCAATCTACGCATATTCTACACCATAATTCGGTTAGAATCACTCATCTATACTCATTTTCAGGATTCTACCTTAATTTTATACTATATTTTGATTAGAATCAATTATCCAAACTCGTTTTCATCATTCTACGATCATATTATTCTATGTTTTAGTTCGAATCATACATCTATACTCTTTTTCACTATTTTATGAGCATTTGATACTTTATTTCGGTTAGAATCATATTTTTGTACTCGTTTCACCAATCTAGGCCAATTGTATGCCATATTTCGATTATAATTACCCTTACATACTTGTTTTCACCATTCTACGCCCTTACTACATCATAAATTCCGTTAGAATTACACATCTATGCTTGTTTCACCATTGTATACTTCTTTTATACCATATTTTGGTTAAAATCATCCATACGTAATCGTCTTCGTCTTTCTTTCTATCTATACTTGTTTTCATAAAACTATGCCTATTATACAACATATTTTCATTAGAATCAACCCATCAATACTCGCTTTAACCATTCTACGCTCATTCTAAATCATATTCAGTTAGAATCGATCATCTATACTCATTTTCACCATTCTCGTTTTCCCAAATCTATGCCACATTCAAACTATATTTCGGTTGGAATCGCCCATCTATACTCCTTTTTACCAATCTGCGCATATTCTACACCATATTTTGGTTATAATCACTCTTCAATACTCATTTTCACAATTATGTCCCAGTTTTTGTACCTTATCTCGATCAGTATCGACTATCTAAACTCTTTTTTACCATTCTATGTCTATTTTGTACCATAATTTCGGTTAGTATCGCCCCGCTATGCTCGTTTTTACCTTCTATACTTGTTTTATATCATATTTAGATTTGAATCACCCATCTATACTCGTTTTTATCATTCTACGTTCTTTCTATTCCATATTTCGGTTAGAATCACTTATTAGTACTTGTTTTCATAATCTAAGCTAATTTTATATCATTATTTCGGTTAGAATTTCTTGTCTATACTCTATTTCATTAACCTATGCCAATTCTTAATTATATCTTTGTTAGGATCATTCGTCGATATTCGTTTTAACCATTCTATGCACATTATATATCACATTTCAGATAGAATCATCCATACATACTCTTTTTCACCATTCTACGTATGTCTTATGCCTTATTTTGGTTAGAATATCGATCTAAACTCGTTTTCATTATTCTAAGTTTATATTATACCATAGTTTGGTTCGGATCACTCGTTTATACTCGTTTTCACCATTTTACGAGCATTTGATATCTTATTTCGGTTAGAATCATTTTTCATACTCGTTTCATAAATCTAGGCCACTTGTATATCATATTTCGGTTAGAATTACCCTTCTATAGTCGTTTTCACCATTCCACGCCCATTCTACAGAATAATTTTGGTTAGCATCACTTTTCTATGCTCGTTTTCACCTTTTACACTTATTTTATCCCATATTTTGGTTAGAATCACCCATTCATACTCGTTTTCATCATTCTACGTTTATTCTATTTTATATTTTGGTTAGAATTAATTATTGGCATTTGTATTCACCAATTTAAGCTCATTATATGCCATAATTTCGGTTAGAATCACCCATCTATACTCGTTTTTATCAATCGATGCATATTCGAAACTATATCTCGATACGGATCACCCATCGACACTCGTTTATACCATTCTACGCTCATTCTATATCATTTTTCAGTTAGAATCTCCCATCTATACTCATTTTTGCCATTCTACGTACGATTTTTTTACCATATTTTGTTAAAATTACCGATCTAAACACGTTTTCATCTTTCTACGCTAATTCGCATACTAACCCGTCGGTCATAATCACATTTCAGTACTCGTTTTCACAAATCTATGCCACTTTTATCGCTTATTTTAGTTAGAATTATCCATTTATACTCGTTTTCACCAATCTACGCATATTTTACACCATATTTCGGTTAGAATCACTCATCTATACTCGTTTTCATGATTCTACCCCTATTTTATACCATATTTCGATTAGAATCAACAATGTAAACTTATTTTCATTATTCTACGATCGTATTATACCTAGTTTCGGTTTGAATCATACATATATACTCTTTTTCACCGTTTTATGAGTATTTGATACTTTATTTCGATTAGAATCGTATTTTGGTACTCGTTAGTCTAGGCCACTTGTATGCCATATTTCGGTTAAAATCACCCTCACACACTCGTTTTCACCACTCTACGCCCATACTACACCATAAATTTTAGAATCACACATCTATGCTTGTTTTCACCATTGTACACTTATTTTATACCATATTTTGGTTAAAATCACCCACCATACTCGTTTTCGTGTTTCTACCTTCATTCTATTCCATATCTCGGTTATAATCAACTATTTATATTTGTTTTCACCATTCTAAGTTTATTATATACCATAATTTTGGTTTGTATCACCATCTATACTTGTTTTCAGCAATCTATGCCTCTTATACACCATATTTCGGTTAAAATTAACCCATAAATACTCGTTTTAACCATTCTACGCTCATTCTAAATCACATTTAGTTAGAATCGCCCATCTATGCTTATTTTCACCATTCTTGTTTCCCCAAATCTACGCCACATTCAAACTATATTTCGGTTGGAATCGCCCATCTATACCCCTTTTCACCAATCTGCTCATATTCTTCACCTTATTTCGGTTATAATCACTCTTCAATACTCATTTTCACGATTTTGTCCCAGTTTTTGTATTATATCTTAATCAGTATCGATATCTAAACTCCTTTTCACCATTCTATGCCTATTCTGTACCATAATTTTGGTTAACATCGCATTGCTATGCTCGTTTTCACCTTCTATACTAGTTTTACACCACATTTAGGTTAGAATCACCCATCCATACTCGTTTTCATTATTCTACGTTCTTTCTATTCCATATTTCGGTTAGACTCACTTATTAGTACTTGTTTTCACTAATCTAAGCTCGTTCTATACAAAAATTTTGGTTAGAATTACCCGTCTATACTCTATTTCATCAACCTACGCCAATTCTTTACTATATCTCCGTTTGGATCACCCATCGATATTCGTTTTAACCATTCTATCCATATTATATATCATATTTCAGTTAGAATCACCCTTATTGTCATGCCCCAGTCCCAAAATACCGTGGGACCGGACGCGTGATAATGGCCAGCAGCACACACCGATGGACAACCCAATTTAATGGATCCATCGGGGCGCACTTAAGCTGTAAAATAACAGTAAGGGTCCAAATATACTAATCTCCTCCATAGAGTAAATACCACAATATCAGAATCATAAAGCAAGATCATATCTCAATAAAATATAAACTCGGGAAGTAACCCGGTAATGAGTCTGATACATATATCAGGATACAAGAATAAAGATAACTACAACAAATACTGATTATGGAAACAATATATATTCAGAAGATAACCTTGGTGATCACTCGTCCACTGAATCTGGTACTACTCCAGTAACTGCTCCTGTTCCTGCTAATGCTCCTGTACTGTATAACTCTGGATGGATCTCCTCTGCTAATCCTGGGGACATAATCCGGATCCAGGTCCTCAGGGGACATAACAAGGTACAGAAAATACAAGCCATAATAATGCAGTAAAATAGTCAATAAAATAAATAGGGTAAATATGTAACCATCCATGTGAAATGCAAGTGAGAACATCACCAGTACTCAGGATGAAACAACTACAAGCTCTGTGTCGGGGAGCCGGGTAGCAGTGATATCATGTGGTCGTCTAGCTCAGCGAGAGACTGAGACGCCGGCATAATATAATATCAACCTGTAGCCTGTGTGTCTCTCCAGCAATAAATGAAACAAGATGGGAACATTATATAACCAGCTAAGTGAAATGCAAGATGAGAGCAGCACTAGAACTCAGGCTGAAACAACTACAAGCTCTGTGTAAGGGAGCCGGTAGCAGTGACATCATATGGTCGTCTAGCTCAGCGAAAGACTGAGACACCGGCATAATATAAATCAACCTGTAGCCTGTGTTTCTCTCCAGCAATAAATAAAACAATAGGGAAGCACTAAATAACCAGCTAAGTGATATGCAAGATGAGAGCAGCACTAGAACTCAGGCTGAAACCACTACAAGCTCTGTGTCGGGAAGCCGGGTAGCAGTGATATCATGTGGTTGTCTAGCTCAGCGAGAGACTGAGACACCGGCAGCTGTCTAGCTCAGAGTGAGACTGAGATGCCGTCATAATATATATAATCAACCTGTAGCCTGTGTGTCTCTCCCCACCCAATGTAATCATACGTCGCATGTCCATGTGGCCCCATGTCCATGTTACGCAAGATCATAGCTAAATGCAACAAGTCATAAATATTTATGGATATAGTATCTCTGTCAAGTCCTGTATCCTATACAGAATTACCACGAATATCTTGGGAAGATCCTGTCTCATGAATGGTGTCAAGTGTCCTGGGTTATAGTGTACTTGGTAAGACAAGTACGAGAAGCTAAAGTGTCACGAATATCCATCTCTAGATGACAATACACAACGCCGCGTACGGTGTTGGCACCCGACTATGAATCGGACGCTAAGTAAGTCACACGGTCCTAGGTCAAGCATGAACCACAATAAATATATATATATAAGCCAAGGAAATAAGTAACAAGGACTGCAAGTTTTGGCGAGGTACACTTGCCTGGGTCCTGGCTCCAACTGTAGCTCTGGTCTCAGTATGATCTGCAGGTACTACTCCGGTTGCTGAAATAAACATCATCATTAGATTCAGAAAATATCAAATAGCTAGAAACGCCTGTTCTTAAGTCCAATTTGGACACAAGGGCAAAAATAATATTTCCGGGTCAAAGCGGGGTCCACATGTGGGCCACTTTGCACCGGAAAATGTGTCAAGGTCAAAGGTCTCCAAATTCGTCCAACTTAGTGTCAACAAGTCAGGAACGATGATTCGAACCCAACGGAACTTCCAGAATTGGATTCGGATGAGCCGGTCACAAAATTGCCCGTCAAGTGGAGCCTGTGGGGCCCACGATACGCGATTTTGTCAACGTTCTCAGAATCGAACCAAACTTGGGTCACAAGACTAGCGTATTGCTACGAGTCCGATGGCGTAAGTTTCGTCTCGATCCGACGTGTATACACAAAGTCACGACGTATTCCAGAAAGGACGGATACGGGACGGTGTCGGCGGATACGCGTTGATTCCGGTGTGCACGCACATCCGAATCGACTTCTGGAAATCCCACACGTCCGTATCAACGACGCGCACGTTTCAGTAAACACCGCGTGCGACCAAGTCATCCCGTTTGGCAGGGCGTACTCAGTTCCGGGGTAAAACAGGGCATTGATTTTCCTGTTTTTGGATCGCGGTTCACGATCACCACAGGACGCGACGTCCTGAGCGAGTTGCACGGGCACCGAGAGGGTCATACAGTCTACGCGATGCAACTGACGAAATCGAAAACGGAATTACAGGGAGAGAGGAAATGCTACCTGAATAGGGCTCCGTGAAGACTGATTTCCACGTGTCCGAGTCGTGTCCGAGTCCTGCGTCCGTGTCCGGTTTTGTTGCTATGTCCATCCTAGGGTTTGCCGTATCTGGGGCTAGGTTAGCGGGTCGGGGAGCTGCTCGACGAGGCTCGAGGCGGAGGGACTGTTGCTCAGGCGGTCGGGGGAGGAGGAGTTCTGTCGGCAGAGTCGTGGCTGGGAGCGTCGTGGCTGCGGGCTGAGGAGAGGGCGAGTCCGGGCGGAGTCGAAGAGGGAGACTGGAGGATGGACGGAGGAGGCTCGGCTAGGGTTCAGTTCGTCGAGGGGATCGTGTGGGTGGAGGGTCGGCGTGGGGAGTGGTTCGACGGCGAGGGGAGTGGTTCGACGGCGAGGGGTCAGCAGGTGGAGGGTCGGTGAGGGGAGTGGTTCGACGGCAAGGGGTCAGCGGGTGGAGGGTCGATGAGGGGAGTGGTTCGACGGTGAGGGGTCAGCGGGTGGAGGGTCGGTGAGGTCGTCGAGGCTGTCGAGGGCTAGGCGGAGGAGCAAGGCGGGGAGAAGGAGGAAGAAGAAGAACAGTAAGGTCGGCTGGCCGCGGGGAGAGGTGGAGGAAGGAGGAAGAAGAGGTCGGGGCACGACGCGACGTCGAGGGCGGGGCACTGCCGGGCGAGGCGGCGCCGGAGTCCCGCCGGAGGGGGCTGGGGAAAGGTGGCGGCGCTCGGTTAGGGTTAGGGTTAGGGATTTGGAATTTTGGGATTAGGGATTTTTAGTAATTTTTTTTTCTTTTTGTTTGTGGAGAAAACTAGGAAATTGTGTATTTATACATACAAAAATTTGGACTAGGGTTTGACCTAGGATTTGGGCTGGGTCAACGCTCCTTGGGCTTGGCTTCGGCTTTCATGTGGATGTTGGGCGTTGGCACGGGTTTAATTCGGTTTATTTATTTAATGGTTTCTAGGGCTTTAAAATGCTTCCGGAGTCCAATAAATTTTCGGAAAATTATCCTATGTCCAGTTTTCCATTTTACACCATAAAATATTATTTTCATAATATTTTAATATTAATAAACAGTATTTAAAAATCATTTAATTATCAAAATCCTAGGTTTTAATTACAGAAAAATTCCAGGAAACAAATGAAAAATTGTGAAAAAACCAAATTAATAATTACTGAAAATCAGGGGGCTTACACTTATATACTCTTTTTCACCATTGAACGTATGTCTTATGCCATATTTTGGTTAGAATACTGATCTAAACTCGTTTTCATCATTCTACATTTATATTATACCACGGTTTGGTTCAGATCACTCGTTTATACTCTTTTTCACCATTTTACGAGCATTTTATGCCTTATTTTGGTTAGAATTATATTTCATACTCGTTTCACCAATCTAGGCCGCTTGTATACCGTATTTCGGTTAGAATCGCCCTTCTATACTCGTTTTCACCATTCTACGCCCATTCTATACAATAATTTTGCTTAGCTTCACTTTCCTATGCATGTTTTCATCTTTTACACTTATTTTACCCCACATTTATGTTAGAATCACCCATTCATACTTATTTTCATCATTCTACGTTCATTCTATTCCATATTTTGGTTAGAATCACTTATTGGCATTTGTATTCACCAATTTAAGCTCATTCTACACCATAATTTTGGTTAGAATCACCCATCTATACTCGTTTTTATCAATCTATGCATATTCAAAACTATATCTCGGTTTGGATCACCCATCGATACTCGTTTATACCATTCTACGCTCATTCTATATCATATTTCAGTTAGAAGCACCCATCTATACTCGTTTTTATAATTTTACGTCTATTTATACCATATTTTGTTTAGAATTACCGATCTAAATACGTTTTCATCTTTCTACGCTCATTCTCATACTAAACCGTCGATCATAATCATATTTTAGTAATCATTTTCACAAATCTACGCCAATTTTATACTATATTTTAGTTAGAATTACCCATCTATACCATATTTCGGTTAGAATTACTCACCTATACTCGTTTTCACGATTCTACATCTATTTTATACCATATTTCGCTTAGAATCAATAATCAAACTCGTTTTTACCGTTTTATGAGCACTTGATACTTTATTTCGGTTAGAATCACATTTTTGTACTCGTTTCACCAATCTAGGCCACTTGTATGCCATATTTCGGTAAAAATCACCCTCATATACTCATTTTTACCATTCTACGCCTATGGTACACCATAAATTCTGTTATAATCATACATCTATGATTGTTTTTACCATTGTACACTTATTTTATACTATATTTTGGTTAAAATCACCAATCGATACTCGTTTTCATGTTTTTACCTTCATTCTATTCCATATCTCGGTTATAATAACCTATTTATATTTGTTTTCACCATTCTAAGCTCATTCTATACCATAATTTTGGTTTGTATTACCATCTATACTTGTTTTCATCAATCTATACCTATTCTACACCATATTTCGGTTAGAATCAATCCATCAATACTCGCTTTAACCATTCTACGCTCATTCTAAATTACATTAAGTTAGAATCGCCCATCTATGCTCATTTTTACCATTTTTGTTTCCCCAAATCTATGCCACATTCAAACTATATTTCGGTTGGAATCGCCAATCTATACTCTTTTTCACCAATCTATCCACATTCTACACCATATTTCGGTTATATCAATACTCATCAATACTCATTTTCATGATTCTGCCTATTTTTGAACCATATCTCGATCAGTATCGACTATCTAAACTCCTTTTCACCATTCTAGGCCTATTCTGTACCATAATTTTGGTTAGCATTGCACCGCTATGCTCATTTTCACCTTTTAAACTTATTTTTTACCACATTTAGGTTAGAATCACCCATCCATACTCGCTTTTCTCATTCTACGTTTTTTTATTCTATTTTTTGGTTAGAATCACTTATTAGTACTTGTTTTCACTAATCTAAACTCGTTTTATACCATAATTTTGGTTATGATTCTACATCTATTTTATTATTCTATGATCATATTATACCATGTTTCGGTTTGAATCATACAACTATACTCTTTTTCACCGTTTTATAAGCACTTGATATTTTATTTCGCTTAGAATCGCATTTTTGTACTCCTTTCACCAATCTAGGCCACTTGTATGCCATATTTCGGTAAGAATCACCCTCACATCTCGTTTTTACCATTCTATGCCCATACTACACCATAAATTATGTTATAATCATACATCTATGCTTGTTTTTACCATTGTACACTTGTTTTATACTATATTTTGGTTAAAATCACCAATCCATACTCGTTTTCGTGTTTCTACCTTCATTCTATTCTATATCTCGGTTATAATCACCTATTTATATTTGTTTTCACCATTCTAAGCTCATTATATACCATAATTTTGGTTTATATTACCATCTATACTTGTTTTCATCAATCTATACCTATTCTATACCATATTTTGGTTAGAATCAACCCATCAATACTCGCTTTAACCATTCTACGCTTATTCTAAATCACATTCAGTTAGAATCGCCCATCTATGCTCATTTTTACCATTTTCGTTTTTCCCAAATCTACGCCACATTCAAACTATATTTCGGTTGGAATCGCCGATCTATACTCCTTTTCACCAATCTATGCACATTCTACACCATATTTTGGTTATATCAATACTCATCAATACTCATTTTCACGATTCTGCCCATTTTTTGACCATATCTCGATCAATATCGACTATCTAAACTCCTTTTCACCATTCTAGGCCTATTCTGCACCATAATTTTGGTTAGTATCGCACCGCTATGCTCATTTTCACCTTTTAAACTTGTTGTACACCACATTTAGGTTAGAATCACCCATCCATACTCGTTTTTATTATTCTATTTTTTCTATTCTATTTTTTGGTTAGAATCACTTATTAGTACTTGTTTTCACTAATCTAAGCTCGTTTTATACCATAATTTTGGTTAGAATAACCCGTCTATACTCAATTTCATCAACCTACGCCAATTCTTAACTATATCTCGGTTTGGATCACCCATTGATACTCGTTTTAACCATTCTATGAACATTATATATCATATTTCAGTTAGAATCACCCATATATACTCTTTTTCACCATTCAACGTATGTCTTATGCCATATTTTGGTTAGAATACTAATCTAAACTCGTTTTCATCATTCTACGTTTATATTATACCATGGTTTGGTTCGATCACTCGTTTATACACTTTTTCACCATTTCACGAGCATTTCATGCCTTATTTCGGTTAGAATCATATTTCATACTCGTTTTACCAATCTAGACCACTTATATACTGTATTTCGGTTAGAATCACCTTTCTATACTCGTTTTTACCATTCCACACCCATTCTACACAATAATTTTGCTTAGCTTCACTTTCCTATGCATGTTTTCACCTTTTACACTTATTTTATCCCACATTTATGTTAGAATTACCTATTCGTACTCATTTTTATCATTCTACGTTTATTCTATTCCATATTTCGGTTAGAATCACTTATTGGCATTTGTATTCACCAATTTAAGCTCATTTTACACCATAATTTCGGTTAGAATCACCCATCTATACTCATTTTTATCAATCTATGCATATTCGAAACTATATCTCGGTTAGGATCACCCATCGATACTCGTTTATACCAATCTACGTTCATTATATATCATATTTTAGTTACAAGCACCCATTTATACTCATTTTTGTAATTTTACGTCTGTTTTATACCATATTTTGTTTAGAATTACCAATCTAAACACATTTTCATCTTTCTACACTCATTCTCATACTAAACCGTCGATCATAATCATATTTTAGTAATCATTTTCATAAATCTACGCCAATTTTACCCTATATTTTAGTTAGAATTATCTATCTATACTCGTTTTTGCCAATTTACGCATATTCTACATCATATTTCGGTTATAATCACTCATCTATACTCGTTTTCATGATTCTATGTCTATTTTATACCATATTTCGATTAGAATCAATAATCTAAACTCGTTTTCATCATTCTACGATCATATTATACCATGTTTTGGTTCAAATCATACAACTACACTTTTTTACCGTTTTATGAGCATTTGATACTTTATTTCGATTAGAATCACATTTGTGTACTCGTTTCACCAATCTATGCCACTTGTATGCCATATTTCAGTTAGAATCACCCTCACATACTCGTTTTTACCATTCTATGCCCATACTACACCATAAATTCCATTAGAATCATACATCTATGCTTGTTTTTACCATTGTACACTTGTTTTATACCACATTTCGATTAAAATCACCATTCCATACTCGTCTTCGTGTTTCTACCTTCATTCTATTCCATATCTCGGTTATAATCACCTATTTATTTTTGTTTTCACCATTCTAAGCTCATTTTATACCATAATTTTGGTTTGTATCACCGTCTATATGTGTTTTCAGCAATCTATACCTATTCTGCACCATATTTCGGTTAGAATCAACCCATCAATACTCGCTTTAACCATTCTACGCTCATTCTAAATCACATTCAGTTAGAATCACCCATCTATGCTCATTTTTACTATTTTTGTTTTCCCAAATATATGCCATATTCAAACTATATTTCGGTTGGAATCGACCATCTATACTCCTTTTCACCAATCTACGCATATTCTACACCATATTGCGGTTATAATCACTCATCAATACTCATTTTCACGATTCTGCTCCGGTTTTTGTGCCATATCTCGATCAGTATCGACCATCTAAACTCCTTTTCACCATTCTATGACTATTCTATACCATAATTTCGGTTAGTGTCGCACAACTATGCTTGTTTTCACCTTCTACACTTGTTTTACACCATATTTTGGTTAGAATCATCCATCCATACTCATTTTCATCATTCTACGTTCTTTCAAATATATTTCGGTTAGAATCACTTATTAGTACTTGTTTTCACTAATCTAAGCTCGTTCTATACCATAATTTCGATTAGAATTTCCCGTCGATATTCTCTTTCATCAACCTATGTTAATTCTTAATATATCTCAGTTTGGATTACCCATTGATACTCGTTTTAACTATTCTATGCACATTATATATCATATTTTAGTTAGAATCACCCATACATACTCTTTTTTACCATTCTACGTATGTCTTATGCCTTATTTTGGTTAGAATACCGATCTAAACTCGTTTTTATCATTCTACGTTTATATTAAAAATATACTTGCTTTTTACCAATTTACGAGCATTTGATACCTTATTTCGGTTAAAATCATACTTCATACTCGTTTTACCAATCTAGGCCACTTGTATACCGTATTTCGGTTAGAATGGCCCTTCTATACTCGTTTTTACCATTCCAGGTCCATTATACAGAATAATTTTGGTTAGCATCACTTCCCTATGCTCATTTTCACCTTTTATACTTATTTTACCCCACATTTATGTCAGAATCACCCATTCATACTCATTTTCATCATTCTACGTTTATTCTATTCCATATTTTGGTTTGAATCACTTATTTGCATTTGTATTCACCAATTTAAGCTCATTCTACACCATAATTTTGGTTAGAATCACCCATCTATACTCGTTTTTATCAATCTATGCATATTTGAAACTACATCTCGATTTGGATTACCCATCGATACTCGTTTACACCATTCTACGCTCATTCTATATCATATTTCAGTTAGAATCACCCATCTATACTCATTTTTACCATTCTACATCCGTTTTATACCATATTTTTTTAGAATTACCGATCTAAATATGCTTTCATCTTTCTGCACTCATTCTCATATAACCCGTTGATCATAATCATATTTCAGTACTCGTTTTCATAAATCTACGCCACTTTTACCCCATATTTTAGTTAGAATTATCCATATATACTCATTTTCACCAATCTACGCATATTCTACACCATATTTTGGTTAGAATCACTCATCTATACTCGTTTCAGGATTCTACCCATATTTTATACCCTATTTCGATTAGAATCAATAATGTAAACTCGTTTTCGTCATTCTACGATCACAATATACCAGTTTTGATTCAAATCATACATCTCTACTCTTTTTTATTATTTTACAAGCATTTGATACTTTATTTCGGTTAGAATCATATTTTTGTACTCTTTTTACCAATCTAGGCCACTTGTATGCCATATTTCGGTTAGAATCACCCTCACATACTCGTTTTCACCATTTTACGCCCATACTATACCATAAATTCCGTTAGAATCACACATATATGCTTATTTTCACCATTGTACACTTGTTTTATACTATATTTCTGTTAAAATCACCAATCCATACTCGTCTACGTGTTTCTACCTTTATTCTATTCCGTATCTCGGTTATAATCACCTATTTATATTTGTTTTCATCATTCTAAGCTCATTCTATACCATAATTTTGGTTTGTATCACCATCTATACTTATTTTCATAAAACTATGCCTATTCTACAAGATATTTCGGTTAGAATCAACCCATCAATACTCGCTTTAACCATTCTACGCTCATTCTAAATCACATTCAGTTAGAATCGCCTATCTATGCTCATTTTTACCATTCTTATTTTCCCAAATCTACGCCACATTCAAACTATATTTCGGTTGGAATCACCCATCTATACTCCTTTTCACCAATTTGTGCACATTCTATACCATATTTCGGTTATAATCACTCTTCAATATTCATTTTTACGATTCTGCCCCAATTTTTGTACCATCCTCGATCAGTATCGACCATCTAAACTCCTTTTCACCATCTATGCCTATTCTACACCATAATTTTGGTTAGTATCGCACCGCTATGCTCATTTTCACCTTCTACACTATTTTATACTATATTTAGGTTAGAATCACCCATCCATACTCATTTTCATCATTCTACGTTCTTTCTATTCCATATTTCGGTAAGAATCACTTATTAATTCTTGTTTTCACTAATCTAAGCTCGTTCTATACCATAATTTCGGTTAGAATTACCTGTCTATACTCTATTTCATCAATCTATACCAATTCTTAAATAGATATCGGTTAGGATCACCCATTGATACTCGTTTTAACCATTCTATGCACATTATATATCAATTATTAGTTAGAATCACACATATATACTCGTTTTTACCATTCTAAATATATTTTATACTATATTTTGGTTAGAATCATCCATCTATAATATTTTTTATCAATCTATGCCTATTCGAAACTATATCACGATTAGGATCACACATCTATACTCATTTTTACCATTCTATGTTAGTTTTATACCATATTTTGTTTAAAATTAACGATCTAAACAAGTTTTCATCAGTCTACGCTCATTCTCATACTAACCCATCGATCATAATCATATTTCAGTACCCGTTTTCATAAATCTATGCCACTTTTACCCTATATTTTAGTTAGAATTATCCATCTATACTTGTTTTCACCAATCTTCGCATATTTTACACCATATTTCGGTTAGAATCACTCATTTATACTTGTTTTCACGATTCTACCCCCTATTTTATGCCATATTTCGATTAGAATCAACAATCTAAATTCGTATTCATCATTCTACGATCATATTATACTATATTTGGGTTCAAATCATACATCTATACTCTTTTTTACCATTTTACGACCATTTAAAATTTTATTTCGGTTAGAATAGCATTTTTGTACTCGTTTCACCAATCTAGGCCACTTGTATGCTATATTTCGGTTAGAATCACCCTCACATACTTATTTTCCCCATTCAACGTCCAGACTACACCATAAATTCCATTTGAATCACACATCTATGCTTGTTTTCACTATTATACACTTATTTTATACTAAATTTCGGTTAAAATTACCCATCCATACTCGTTTTCGTGATTCTACTTTCATTCTATTCCATATCTTGGTTAGAATCATCTATTTATATTTGTTTTCACCATTCTAAGCTTATTCTATACATTAATTTCAGTTTGTATCACCACCTATACTTGTTTTCATCAATCTATGCCTATTCTAAATAATATTTTGGTTAGAATCACCCATCAATACTTATTTTAACTATTCTACGCTGATTCTAAATCATATTTCAATTAGAATCGTCCATCTATAGTCTTTTTTCACCATTCTTGTTTTCCCAAATCTACTCCACATTTAAACTATATTTATGTTGGAATTGCCCATTTATACTCCTTTTCACCAATCTACGCACATTCTACACCAAATTTTGGTTATAATCACTCATAAATACTCATTTTCATGAATTTACCTTGGTTTTTATAACATATCTCAAATAGGATCAACTATCTAAACTCCTTTTCACCATTTTATACCTATTCTATACCATAATTTCGGTTAGCATCGCAGCACTATGCTCGTTTTCATTTTTTATACTTGTTTTATACCATATTTAGATTAGAATCACCCATCCATACTCGTTTTCATTATTCAACGTTCTTTCTATTCCATATTTTGGTTAGAATCACTATTAGTACTTGTTTTCACTAATCTAAGCTCATTCTATACCATAAATTTGGTTAGAATTATCCGTCTATACTCTATTTCATCAATCTATGCCAGTTCTTAACTATATCTCGGTTAGGATCATCCATCGATACTCGTTTTAACCATTCTATGCTCATTCTATATCACATTTAAGTTAGAATCACCCATATATAATTGTTTTCACCATTCTACGTATGTTTTATATTATATTTTGGTTAGAATACCGATCTAAACTCGTTTTTATCACTCTACTTTTATATTATACCATGGTTTAGTTCAGATCACTCGTTTATACTCATTTTTACCATTTTACGAATATTTGATACCTTATTTTAATTAGAATCATATTTCATACTCGTTTTACTAATCTAGACCACTTGTATGCCGTATTTCGATTAGAATTGTCTGTCTACACTCTTTTTCACCATTCCACGCCCATTCTACACAATAATTTTGCTTAACATCACTTTCCTATGCCCTTTTCACCTTTTACACCTATTTTACCCCATATTTAGGTTAAAATCACCCATCCATACTAGTTTTCATCATTCTACGTTCATTGTATTCTATATTTCGGTTAGAATCACTTATTGGCATTTGTATTCACTAATTTAAGCTTATTATATACCATAATTTTGGTTAGAATAGCCCATATATACTATTTTTTATCGATCTATGCCTATTAGAAACTATATCTCGGTTAAGATTATCCATCGATACTCGTTTTAACCATTATATATTAATTATATATCATATTTCAGTTAGAATCACCCATCTATACTCGTTTTCACCATTCTACGTTTGTTTTATATCATACTTTATTTTGAATTACCGATCTAAACACGTTTTCATTATTTCTACGCTCATTCCCATACAAACCTGTCAATCATAATCACATATCATTACTCGTTTTCATAAATCTACGCCACTTTACCCCATATTTTAGTTAGAATCACACATATATACTCCTTTTTACCTATCTACGCATATTCTACACTATATTTTGGTTAGAATCGCTCTCACATACTCATTTTCACTATTCTACACCCATACTATACCCTAATTTCTGTTAGAATCACACATCTATGCTTGTTTTCACCATTATACACTTGTTTTATACCATATTTTGGTTAAAATCATCCATCCCTACTCGTTTTGTGATTCTACTTTTATTCTATTACAAATCTCGGTTAGAATCACATATTTATATTTGTTTTCACCATTCTAAGCTCATTCTATACATTAATTTTGGTTTGTATCACCACCTATACTTGTTTTTATCAATCTATGCCTATTCTACACCATATTACGGTTCGAATCACCTATCAATACTTGTTTTAACCATTCTACGCTCATTTTAAATCATATTTCAGTTAGAATCGTCCATCTATACTCGTTTTCACCATTCTCGTTTTCTAAAATCTACGTCACATTTGAACTATACTTTGGTTGGAATCACCTATCTATACTCCTTTTCACCAATCTACACAGATTCTACACCATATTTCTGTTATAATCACTCATCAATACTCATTTTTACGATTCTGCCCTAGTTTTATAGCATATCTCTATCAGAATCAACTATCAAAACTTATTTTCACCATTTAATGCCTATTCTACACCATAATTTTGGTTTGCATCGCACCACTATGCTCATTTTTATCTTCTACACTTGTTTAACACCATATTGAGGTTAGAATCATCCATCTATTATCGTTTTCATCATTCTACGTTCTTTTTATTCTATATTTTTGTTAGAATCACTTATTAGTACTTGTTTTCACTAATCTAAGCTCATTTTATACCATCATTTCGGTTGTAATTACCCGTCTATACTCATTTTCATCAATCTATGCCAATTTTTAATTATATCTCGGTTATGATCACCCATCGATACTCGTTTTAGCCATTCTATGCACATTATATATATCATGTTTCAGTTAGAATCACCCATATATACTCGTTTTCACCATTCTACGTATATTTTATACCATATTTTGATTAAAATACTGATCTAAACTCGTTTTTATCATTCTACGTTTATATTATACCATGATTTGGTTCGGATCACTCGTTTATACTTGTTTTTACCATTTTACGAGCATTTGATACCTTATTTCAGTTAGAATCATATTTTATACTCGTTTCACCAATCAATGCCACTTGTATATCGTATTTCGGTTAGAATCGCCCTTCTATAGTCGTTTTCACCATTCCATGCCCATTCTACACAATAATTTCGGTTAGCATCACTTCCCTATGCTCGTTTTCACCTTTTACACTTATTTTACCCTATATTTAGGTTAGAATCACCCATTCATACTCGTTTTCATCATTCTACGTTTATTTTATTCCATATTTTGGTTGAAATCACTTATTGGCATTTGTATCACCAATTTAAGCTCATTCTACACCATAATTTTGGTTAGAATCATCTATCTATACTTATTTTTATCAATCTCTACCTTTTTGAAACTATATCTCGGTTAGGATCACCCATAGATACTCATTTTAACCATTCTATGAACATTTTGTATCATATTTCAGTTAGAATCACCCATCTATACTCGTTTTCGCCATTCTACGTCTATTTTATACCATATTTAGTTTAGAATTACTAATCTAAACACGTTTTTATCATTCTATGCTCATTCTCATATTAATCGGTCGATTATAATCATATTTTAGTATTGTTTTCACAAATCTATGCCACTTTTACCCTATATTTAATTTAAAATTATCTATTTATACTTGTTTTCAACAATGTACGCATATTCTACACCATATTTCGGTTAGAATCACTCATTTATACTCGTTTTCATGATTCTACCCTATTTTATACCATATTTTGATTAGCAATATTCTAAACTCATTTTCATCATTCTACACATATTATACCATATTTCGGTTCGAATCATACATCTATACTCTTTTTTACCATTTTATGAGGTCTTGATACTTTCGGTTAGAATCAAAATTTTGTACTTGTTTCATCAGTCTAGGTCTCATGTATGTTATATTTTGATTAGAATCACCCTCACATACTCGTTTTCTCTATTCGACGCCCATACTACAAAATAAATTTTGTTTGGATCACACATCTATGCTTGTTTTCACCATTATACACGTTTTATACCACATTTTGGTTAAAATCACTTATTCATACTCATTTTCGTGAATCTACTTTCATTTTATTCTATATATCGGTTAGAATCACCTATTTATATTTGTTTTCACCATTCTAAACTCATTCTATACCATAATTTTGGTTTGTATCACCATCTATACTTGTTTTCATCAATCTATGACTATTCTACACCATATTTCGGTTAGATTCATCCATCAATACTCGTTTTAACTATTCTATGCTCATTCTAAATCATATTTAGTTAGAATCATCTATCTATACTCATTTTCATTATTCTCGTTTTCCCAAATCTATGCCATATTTAAATTATATTTCGGTTAGAATCGTCCATCTATACTCTTTTTCACCAATCTACGCACATTCTACACCATATTTTGGTTATAATCACTCATCAATACTCATTTTCACAATTCTGCCCCAGTTTTTACACCACATCTCAATCAAGATCAACTATATAAACTCTTTTTCACTATTCTATGCCTATTTTACAACATAATTACGGTTAGCATCGCACCGCTAAGCTCTTTTTCACCTTCTACATTTATTTTACACCACATTTAGGTTAGAATCACCCATCCATACTCGTTTTCATCATTCTATGTTCTTTATATTCCATATTTCAGTTAGAATCACTTATTAGTACTTGTTTTCACTAATCTAAGCTCGTTCTATGCCATAATTTTGGTTAGAATTACCCGTCTATACTCGTTTTAATCAATCTATGCCAATTCTTAACTATATCACGGTTAGGATCACCCATCGATACTCGTTTTAACCATTCTATGTTCATTTTATATCACATTTTAGTTAGAATCACCCATATATAGTGGTTTTTACCGTTCTACGTATGTTTTATACCATATTTTGGTTAGAATACCGATCTAAACTCGTTTTCATCACTCTACATTTATATTATACCGTAGTTTTGTTCGTATCACTCGTTTATACTCATTTTCACCATTTTATGAGCATTTGATACCTTATTTCTGTTAGAATCATCCGTATATACTCGTTTTCACCATTCCTCACCCATTATACACGATAATTTCGGTTAGCATCACTTCTTTATGCCCGTTTTCACCTTTTATACTTATTTTACCCCATATTCAGGTTTGAATCACCCATCCATACTCGTTTTCATCATTCTATGTTCGTTATATTCCATATTTCAGTAAGAATCACTTATTTGTATTTGTATTCACCAATTTAAGCTCATTCTTGTTGATCCAAACTGGATCACAATCAACCTGATTTCGATAATTAACTCACTGATATCTATTATGACTCAATACGACACATTAACTGTTGGACGTGACATCATTAAACTTCGTCAAACTACTGCTACATCATCTTTGTAATGTTCAGAGTCTGTAATTTTATCTTTGTTTGAGTCTAGGGAACATGTACGTTGAGCCGCATTGTAGAATGTCAACTACTAAACATATTTTCTATAGCTCCACCAAACAAACAACCAAGCCTTAAATCCAAACTGAACCAAACCAAACCAGCTCAACCCACCTTATCCCTGACCGAACTCGGGCCGAACTTGGTGCCCTAAAAATCAGCAACCTAATTTTTTGCTCCACCTTATGACGAGCTTTCCAATGTTCAAATTTTTGAACGTTTGAGGATAGAACTCGGGCTGAACTCTGCCCCCCAAGACTAGTATAAATAGAGCATAATTTCTCCCATTTTAAATAATCTCTCAAGCTTCAATCTTCATAAGCTCTATATTTTCTAAGCCATACTCTTCCAAATTTCCTTAGCTACAAACTTCCTAAGCCCCAAGTGCCTTAGTGCGATTCAGCTAGAAGTTCTGTGCAAGGGTCGTAAAGTGTTCTTACTTGGAAAACTCTAAGTTTTGTTTTTCATTGCAAAGTGAAGTCTTCGAGCTCTTCGGATCAAAGTTCGTGTCTGTAAAGAAGTGGCAAGCCTTCAGATCAAAGCTTGTGTTTTCACGGATAGTAGATTTTAACTCCGAGCTAGAGTTCTTGGGCCTGGACTAGTCCTCCACGAGTAAAACTAGGATAAAATTATTATATTTGCGTTTGCTCTTCCTTACTCTATTTACTTTCCGTATTATTATTTTTTGATTATTTACTCTGTTAGTAGTTGCTTCCTGGACTTAGTCTTAATCAGTTTTTAATTGGTCACTAGAGACACCAAACTCTATTCACCCCTCTCTAGAGTTGCCTACACGTAACTTCAATTGGTATCAGAACATGGTTCTCATGATAAAGGATTAACACCCTAGAGCAGATCTATGGCAACTACACGACCAATTTATACCAACAGTGGTGAAGGCCAGTCCACAAATAGGCCACCCGTATTTGACGGTACCTACTACACTTACTGGAAGACACGCATGAGTTTATATCTAAAATCACTAGACTTCGACCTATGGACCATAGTTATAGATGGTTATAAGAAGCCTGCTAGAGTTATCATTGATAAAAATCTTGTAAAGAAACCTCATGACAAATATACAGACCTATAAAAGAAACAGACAAGTCTAGATGCTAGGGCTATTAATTCTCTCTTCTGTGCTGTAGACAGGACTGAGTTTAACAGGGTATCTACCAGCGCTACTTAACATGAAGTATGGAAGCTTCTGGAGGTGACCCATGAAGGAACCACTCAAGTGAAGAAGTCAAAAATCAGTCGGTTGAAACAGGAGTACGAGGCATTCAAGATGAAGCCCAACGAGACGATCACACAGATGTTTACCATATTCCTTAACATCGTCAACCCACTATCTTCCCTAGGCAAAAACTACACCAACCATGAGGAGATTCACAAAGTTCTAAGAGGGCTCACAAAGAACTGGAACCCCAAAGCCACGACGATCATCGAAGGCAACGATCTCACCACCATGTCTCTGGAGGCTCTGATGGGCAAACTGATGATGCATGAGCTCGACCTCAAGGACTTTGAGGATACTGCTCCAAAGGAGAAGGAGATTGCCCTAAAAGCTCATCACAGGAAGTCTCTCCATAATGAGATAGACAATGATGATTCTGAAGGTGATGATCAAGCACTGATGGTTCAAAATTTTAAGAAGTTTTTACGATTCAACCGAAGGAAGAAGGAACAGCAAGAAGACGATGATGAAGATCCTATCTGCTATGGCAGCAAAAAGATGGGGCACATCAAGAAGGACTGCCCAACAGGAAAGAAGGAGAATCGGTACGAGAAATCACACAAGAAGCCATCCGATCAGAAGTATGCCAACACCAGTATATGGCATAAAAGTGAAGCCAGTGACTCAGAAGAAGAGGAAACTCCCAAAGAAGCTACAAACGTCTGCCTGATGGAAACCTCTGACAAGGTGAACCTTCCTTCATACTCTAGAATCAAATGGATTCTCGATAGTGGATGCTCACGACACATGACCGGAAATGCTAATCTATTCGCAACACTATCGATGAAGAAGGAAGGATATGTTTCCTTCGGTAATAGCCTGAAAGGTTATGTAATAGGTAACAGTACAATAGGCAATCCTCCCTCTCCTATAATTAAGGATGTCTATTTCTTAACAGAGTTAAAACATAACCTGCTCAGTGTTAGTCGTCTAGCTGACAACGATTATAGAATTAACTTTGTGAAAAGAAAATGCTCTATATATGATAGATCTACAGACATCATTTTTGAAGGGATAAGGGAAGACAACATATATATCTTTTATCTTTCGAAAGACACTAACCATGCAGGAAGATGCCTCTATGCTCACAAGGATGAAAGATTACTATAGCATATGCATCTAGGTCATGCAAACATGGATACCATATCAAGACTTTCAACCAAGAAACTGGTAAGAGGGCTACCAGAAATCACTTTCAAGAAGGATACGGTATGTGCCGAGTGTGAGAAAAATAAGGCAAAAAAATCTTTATTTAAATCCATCAACACTGTAAGTACATTTAGATCCTTGCAACTAACTTCTTCATATGGATTTATTTGGTTCTAGTAGAATAGCCAGTCTTGGTGGAAAACTCTACGCCTTTATTATTGTTGATATTTTTTCTCGTTATACTTGGGTTTTCTTTCTTTCAAACAAAAATGATACTCTTTCTGTTTTTGAATTTTTTGCTAAAATGGTACAAAATGAAAAAGGCTTCATGATTACTCGAATCCGAAGTGATCATGGTGGCAAATTCGAAAACACTGATTTCAAAAAGTTTTATGATTTAAATAGTTTTGATCATGAGTTTTCTTTTCCTAGAACTCCTCAAAAAAATGGTATTATGGAGCAGAAGAATAGGACTCTTGGCGATATGGCTAGAGTCATGTTAAATCAGTTTTTCTTTTCAAAATATTTTTGGGCATAAGCTGAAAATACAATATACCATGTTTTGAATAGGGTTCTGATTCGACCTATATCAAAGAAGACTCCCTATAAGCTTTTGTTTGGTAGGACTCCAACTATATCTTATTTCGAGTGTTCGGTTGTCACTGCTTTATCCTGAATAACAAAGACAACTTAGGCAAGTTTGATGCCAAAGCTGACGAAGGTATTTTTCTTGGATATGCGTCCAAGAGTAAGGAATACAGTGTTCAATAAGCACTCATTAATTATTTAAAAATTTGTTAATATTACTTTTGATGAGTATAACAGTCAAGCAGCAGCCCCTGATGATGATGAGGAGGAGGAGGAAAAAGTCAAGCTAGCATATTCTACCTCTGACGATCACCTAAAATGAGTTACCTGGAAATCTTGCCAGAGAAGTTGTGATTCACAATAGCCCATCTAAAGAACTTGTTAATAGGTGAGGTATCAAAAGGTGTAACTACTCGTTCAGCAATTATAGATTATACAGCCAACATAGCTTTTATATCACAAATAGAAGTTAAAAATGTTATAGAAGCTTTTTCTGATAAATTTTGGATGTCTGCAATGTAAGAAGAACTCAACCAATTTGAACGAAATCAGGTTTGAGAACTTGTCCCTAAACCAAATGATCATCTGGTCATTGGTACTAAATGAGTTTTTCGTAACAAACTTAATGAGGAAGGTTCAGTCACACGCAACAAAGCGCGTCTTGTAGCTCAATGATACAACCAAGAGGAGGGTATCGACTACAATGAGACGTATGCTCCTATTGTGAGGCTTGAATCGATTTGCATGCTTTGTGCATTTGCAAACTTTCAAAACTTCAAACTTTTCCAAATGATTATAAAAAGTGTTTTCTTAATGGCTTTATTAAAGAAGAAGTCTTTGTAAAACAACCTTCTGGTTTTGAAAATTACAAGTTTTCTGATCATGTTTTCAAGCTTAAGAAAGCTCTTTACGGCCTCAAACAAGATCCTCGCGCTTCGTATGAACGTCTAAGCTATTTCTTACTTGAAAAAGGTTTTACAAAAGGAAAGATTGACACGACACTTTTCATAAAATCAATTGATGACACAATAATATTGGGTGCAAATTTATGTTGATGACATTATATTTGGGTCTACTAATGAAGTATTATGCCAAAAATTTGCTAAGTGTATGTAGAATGAGTTCAAGATGAGCATGATGGGAGAACTAAACTTCTTCCTCGGATTGCAAGTCAAACAAAACTCACAAGGAACTTTCATTAACCAGTCGAAGTATAAAAAGGACCTGCTGAAGAAATTTGATCTAGAAAACATCAAACCAATCAGCACTCCGGTGGCTACCTTAACTAAATTGGATCTTGATGAAAGCGGCAAACCAGTCGACCAGCATAAGTATCGAGGTATGAATGGTAGCTTACTTTATTTTACTGCTAGTCTCTCCGATATAATATTTAGTGTTTGCCTATGTGCTCGATATCAAGCTAACCCTAAGGAATCACATATGAGAGCAGTTAAGCGTATCTTTAGATACATTAAGGACACTTTAACAGTGGGCTTGTGGTATCCCAAAACCACGTCCTTTGACCTTGTCGATTATTCGGATGCTGATTTTGCCTGATGCAAAGTCGACCGTAAAAGTACCAGTAGCACGTGTCATCTCTTAGGTAAATCTCTAATCTCTTGGTTTAGCAAGAAACAAAATTCTGATGCACTATCTACTACTAAAGCTGAATACATTTCTGCAGGACGTAGTTGTGCTCAAATTTTGTGGATGAAGCAAACCCTAGCAGACTATAATTTAACTTATAAGCACATTACTATATTTTGTGACAACATCAACACGATCAATCTGACTAAGAACCCAATATGTCACTCATGCACTAAGCACATAGAGATAAGACACCACTTTTTCAGTGATCATCAATTACACGGAGATATAATTTAGAATTTATTGACACTGAACATCAGCTAGTAGATATTTTTACTAAGCCACTAGCCAAATATCGCTTTAACTTTCTTCTTCAGAAATTAGAAATTTTGTATTTAAATGCAATTTAATATATTTAATTTGCATAAATATGTACAAACTAATTATTCACATATGCTACATTATTTTGGGTACAAGCCGAAAGAGTCCTTTTGTCACAGAGGCGTAAACAGCCTTAAGCGACACAGTATTTAAGTGTCTTCAGACCATCGCTAGCTGGGAACCGACCCCTACAGCTAACCTGAGATAGTTACTCATGTGCTGGATAACAGTTCGTAGATTTATCGCACATTGTATTGTGGTATTCAAACTTCAAAATTTACAATTTTTGACTATCTTTGTCCAATCCTTCATGTTCATATATCTTTAGTCTGGACACTTACAATTTTTGATCGGGTATGCTATCTTTGGTTCTTTTACAAATATACGTGCTATGTTACTCTTTCACTTTGTCTATGCTTATGGGGGAGCAAATCTATTTTTCCAAATGACAAAGGGGGAGAAATAACATATGCTATGATGTTTGTATGATATTTGCTTGTCTTTGGACCATGGACCATAATTGCTTATATGAAAATCCATTATGTGCCTATATTATGAGCTTATATTTTGGCCATATTTTGGATTTGGATATTCACTATTTGAGGGGTAGCTACGTCTATTCAACCATGCCAAATTATTTATGCTTCCTTCAATATGTGTCCAGGTATGAATATTGAGGCATATAAATATTATTTTATTAATTATCAAAATGGAGGATATTGTTGACCCAAACTAGATCACAATCAACCTGATTTCGATAATTAAAGCACTGCTATATGCTATGACTCAATATGACACATCAACTGCTAGACGTGACATCAACGATCTTCGTCAAACTGCTGCTACGTCATCTTTGTAATGCTCAGAGTCTGTAATTTTTATCTTTTTTTGAGTCTAGGGAACATGTACGTTGAGTCACATTATGGCATGTCAGCTACTCAATATATTTTCTATAGCTCCACTAAACAAACAACTATGCCTTAAACCTAAACTGAACCAAACTAAACTGGCTCAACCCACCTTATAGAGCTTCTGGTCTGAGGCAGACCGAGCTCGGGCAGAACTCGATCCCTGACTGAGATCGGGCCGAACTCGGTGCCCTAATAATCAACAATCTAATTTTTTGCTCCACCTTATGCGAGCTGTCAAACGTTCAAATTTTTGAACGTTTGAGGACATAACTAGGGCCGAACTCTGCCCCCGCAGACTAGTATAAATAGAGCATGATTTCTCCCATTTCAAATAATTCTCAAGCTTTCAATCTTCTAAGCTCTATACATTCTAAGCAATACTCTTCCAAATCTCCTTAGCCAAAAACTTCCTAAGCCCCAGGTGTCTCAGTACGATTCAACTAGAAGTTCTGTACAAGAGTTGTAAAGTGTTCTTACTTGGAAAATTCCAAGTTTTGCTTTTCATTGCGAAATAAAGTCTTCGAGCTCTTCGGATCAAATCTCGTGTCTGTAAAGAAGTGGTAAGCCTTTGGATCAAAGCTTACGTTTTCACGGATAGTAGATTTCAACTCCAAGCTAGAGTTCTCGGGCCTGGACTAGTCCTCCACGAGGGAAACCAGGATAAAATCGCTGTGTTTGCTTTTCCTCTTCTTTACTCTATTTATTTTTTGCATTATTATTTTCTGATTATTTACTCTGTTAGTAGTTGCTTCCTGGACTTAGTCATAATCAATTTTTAATTGGCCACTAGAGACACAAAACTCTATTCACCTCCTCTAGAGTTGTCTACACGTAACTTCTTTTCTGTAAAATAATTTTAGCCAGAATAACCCATCTATACTTTTTTTATCGATCTATGCCTATTCGAAATTATATCTCGGTTAGGATCACCCATCGATACTCGTTTTAACCATTCTATGCTCATATTCTATATCTTATTTTAGTTAGAATCATACATCTATAGTCGTTTTCACCATTCTACGTCTGTTTTATACCATATTTTGTTTTGAATTATCGATCTAAATATGTTTTCATCATTCTATGCTCATTCTAATACTAATCCGTCGATCATAATCACATATCAGTACTCATTTTAACAAATCTAAGCCACTTTACCCCATATTTTAGTTAGAATTATCCATCTATACTTGTTTTCACCAATCTACGCATATTCTATACCATATTTCGGTTAGAATCCCCTCGCATACTCGTTTTTACCATTCTATGTCCATACTACACCATAAATTCTGTTAGAATCATACATCTATGCTTGTTTTCACCACTGTACACTTATTTTATACCACATTTCGATTAAAATCACCATCTATATTCGTTTTCGTGATTCTACTTTCATTATATTAGGTTAGATTTACCTATTTATATTTGTTTTTACCATTGTAAGCTTATTCTATACATTAATTTTGGTTTGTATCACCACTTATACTTGTTTTCATCAATCTATGCATATTCTACACCATATTTCGGTTAGAAACACCCATCAATACTCGTTTTAACCATTCTACGTCCATTCTAAATAGTATAGATGGGTGATTCCAACTGAAATATAGTTTAAATGTGGTATAGATTTTTCACCAATCTACGCACATTCTACAATATATTTTGGTTATAATTACTCATCAATACTCATTTTTACGATTCTGCCCGAGTTTTTGTACCATATCTTGATCAGAATCAACTATCTAAACTCATTTTCACCATTCTATGCCTTTTCTATGCCATAATTTCGGTTGGAATCGCACCAGTATGCTCGTTTTCACCTTCTACACTTGTTTTACACCACATTTAGGTTAGAATTATTCATCCATACTCGTTTTCATCATTCTACATTCTTTTTATTCATATTTCAGTTAGAATCACTTATTAGTACTTATTTTCACTGATCTAAGTTCGTTCTATACCATAATTTATGTTAAAATTATCCGTTCATACTCATTTTCATCAATCTAGCTAATTCTTAACTATATCTCGGTTAGGATCACCCATTGATACTTGTTTTAACCATTTTATACTCATTTTATATAACATTTCAGTTAGAATCACCCATATATAATCTTTTTTACCATTCTACGTATATTTTATACCATATTTTTGTTAGAATGCCGATCTAAACTCGTTTTCATCACTCTATGTTTATATTACACCATAGTTTGGTTTGGATCACTCGTTTATACTCATTTTCACCATTTTACGAGAATTTGATATCTTATTTCGGTTAGAATTATATTTTATACTCGTTTCACCAATCTATGCCACGTGTATACCGTATTTCGGTTAGAATCGTGGTCTATAATTATTTTTACCATTCCATGCCCATTCTACCCCATAATTTCGGTTAGCATCATTTTTCTATGCTCGTGTTTACCTTTTACACTTATTTAATCCCATATTTAAGCTAGAATCACCCATCCATACTCGTTTCTATCATTCTACATTCATTTTATTCCATATTTTGGTTATAATCACTTATTGATATTTGTATTCACCAATTTAAGCTCATTCTATACCATAATTTCGGTTAGAATCACCCATTTATACTCGTTTTTATCAATCTATGCCAATTTAAAACTATATGTCGGTTAGGATCACCCATCGATATTCGTTTTAACCATTCTATGCTCATTCTATATCATATTTTAGTTAGAATCATCCATCTATACTCGTTTTGACTATTCTACGTCTGTTTTATACCATATTTTGTTTAGAATTACCAATCTAAACATGTTTTCTTTATTTTACGCTCATTCTCATACTAACCCGTCGATTATAATCATATTTCAGTACTTGTTTTCACAAATTTATGCCACTCTTACCCCATATTTTAGCTAGAATTATCCATCTATATTCGTTTTCACCAATCTAAGCATATTCTACACCATATTTCTGTTAGAATCACCCTTAAATACTTATTTTCACCATTCTACGCCCAAACTACACCATAAATCCCTTTAGAATCACACATCTATGCTTGTTTTCACCATTTTATACTAGTTTTATACCATATTTCGATTAAAATCACCCATCCATACTCGTTTTCGTGATTCTACTTTTATTCTATTCCATATCTAGGTTAGAATCACCTATTTATATTTGTTTTCACCATTCTAAGCTTATTTTATACATTAATTTTGGTTTGTATCACCACCTATACTTATTTTTATCAATCTATGCCTATTCTACATCATATTTCGATTAGAATTACCCATCTATACTCGTTTTTACAAATTTACGCATATTTTATACCATATTTTGGTTAGAATCACCCTCACATACTCGTTTTTACTATTCTACTTTCATACTATACCATAAATTCCATTAAAATAATACATCTATGCTTGTTTTCATGATTCTAAGCTCATTCTATACATTAATTTTGGTTTGTATCACCACCTATACTTGTTTTCAACAATCTATGCCTATTTTATACCATATTTCGATTAGAATTACCCATCAATACTCGTTTTAACCATTCTACGCTTATTCTAAATCATATTTAAGTTAGAATCGCTCATTTATACTCATTTTCACCATTCCTGTTTCCCTAAATCTATGCCACATTTAAATTATATCTCGGTTGGAATCGCCCATCTATACTCTTTTTCACCAATCTACGCATATTCTACACCATATTTAGGTTATAATCACTAATCAATACTTTTTTTTCACGATTCTGTCCCAGTTTTTATACCATATCTCAATCAAGATCGACTATCTAAACTCATTTTCACCATTCTATGCCTATTCTACACCATAATTTCGGTTAGCATCGCACCGCTATGCTCGTTTTTACCTTCTACACTTATTTTAAACCACATTTAGGTTAGAATCACCCATTCATACTCATTTTTATCATTCTACGTTCTTTCTATTCCATATTTTGGTAGAATCACATATTATTACTTGTTTTCACTAATCTAAGCTCGTTCTACGCCATAATTTTGGTTAGAATTACCCGTCTATAATCGTTTTCATCAATCTACGCTAATTCTTAACTATATCTCGGTTAGGATCACCCATTGATAGTTGTTTTAACCATTCTATGCTCATTCTATATCACATTTTACTTAGAATCGCCTATATATAATTATTTTCATCATTCTACGTATGTTTTATACCATATTTTGGTTAGAATATCGATCTAACCTCGTTTTTATCACTCTACGTTTATATTATACCATGGTTTAGTTCAGATCACTCGTTTATACTTATTTTCCCCATTTTATGGACATTTGATACCTTAATTTGGTTAGAATTATATTTTATACTTGTTTCACCAATCTATGCCACTAGTATACCTTATTACGGTTAGTTCACCAATCTATGCCACTTGTATACCTTATTATGGTTAGAATCGTCTGTTTATACTCGTTTTCACCATTCTACATCCATTCTACACCATAATTACGGTTAGCATCACTTCCTAATGCTCGTTTTCACCTTTTACCCTTATTTTATCCTACATTTCGGTTAGAATCACCCATCCATACTTGTTTTCATCATTCTACATTCATTCTATTCTATATTTCGGTTAGAATCACTTATTGGCATTTGTATTCACCAATTTAAGCATATTCTATACTATAATTTTGGTTAGAATTACCCATATATAATTATTTTTATCAATCTATGCCTTTCGAAACTATATCTCGGTTAGGATCACCCATCGATACTAGCTTTAACCATACTATGCTCATTCTATATCATATTTCAGTTAGAATCACCCATCTATACTCGTTTTTACCATTATACGTCTGTTTTATACCATATTTTATTTAGAATTACCGATTTAAACACGTTTTCATTATTCTACGCTCATTCCCATACTAATATGTCGATCATAATCATATTTCAATACTCGTTTTCACAAATCTACCGTACTTTTATCCCATATTTTAGTACGAATTACACATCTATACTCGTTTTCACTAATCTACGTATATTATACACCATATTTCGGATAGAATCACCCTCACATACTTATTTTTACCATTCTACGCCAATACTACACCATAAATTCTGTTAAAATCACACATTTATACTTGTTTTCTACATTGTACACTTGTTTTATACCATATTTCGATTAAAATCATCAACCCATACTCGTTTTCGTGATTCTACTTTCATTATATTTCATATCTAAGTTAGAATTACCTATTTATATTTGTTTATACTATTTTAAGCTTATTCTACACATTAATTTCGGTTTGTATCACCACCTATACTTATTTTCAACAATCTATGCCTATTCTACACCATATTTAGGTTATAATCACCCATCAATACTCGTTTTAACCATTCTACACTCATTCTAAATCATATTTCAGTTAGAATCATTCATCTATACTCATTTTTATTATTTCATTTTTTCAAATCTACGCCACATTTAAACTATATTTTGGTTGGAATCACCCATCTATACTCCTTTTCACCAATTACGCATATTCTATACCATATTTTGGTTATAATCACTCATCAATAATCATTTTCCCGATTATGCCCTAGTTTTTATACCATATCTCGATCAGGATCAACAATCTAAACTCCTTTTCACCATTCTATGTCTATTCTACACCATAATTTCGGTTAGTATCGCACCGCTATGCTCTATTTTACCTTCTACACTTGTTTTACACCACATTTAGGTTAGAATCACCCATCCATACTTATTTTCATTATTCTACGTTATTTCTATTCCATATTTTGGTTAGAATTGTATTAGTACTTGTTTTCACTAATCTAAGCTCATTTTATACCATAATTTCAGTTAGAATTACCCGTCTATACTCGTTTTCATCAATTTACGCCACTTATTAACTATATCTCGGTTAGGATCACCCATCGATACTCGTTTTAACCATTCTATGCTCATTCTATATCATATTTCTGTTAGAATCGCCCATATATAATCATTTTTACCATTCTACGTATATTTTATACCTTATTTTTGTTAGAAAATCGATCTGAACTCGTTTTCATCACTCTACATTTATATTATACCATGGTTTGGTTCGGATCACTCGTTTATACTCATTTTCACCATTTTATGAGTATTTGATACCTTCTTTCGGTTAGAATCATATGACTCGTTTCAACAATCTAGGCCACTTGTATATCGTATTTCGGTTAGAATCGTCCGTGTATACTCGTTTTCACCATTCTACGCTAATTCTACACCATAATTTCGGTTAATATCACTTCCCTATGCCCGTTTTTACCTTTTACACTTATTCTATCCGATATTTAGGTTAGAATCACCCATCCATACTCGTTTCCATCATTCTACGTTCATTTTATTCCATATTTTGGTTAGAATTATTTATTGACATTTGTATTCACCAATTTAAGCTCATTCTATACCATAATTTCGGTTAGAATCACCCATCTATACTCGTTTTTATCAATCTATGTCTATTCGAAACTATATCATGGTTATGATCACCCATCGATACTCGTTTTAGCCATTCTATGCTCATTCGATATCATATTTTAGTTAGAATCACCCATCTATACTCGTTTTTACCAATCTACGTCTATTTTATACCATATTTTGTTTAAAATTGTCGATATGAACACGTTTTCATCATTCTATGCTCATTCTCATACTAGCCCATCAATCATAATCATATTTCAGTACTCGTTTTCATAAATCAACACTACTTTTACCCCATAATTTAGTTAGAATTATCCATTTATACTCGTTTTTACCAATCTACACATATTCTACACCATATTTCAGTTAGAATCACTCATTTATACTCGTTTTCATGATTCTACCCCTATTTTATACCATATTTCGATTAGAATCAACAATATAAACTTGTATTCATTATTCTACGATCATATTATACCATGTTTCAGTTCAAATCATACATATATACTATTTTTCACCATTTTATAAGCATTTGATACTTTTTCTGTTAGAATCCCATTTTTGTACTCATTTCACCAATCTAGGCTACTTGTATGCTATATTTCGGTTGGAATCATCCTCATATACTCGTTTTCCCCATTTGACGTCCATACTACACCATAAATTCTATTTGAATTACACATCTACGCTTGTTTTCACATTATACACTTATTTTATACCATATTTCGGTTAAAATCACCCATACATACTCGTTTTCGTGATTCTACTTTCATTCTAATCCATATCTCGGTTAGAATCACCTATTTATATTTGTTTTCACCATTCTAAGCTCATTCTATACATTAATTCAGGTTTGTATCACCACCTATACTAGTTTTCATTAATCTATGCCTATTCTACATCATATTTCGGTTAGAATCACCCATCAATACTCGTTTTAACCATTCTACGCTGATTTTAAATCGATTTTTAGTTAGAATCGCCCATCTATACTCGTTTTTACCATTCTCTTTTTCCCAAATCTATGCCACATTTAAACTATTTTTCTGGTAGAATCGCCCATTTATACTCCTTTTTACCAATCTACGTACATTCTATACCATATTTTGGTTATAATCACTCATCAAAACTTATTTTTACGATTTTGTCCCAGTTTTTATACCATATCTCGATCAGGATCAACTATCCAAACTCATTTTCACCATTATATACATATTCTACACCATAATTTAGGTTAGCATCGCACCGCTATGCTCGTTTTTACCTTCTACACTTGTTTTACACTATATTTAGGTTAGAATCACCCATCCATACTTGTTTTTATCATTCTACGTTCCTTCTATTCCATATTTCGGTTAGAATCACTTATTAGTAGTTGTTTTCATTAATCTAAGGTCATTCTATACCATAATTTCTGTTATAATTACCCGTCTACACTTGTTTTTATCAATCTATGCCAATTTTTAACTATAGGATCACCCATCGATACTTTTTTTAACTATTCTATGCTCATTTTATATCACATTTCAGTTAGAATCACCCATATATAATGGTTTTCACCATTCAACATATGTTTTATACCATCTTTTGGTTAGAATACTGATCTAAACTCATTTTTATCACTCTACGTTTATACATTATACCATGGTTTGGTTCAGATCACTCGTTTATACTCCTTTTTACCATTTTATGAGCATTTGATACCTTATTTCAGTTAGAATCATATTTCATACCCGTTTCTCCAATCTAGGCTACTTATATACTGTATTTCGGTTAGAATCATGGTCTATACTCGTTTTCACCATTTCACGCCAATTCTACCCCATAATTTCAGTTAGCATCACTTTCTTATGCTCGTTTTCACTTTTTACACTTATTTTATCCCATATTTAGGTTAGAATCACCCATCCATACTCGTTTTTATCATTCTACGTTCATTATATTCCATATTTTGATTAGAATCACTTATTGGCATTTGTATTCACCAATTTAAGCTTATTCTATATCATAATTTCAGTTATAATCACCCATCTATACTCGTTTTTATCAATATTCGAAACTATACCTCGGTTAGGATCACCCATCGATAATCGTTTTAACCATTCTATGCTCATTCTATATCAAATTTCAGTTAGAATCACCCATTTGTACTCGTTTTGACCATTCTACGTCTGTTTTATACCATATTTTGTTAAGAATTTCCAATCTAAACACGTTTTAATTATTCTACGCTCATTTTCAAACTAACCCGTCGATCATAATCATATTTCAGTACTCGTTTTCACAAATCTATGCCACTTTTATCCTATATTTTAATTAAAACTACCCATCTATACTCATTTCACCAATCTACGCATACTCTACAATATATTTCGGTTAGAATCACCCTCACATACTCATTTTTACCATTCTATGCCCATATTACACCAGAAATTCTGTTAGAATCACACATTTATGCTTGTTTTCACCATTATACACTTGTTTTATACCATATTTCAGTTAAAATCACCCATCGATACTCGTTCTCGTGATTGTACTTTCATTCTATTCCATATCTCGGTTAGAATAACCTATTTATATTTGTTTTTCCCATTTTAAGCTTATTTTATACATTAATTTTGATTTTTATCACTATCTATACTTGTTTTCATTAATCTATGCCTATTCTACACCATATTTCGGTTAGAATCACCCATCAATACTCGTTTTAACTATTCTACGCTCATTCTAAATTATATTTCTGTTAGAATCGTCCATTTATACTCATTTTTACCATTCTCGTCTCCCCAAATCTACGCCATATTTAAACTATATTTCGGCTGTAATTGCCCATCTATACTCGTTTTTACCAATCTACGCACATTCTACACCATATTTTGGTTATAATCACTCATCAATACTCATTTTTCCGATTCTGCCCCAATTTTTATACCATATCTCGATCAAGATCAACTATCTAAACTCCTTTTCACCATTATATGCCTATTCTACACCATAATTTCGTTAGCATCGCACCGCTATGCTTATTTTCACCTTCTATACTTGTTTTATACCAGATTTAGGTTAGAATCACCCATCCATACTCGTTTTCATCATTCTACGTTCTTTCTATTCCATATTTCGGTTAGAATCACTTATTAGTACTTATTTTTACTAATCTAAGCTCGTTCTATACCATAATTTTGGTTAGAATTACCCATCTATACTCGTTTTCATCAATCTATGCCAATTCTTAACTATATCTCGTTTAGGATCACCCATTGATACTGGTTTTAACCATTCTATGCTAATTCTATATCACATTTCAGTTAGAATCACCCATATATACTCGTTTTTACCATTCTACATATGTTTTATACCATATTTTATTTAGAATACCGATCTAAACTCGTTTTCATCATTCTACGTTTATATTATACCATGGTTTAGTTTGGATCACTTGTTTATACTCGTTTTTACCAATTTACGAGCATTTGATATCTTATTTTGGTTAGAATCATATTTCATACTCGTTTCACTAATCTAGACCACTTGTATACAGTATTTCGATTAGAATCGTCCGTCTATACTAGTTTTCACTATTCTACGCCCATTATACCCCATATTTCGGTTAGCATCATTCCCTATGTTCATTTTCAACTTTTACACTTATTTTACCCCCATATGTAGGCTAGAATTAACCATTCATGCTTGTTTTCATCATTCTACGTTCATTATATTCTATATTTAGGTTAGAATCACTTATTGGCATTTGTATTCACCAATTTAAGCTCATTTTATACCATAATTCGGTTAGAATCACCTATTTATGCTCTCTTTCTTTATCAATCTATGCATATTCGAAACTTAAATTGGTGAATACAAATGCCAATAAGTGATTCTAACCAAAATATGGAATATAATAAACGTAGAATGATGAAAACAAGTATGAATGAGTGATTCTAACGTAAATGTGGGATAAAATAAATGTAAAATGTGAAAACGAGCATATGAAAGTGATGCTAACCGAAATTATGGTGTGGAATGGATATGGAATGGTGAAAATGAGTATAGACGGGTGATTCTAACTGAAATACGGTATACAAGTGGCCAAGATTGGTGAAACAAATATAAAATATGATTCTAACCGAAATAAGGTATCAAATGCTCGTAAAATGGTAAAAATGAGTATGCATGAGTGATCCGAACCAAACCATGGTTTAATATAACCGTAGAATGATTCTAACTGAAATAAGATATATAATGAGCATAGAATGGTTAAAACGATTATCGACTGGTGATCCTAACCGAGATAAAAATGAGTATAGATGGGTGATTCTAACCAAAATTATGGAATATAAAAAGCTTAAATTTGTGAATACAAATGCCAATAAGTGATTCTAACCGAAATATGGAATAAAATGAACGTAGAATAATAAAAACGAATATGAATGGGTGATTCTAACGTAAACGTGGGATAAAATAATTGTAAAAGGTAAAAACGAGCATAGGGAACTGATGTTAACCGAAATTATGGTATTGAATGGGCGTAAAATGGTGAAAATGAATATAGACGGGTGATTCTATCCGAAATACAGTATACAAGTGGTCTAAATTGGTGAAACGAGTATGAAATATGATTCTAACAGAAATAAATATCGAATGCTCGTAAATGCTAAAAATGAATATAAACGAGTGATCCGAACCAAACCATTGTATAATATAAACGTAGAGTGATGAAAACGAGTTTAGATCGTTATTCTAACAAAAATATGGTATAAAACATAGGTAGAATAGTGAAAATGATTATATATAGGTGATTCTAACTGAAATATGATATACAATGAGCATAGAATGGTTAAAACGAGTATCGATGGGTGATTCTAACCGAAAAATAGTTAAGAATTGGCGTAGATTAAAGAAAATGAGTATAGACGGATAATTTTAACCAAAATCATGGTATAGAATGAGCTTAGATTAGTGAAAACAAGTAGTAATAAGTGATTCTAACAGAAATATGGAATAGAGAGAACGTAGAATAATGAAAGCGAGTATAGATGGGTAATTCTAACCTAAATATGGGATAAAATAAGTGTAGAAGGTGAAAACGAGCATAGCGGTGCGATGCTAACCAAAATTATGGTGTAGAATAGGCATAGAATAGTGAAAATGAGTTTAAATAGTTGATTTTGATCGAGATATGGTATAAAAACTGTGACAGAATCGTGAAAATCAGTATAGATGAGTGATTATAGCCGAAATATAGTGTAGAATGTGTGTAGTTTGGTGAAAATAAGTATAGATAGACAATTTTAACTGAAATATATTTAAATGTGGTATAGATTTGGTAAAACGAGAATGGTGAAAACGAGTTTAGATGGGTAATTCTAACTGAAATATGATTTAGAATGAGTGTAGAATGGTTAAAACAAGTATTGATGGGTGATTTTAACCGAAATATGTTGTAGAATAGGCATAGATTGATGAAAACAAGTATAGATGGTGATACAAACTAAAATTATGGTATAGAATGAGCTTATAATAGTGAAAATAAGTAGAAATAGGTGATTCTAACCATATATGGAATATAATGAAAGTAGAATCCCAAAAACGAGTATGGATGGGTGATTTAAACAGAAATGTGGTATAAAACAAGTGTATAATGGTGAAAACAAGCATTAATGTGTAATTCTAATGGAATTTATAGTGTAGTATGGTCATAGAATAGTGAAAACGAGTATGTGAGGTTGAATCTAACCGAAATATGGCATACATTGGTGAAACGAGTATAAAAATATGATTCTAACCAAAATAAAGTATCAAATGCTGGTAAAATGGTGAAAACGAGTATAGATGTATGATTCGAACCGAAATATGGTATAATATGATCGTAGAATAATGAAAACAAGTTTAGACTGATGATTCTTATCGAAATATGGCATAAAATAGGGATAGAATTATAAAAATGAGTATAAATGAGTGATTCTAACCGAAATATGGTATAGAATATGCGTAGATAGGTGGAAACGAGTATAGATAGGTAATTCTAACTAAAATATGGGATAAAAGTGGCTTAGATTTGTGAAAACGAGTATTGAAATGTGATTATGATCGACGAGTTAGTATGAGAATAGACGTTTAATGATAAAAATATGTTTAAATCAGTATTCTAAACAAAATATGGTATAAAACATACGTAAAATAATGAAAACGAGTATAGATGGGTGATTCTAACTGAAATATGATATAGAATGAGTATAGAATGGTTAAACCGAGTATCGATGGGTGATCCTAAGCGAGATATAGTTTTGAATAGGCATAGATTGATAAAAACGAGTATAGACAGGTGATTCTAACCGAAATTATGGTGTAGAATAAGCTTATATTGGTGAATACAAATGCCAATATATGATTCTAACCAAAATATGGAATAGAATGAACGTTGAATGATGAAAACGAGTATGAATGGGTGATTCTAACGTAAATGTGGGTTAAAATAATTGTAAAAGGTGAAAATGAGCATAGGGAAGTGATGCTAACCAAAATTATAGTGTGAATGGTAAAAACAAGTATAGACGGGTGATTCTAACCGAAATACGGTATACATGTCACGACCCGCACCCGGATATTCGGGCATGAGTACGTGGGCACGTCCAGCCTACGCCGCAGTGTCGGCGGTAGTACGCTGTCTAGGTCTTACTCACAAGTAACTTTAAATCTATCTCATCCACAATAAATAGACAAAAAAAATAACAGGAAATAGGAATGCTAACTTTTATAAAACAAGTTGTCACAACAGATCCATAGTTAATACAAAGCCAGAAGATAAATTGGGGACAAACCCGAGTATATGCTGAAAGGAAATAAATAAGTAGCTACTGCTAACTACTCTGCAGAAGTAGCCTCCTGGGTGGGAACTGGCTCCTCATATGGGTCACCTGCTAACTCATAGTGGCCATAATAGGTAGGGGCAAGGTCCTCATCATCGCCTAAATCAACGGATCCAGTCAGGAAAGGAGCAAAGTACACAATGCACAACAAGATTAAACTAAACATTTATGACAATTGGAAACAGAAACTGATTGTGTAACATATTGAGAATATGCATAAAAGAAACAACAATAACTAAGAGTTAATGCTATAAACAGGAATATGAGAAAGCAGGAGTAATATGAGACAGGAAATAAAACTACAACAGCCAACAAGAACTATAACAAGACAAGAAGCTATGTGTGTGAACTTGGGTTTATTTTAGAATACATAGTTGGCATATAGGGGTTTATAAGGCTAATCCGGCCATCATAGACGGCTATTAAACATGAATAATCGAGATCCGACTGAGGGTACAGTCACGCACCAACAGCTATTAAACACGGTAGGGGGAAGGGTAAACTACATGCCTTCTAGTATTCTCCCACCCGACACGAAAGCAAGACATGAAAAACCAGTATTCAAGACATGAAATCCAGTGTTCTAATACTACGTGTAATCATTAAGGGTACTAGTAGAGCAGGGAATTAATTATCATAATATAAAGATTTAAACTTGAAGTGCAGGTACTTGCCTGATGTTTGGATCCAATTACAGTTTTGTGTCTCAGGAAAATTTCCAGAAATGAGTCCAGATGCTGAAATAAATATTACCATCATGCTCAGAAGATATCAAATAGCTAGAAACGCTTGTCCTTGGGTCCAATTTGGAGACAAGGGCAGAAACGGCAGTTTCGGGTCAAAACGGGGTCCGCATGTGGGCCCGATTTGCACCGAAAAACGTGTCAGGGTCCAAGGTCTCCAAATTCACCAAAATTAGTGTCAACAGGTCAGGAATAATGATACGAACCCAACGGAACTCAGAATTGGATTCCGATGAGCCGATCACAAAATCGCCCGTCGAGCGGGGCCTGTGGGGCCCACTACACGCGATTTCGTCAACGTTCTCAGAATCGAACCAAACTTGACCCACAGGACCAGCGTATCGCTACAAGTCCGATGGCGCAAGTTTTGTCTCGATCCGACGTGTGTACAGGAAGTTAGGGCCTGATTCAGAAAAGGCGGATACGGGGCGGTGTCCGCGGATACGCGTTGATCCCGGTGTGCACGCACACCCGAATCGACTTTCGCGAAATCCCACACGTCCGTATCAACGCTGCGCACGTATCTGTGAAGACCGTGCGCAACCAAGTCTTCCCGTTTGGCGGGCGTACCCAGTTCCGGGGTGAATCGGGTCGATGTTTTTCCTGTTTTTGGATCGCGGTGTGCGATCACCACAGGACGCGATGCCCCGAGCGGTTTATCCGGGCACCGAGAGGGTCATACAGGCTTCACAACGCAATTTGCGGAATTAAAAACGGGACAGCGAGGAGAAAGTTACACGCACCTGAACAGTGTCCGAAAATCGGGTTTTCTCGTGTCCGACACGACTCGACGTGTCCGACACAAAGAATTAGGGTTAGGGTTCAGGTCTTCAGGCGGGCGGCACGGCGGCGGGGGAGGCCGTCCGGGGCTAGGGCAGCTCTGGGTCGGGGTTCTGGACGGCGGCGCTGCACGGCGAGGTTGAGCGGAGGCGCGACGGAGGCACGGCGAGGGGTGGCTGGACCGAGCGGGGGCTGTTGGGGCGCCGGAGGGCAGAGGCGGAGGGAGGAGGAGAGGGGAGAGGGAGGAGGCGCTGCGGCGGGGCTACAGCGGGCGGCGGCGGAGCGTCGGAAATGGAGGACGGAGGCGGAGAGAGGGTGGCGGATCGGAGGGGGTGAGGGAGCCGGAGGGGGTGACCGGAGGGGTTTAATAGGGGAGGAGGCGGTGGCGTGGGGCCGAGGGAGGCGGCGGCCAGCGCGGGGCGGGGGCTACGTGGCCGAGAAGCGCGGGCTGGGCGGGGCCGTGGCCGGGCGGAGCGGCGGGCGGCGCAGGCGGCGGAAGCGGCGGGAGACTCGGGCATGAGGAGTGGGGGAAAACGGGTGAGCGGGTGCGGGTGCGGGTCGGGTGCGGGTGGACCCGACCCGACCCGCTAGGCCAACGGGCCGGTTCGATGGGCTGGGCCGGCTGAGAGTTTGGGCTGGGTTAGGGTTTGGGCCGGGTTATTAATTTAATAAATAATAATTAAATGAATAAATAATAATTAATTAATTAATAAATTAAATATAATAGTTTTTAGGTATTTTAAAATAGGTCCGGGGCCCAATAAATTCCAGAAAAATTACCCTAAGTCCAGTTTTCCATTTTACACTCAAAAATATTATTTTTATAATATTTTAATATTGTTTACTAACAACTAAAAATCATTTAATAATTAAAACCTTGATTTTAATTACAGAAAATTCACAGAAAATTCCAAAAAATTGTGAAAAATCCTAGTTTTTAAAATTCTGAAAATTCAGGGGGTTTACAATCTACCCAACTTATAAAAAATTTGTCCTCGAAATTTAAAATTAAGCCATAATCTATTAATCCTTCACGTACATCAATCGCAATCTCCTTGCGATAATTTAAATCCTAATCATGTCCACTGCAATCACTTCATGATTAAGGTGACTACTTGTTCCAATCAAAATTTTAACCTATGGTTATTACTTCTTACTTTCTCAAATTATCCACATAAATTTTTTAAATTAAGTCCATCTACCACCTTCAAGATTTGCATATGCTTATGAATTTACCTCACGATTCTAATTATCGTAAATTCCTCTAGAAGTGATTCGAGTCCAACAGTATTCTCATTCACAATTGTATGCTTCAAATTTTTTTTAAATTTTATTCACATCCTCAATAATCCAACTAGGTAGTCCAACCACCAATTTTAATTTGTAATTCAAATCATCAAATTGAAAAATAATTAAATGTAGTCCACCCATGTTCAAGTCTGAAATTCTATAATTTTATCTTCTAAATTCAAATTGATGATTTTACCTTCATTATTCAAAATTTAAATCATAAACCTAAGGTATAACTATTGGGTCCTCGATATCAATTCACTAATCATCTTAGTCACTCCTTTAAATTTTTTAAATTAGAATGGCTTGCTTCTTCCAATCTAACCTTACTCGGTCACAATCCAAATGACATTCCTCTCGAGTTGACAAATGCATCGCTACCCAACTTAGAATTTACCCATTCATCACAAAAGACTATATACCTTAAGAAAATATTCCTTAATATGTTTACTTATGTCATTCAATCCTCGAACTTCAACGCCGATCATATCACATATGATATGTCCTCAATTACGAAAGTTTAATCCTCAAGTATGTGATCGGTCTATGTGGCATATCTAGTACTATCTATGTACCAACTTATACCAAGCATAAGATTTCGTCTTTCCGAAATAGGGGAGACGAAGATCAATAATACGGAGTTCAAGGGTGGGGTGATAGAATAGAAATATCGGGGTCAAGGCATTTTAAAGAATTCAGGTGGAAATTGTCGAGCGATTGTGGATTGAATCCTATCTTGGTAATGCTCGTATTAATACTGTTGTGCTCAGACATGTCTAAGGCAGGTATACTAGTCATCTGTAGATCTCAATCCACGTAAAGTAGTGCGAAAGGTGAATCAAAATGCACTAAGGTTGATCAGACCATAGTACACTGATTCTGAATAGACACTTGTATTAGTGGGGTTTATCAGGCCTCAATAATACATGTGTCATGAACAAGCCCGATAAAGAGTAAGCTTGCAAAACTAGGCTATAAAATAGCAGCATAAGTCAAGTTCAGCAAATTTAAGTGCGCTAGATGACGATAAAAAGGAGGTACAAATCATTGAAGTTCACACAATAAGCAAAATAACAGAAGACTCTACAATCTCTACAGTTATTAAATATAAAAGCATACCATGTTATTAGCAAGTTTAAAGTTACTAGGTTGGGCTGAGGTCACGAACCAGTAGGCACAAGCTAAAACAATACTAGAAAACGGTATCTACGAATCACTTACGCGCATTAGTTACTCTAAGAGTCTGCACGTTCTCCACGGTCATCGCGTAAGCTTGTCCGTGTTCTAGAGGTGGTGCCCTCTGCTGCGCTGCTGGGGCCTGGCCTGAACTGGAACTTTTTGTGCAGTTGTGCGTCTTTGAGCAGCAGGACAGTCCTTCATTTGATGTGCTGCTGATCCACAATATAGACAGGCACCTAGCCTCTTTCTACAATCCTGCCAAATGTGACCTTGTTTTCGACAATAGCCACAAGTGGGAGCTTGTTGGTTCTGTCCTTGAGTTGGATTCATCTGTGGTCGCTTTGTAGCTTTTTCCTGTTGTGCTTGGTCTGGTGCTGACGCATACGGCCGCTTTCGGCTGGACTCGATCCTTGTGGTGTACTCCACAGGTCGCGCTGCAGTAAGAACGTCCTCGTCGAAGGTAATTGCATTTGAACTGCTTAGCTTCCGTGACTCCGAGCTAATTCTGTCGATGAAGTTCTCCGCTTGGTTTTGCTGAGCTTCTTGTTGAACCTTCTGATAGGCTTGCATCATCACGTAGAACATTCGAAACATTTGTTGTTCGTCCATAGGCTGTCCTAGTTGAAAGGAAGGTATCGGTGGAGCAGACTGCGTCGATGGTGGAACGTCATCTTGATGGATTCTCGAGGCAGGCTGACTTGCTTGACCGTACTGTGATGATTGGCCTTCACCAACTGGTGTCACATTATTTTCGTGGGTACCCATAACGCCTTGCGGTTTTTCTGCATGAGTCTCATTGCTGTCTGGTGGGTCTATTTTCCTGCATCCAAAATAAACAATAAGAGGCGCACAGGAATCAAGGCAGGACGCAAGTCAAGAAATTAATTTGAATTCAATATGGATATCAAGAATGTTTCAAGCAAGTGGATGAGATCCTAAAACTTATCATATTCTTATTGCAGGCCTGTTCGGTCCCTAAGTTGAAACCGAACAATTTAGTCGTTGACCTGCATGGGCCACCACAAAAATGTGTCACGACCCGCACCCGGATATTCGGGCACGAGTACGTGGGCACGTCCAGCCTACGCCGCAGTGTCGGCGGTAGTACGCTGTCTAGGTCTTACTCACAAGTAACTTTAAATCTATCTCATCCACAATAAATAGAAAAGGAAAATAACAGGAAATAGGAATGCTAACTTTTATAAAACAAGTTGTGACAACAGATCCATAGTTAATACAAAGCCAGAAGATAAATCGGGGACAAACCCGAGTATATGCTGAAAGGAAATAAATAAGTAGCTACTGCTAACTACTCTGCAGAAATAGCCTCCTGGGTGGGAACTGGCTCCTCATATGGGTCACCTGCTAACTCATAGTGGCCATAATAGGTAGGGACAAGGTCCTCATCATCGCCTAAATCAACGGATCCAGTCAGGAAAGGAGCAAAGTACACAATGCACAACAAGATTAAACTAAACATTTATGACAATTGGAAACAGAAACTGATTGTGTAACATATTGAGAATATGCATAAAAAAAACAACAATAACTAAGAGTTAATGCTATAAACAGGAATATGAGAAAGCAGGAGTAATATGAGACAGGAAATGAAACTACAACAGCCAACAAGAACTATAACAAGACAAGAAGCTATGTGTGTGAACTTGTGTTTATTTTAGAATACATAGTTGGCATGTAGGGATTTATAAGGCTAATCCGGCCATCATAGACGACTATTAAACATGAATAATCGAGATTGGCTGAGGGTACAGTCGCGCACCAACAGCTATTAAACATGGTAGGGGGAAGGGTAAACTATATGCCTTCTAGTATTCTCCCACCCGACACGAAAGCAAGACATGAAAAACCAGTATTCAAGACATAAAATCCAGTGTTCTAATACTATGTGTAATCATCAAGGGTACTAGTAGAGCAGGGAATTAATTATCATAATATAAAGATTTAAACTTGAAGTGCAGGTACTTGCCTGATGTTTGGATCCAATTACAGTTTTGTGTCTCGGGGAAATTTCCAGAAATGAGTCCAGATGCTGAAATAAACATTACCATCATGCTCAGAAGATATCAAATAGCTAGAAATGCTTGTCCTTGGGTCCAATTTGGAGACAAGGGCAGAAACGGCAGTTTCGGGTCAAAACGGGGTCCGCATGTGGGCCCGCTTTGCACCGAAAAATGTGTCAGGGTCAAAGGTCTCCAAATTCACCAAAGTTAGTGTCAACAGGTCATGAACGATGATACGAACCCAACGAAACTTCCAGAATTGGATTCCGATGAGCCGATCACAAAATCGACGTCGAGCGGGGCCTGTGGGGCCCACTACACGCGATTTCGTCAACGTTCTCAGAATCGAACCAAACTTGACCCACAGGACCAGCGTATCACTACAAGTCCGATGGCGCAAGTTTCGTCTCGATCCGACGTGTGTACAGGAAGTTAGGGCTTGATTTAGAAAAGGCGGATATGGGGCGGTGTCCGCGGATACGCGTTGATCCCGGTGTGCACGCACACCTGAATCGACTTTCGCGAAATCTCACACGTCCGTATCAACGCTGCTACCGTATCTGTGAAGACCGCGCGCGACCAAGTCATCCCGTTTGGCGGGGCATACCCAGTTCCGGGGTGAATCGGGTCGATGTTTTTCCTATTTTTGGATCGCGGTGTGCGATCACCACAGGACGCGATGCCCCGTGCGGTTTGTCCGGGCACCGAGAGGGTCATACAGGCTTCACAACGCAATTTGCGGAATTAAAAACGGGACAGCGAGGAGAAAGTTACACACACCTGAACAGGGTCCGAAAACCGGATTTTCTCGTGTCCGACACGACTCGACGTGTCCGACACAAAGAATTAGGGTTAGGGTTCAGGTCTTCAGGCGGGCGGCACGGCGGCGGGGGAGGCCGTCCCGGGCTAGGGCGGCTCGGGGTCGGGGTTCTGGACGGCGGCGCTGCACGGCGAGGCTGAGCGGAAGCGCGGCGGAGGCACGGCGAGGGGTGGCTGGACCGAGCGGGGGCTGTTGGGGCGCCGGAGGGCAGAGGCGGAGGGAGGAGGAGAGGGGAGAGGGAGGAGGCGCTGCTGCGGGGCTGCAGCGGGCGGCGGCGGAGCGTCGGAAATGGAGGACGGAGGCGGAGAGAGAGGGTGGCGGATCGGAGGGGGTGAGGGAGCCGGAGGGGGTGACCGGAGGGGTTTAATAGGGGAGGAGACGGTGGCGTGGGGCCGAGGGAGGCGGCGGCCAGCGCGGGGCGGGGGCTACGTGGCCGAGAAGCGCGGGCTGGACGGGGCCGTGGCCGGGCGGAGCGGCGGGCGGCGCAGGCGACGGAAGCGGCGTGAGACTCGGGCATGAGGAGTGGGGGAAAACGGGTGAGCGGGTGCGGGTCGGGTGTGGGTGGACCCGACCCGACCCGCTAGGCCAACGGGCCGGTTCGATAGACTGGGCCGGCTGAGAGTTTGGGCCGGGTTAGGGTTTGGGCCAGGTTATTAATTTAATAAATAATAATTAAATAAATAAATAATAATTAATTAATTAATTAAATAAATATAATAGTTTTTAGGTATTTTAAAATAGGTCCGGGGCCCAATAAATTCCAGAAAAATTACCTTAAGTCCAGTTTTCCATTTTACACCCAAAAATATTATTTCTATAATATTTTAATATTGTTTACTAACAACTAAAAATCATTTAATAATTAATACCTTGATTTTAATTACAGAAAATTCACAGAAAATTCCAGAAAATTGTGAAAAATCCTAGTTTTTAAAATTCTGAAAATTCAGGGGGTTTACAATACAAGTGTCCAAGATTGGTGAAACGAGTATGAAATATGATTCTAACCGAAATAAGATATCAAATGCTCGTAAAATGGTGAAATCGAGTATGAATTCGTGATGACGAAAATGAGTTTAGATCGGTATTCTAACCAAAATATGTATAAAACATACGTAGAATGGTTAAAACGAGTATATATGGATGATTTTAACTTAAATATGATATAGATTGATCATAGAATGGTTAAAATGAGTATCAATAGGCAATCCTAACCGAGATATATTTAAGAATTGGTTTAGATTGATAAAAAAGAGTATAGAGGGGTAATTCTAACCGAAATCATGGTATAGAACGAGCTTGGATTAGTGAAAACAAGTACTAATAAGTAATTCTAATAGAAATATGGAATAGAGAGAACGTAGAATGATAAAAAAGAGTATGTATGGGTGATTCTAACATAAATATGGTGTAAAACAAGTATAGAAAGTGAAAATGAGCATATCGGTGCGATGTTAGCCGAAATTATTGTGTAGAATATGAATAGAATGGTGAAAAAGAGTTTAGATAGTTGATTCTGATCAAGATATGTTATAAAAATTGAGGCATAATCGTGAAAATGAGTATAGATGAGTGATTATAACTGAAATATGGTGTAGAATGTTCGTAGATTATTGAAAATGAGTATAGATGGGCGATTCTAACCGAAATGTAGTTTAAATGTGGCATAGATTTGGGGAAATGAGAATGGTGAAGTCGAGTATATATGGGTAATTCTAACTAAAATATGATTTAGAATGTACGTAGAATGGTTAAAAGGAGTATTGATGGGTGATATTAACCAAAATATGATATAGAAAATGCATAGATTGATGAAAATAAGTATAGATGGTGATAAAAATCGGAATTATGGTATAGAATGAGCTTAGAATAGTGAAAACAAATATAAATAGGTAATGCTAACAAGTATAGATAGGTGATTCTAACCGAAATTATAGTATAAAAGAGCTTAAATTGGTGAATACAAATGCCAAAAAGTAATTCTAACCAAAATATGGAATAGAATGAACGTAGAATGATAAAAACGAGTATGAATGGGTGATTCTAAATAAATGTGGGTAAAATAAGTATAAAAGGTGAAAACGAGCATAGAAAAGTGATGCTAACCGAAATTATGGTATAGCATGGGCATATAATGGTGAAAACGAATATAGACGGATGATTCTAACCGAAATACGGTATACAAGTGACCTAGATTGGTGAAACGAGTATGAAATATGATTCTAACTGAAATAAGGTATCAAATGCCCGTAAAATAGTGAAACGAGTATGAATGAGTGTTCTGAACCAAACCATGGTATAATATAAATGTAGAATGATGAAAACGAGTTGAGATCGGTATTCTAACCAAAATATGGTATAAAACATTCATAGAATAGTGAAAACAAGTATCTATGGGTGATTCTAACTGAAATATGATATAGAATGAGCATAGAATGGTTAAAATGAGTATCGATGGGTAATCCTAATCGAGATATAGTTAAAAATTAGTGTAAATTGATGAAAATGGGTATAGACGGGTAATTATAAATGAAATCATGGTATAAAATGAGCTTAGATTAGTGAAAACAAGTACTAATAAGTTATTCTAATAGAAATATGGAATAGAGAGAATGTAGAATAATAAAAACGAGTATGGATGGGTGATTCTGACCTAAATGTAGTGTAAAACAAGTATAGAAGGTAAAAATGAGCATAGTGGTACGATGCTAACTGAGATTATTGTGTAGAATAGGCATATAATTGTGAAAATGAGTTTAGATAGCTAATTCTAATCGAGATATGGTATAAAAACTGGGGCAGAATTATGAAATGAGTATAGATGAGTGATTATAAACGAAATATGGTATAAAATGTGCGCAGATTAGTGAAAAGGAGTATAGATTTGTGATTCTAACAAAAAATAGTTTAAATATGGCGTTGAATTGGGGAAACGAGAATGGTAAAAATGAGTATATATAGGTGATTCTAACTGAAATTTAATTTAGAATAAGTGTAGAATGGTTAAAAGAAGTATTGTTGGGTGATTCTAACCGAAATATGCTGTAGAATAGGCATAGATTGATGAAAACAAGTATATATGGTGATACAAACCAAAATTATGGTATATAATGAGCTTAGAATGGTGAAAATAAATATAAATAGGTGATGCTAATTGAAATATGAATTAGAATAAAAGTATAATCACAAAAATAGTATGGATGGGTAATTTCAACCGAAATATGGTATAAAATAAGAGTATAATGGTGAAAACAAGCATAGATGTGTGATTCTATCGAAATTTATGGTGTAATATGTGCGTAGAATGGTAAAAACGAGTATGCGGGGGGTGATTCTAACCAAAATATGGCATACAAGTGACCTAAATTGGTGAAACGAGTATACAAATGTGATTCTAACTGAAATAAAGTATCAAATGCTTGTAAAATAGTGAAAACAAGTATATATGTACGATTAGAATCGAAAAATGGTATAATATGATCGTAGAATGATGAAAACAAGTTTAGACTGTTGATTCTAATAAAAATATGGCATAAATAGGTATAGAATCGTGACAACGTGTATAGATGAGTTATTCTAACTGAAATATGGTGTAGAATATGCGTAGATTGGTGAAAACGAGTATAGATGAATAATTCTAACTAAAATATGGGATAAAAGTGGCGTAGATTTGTGAAAACGAGTATTGCAATGTGATTATGATCGATGGATTAGTATGAGAATGAGCGTAGAATAATAAAAACATGTTTAGATCGCTAATTCTAAACAAAATATGGTATAAAATAGACGTAGAATGGTAAAATCGAGTATAGATGGGTGATTCTAACTGAAATATGATATAGAATGAGCATATAATGGTTAAACCCAGTATCGATGGATGATCCTATCCGAGATATAGTTTTGAATAAGCATAAAATGATAAAAACGAGTATAGATGCATGATTATAACCAAAATTATGGTATAGAATGAGCTTAATTGGTGAATACATTTGCCAATAAGTGACTCTAACCGAAATATAGAATAGAATGAACGTATAATAATAAAAACGAGTATGAAGGGTGATTCTAACGTAAATGTGGGGTTAAATAAGTGTAAAAGGTGAAAACGAGCATAAGGAAGTGATATTAACCGAAATTATGGTGTAGAATGGGCGTGGAATGGTGAGAACGAGTATAGACGGATGATTCTAACCGAAATTTGGTATACAAGTGGGATAGATTGGTGAAACGAGTATGAAATATGATTCTAACCAAAATAAGGTATTAAATGCTCATAAAATGGTGAAACGTGTATGAATGAGTGATCCAAACCAAACCATGGTGTAATATGAATGAAGAATAATGAATCGGTATTCTAACTAAAATATGGTATAAAATATACGTAGAATGGTGAATGAGCATAGAATGTTAAAACGAGTATCTATGGATGATTGTAACTAAAATATGTTATATAATGAGAATAGAATGGTTAAAACAAGTATCGATGGGTTATCCTAACCGAGATATAGTTAAGAATTGGTGTAGATTGATAAAAATGAGTATAGACGGGTCATTATAACCAAAATTATGGTATATAATGAGTTTAGATTAGTTAAAACAAGTACTAATACATAAATATGGAATATAGTCAACGTAGAATGATAAAAACGAGTATGGATGGGTGATTCTAACCTAAATATGGTATAAAACAAGTGTAGAAGGAAGAAATGAGCGTAGCGGTATGATGCTAACCGAAATTATGGTGTATAATAGGCAGAGAATAGTGAGAAGGAGTTTAGATAATTGATTTTGATCGAGATATGGTATAAAACCCGGGCAGAATCGTGAAAATGAGTATAGATAAGTGATTATAACCGAAATATGGTATAAATTGTGTGTAGATTACTAAAAAGGAGTATATATGCGCGATTCTAATCAAAATATAGTTTAAATGTGGCATTTATTTGGGAGAACAATAATGGTGAAAACAAGTATAAATAGGTAATTCTAACTGAAATATGATTTAAAATGAGCATGGATGGGCGATTCTAACCAAAATTATGGTATAGAATGAGCTTAAATTATCGATCTAAACATATTTAGGATTACCCATCGATACTTGATAAAAATGAGTATATATGGGTGATTCTAACCAAAATTATGGTATAGAATAAGGTTAAATTGGTGAATACAAATACCAATAAATGATTATAACTAAAATATGGAATATAATGAATGTAGAATGATAAAAATAAGCATTAATGGGTGATTCTAACGTAAATATAGGATAAAATAAGTGTAAAAGGTAAAAACGAGCATAGGGAAGTGATGCTAACCGAAATTATGGTGTAGAATAGGCGTAAAATGGTAAAAACGAGTATAGATGGATGATTCTAACCGAAATACGGTATACAAGTGGCCTAGATTGGTACAACGAGTATAAAATATGATTCTAACCTAAATAAGGTATCAAATGCTCGTAAAATGGTGAAACGAGTATGAATGAGTGATCCTAACCAAACCATGGTATAATATAAACGAAGAATGATGAAAACTAGTTTAGATCGGTATTCTAACCAAAATATAGTATAAAACATACATAGAATAGTAAAACGAGTATCTATGAGTGATTGTAACTGATGATATAGAATAAGCATAGAATAGTTAAAACGAGTATTGATAGGTGATCCTAACCGAGATATAGTTAAGAATTGGTGTAGATTTATGAAAACGATAATACAAAAATTATGGATAGAATGAGTTTAGATCGGTGAAAACAAGTACTAATAGGTGATTCTAATAGAAATATAGAATAGAGAGAACGTAAAATGATTAAAATGAGTATGGATGGGTGATTCTAACCTAAATATGGTGTAAAACAAGTGTAGAAGGTGAAAACGAGCATAGCGGTGCGATGCTAACCGAAATTATGGTGTAGAATATGCGTAGATTGGTGAGAAAGAGTTTAGATAGTTGATTCTAATCAAGATATGGTATAAAAATAGGACATAATCGTGAAAATGAGTATATATGAGTGATTATAACCGAAATTTGGTGTAGAATTTGCGTAGATTAGTGAAAAAGAGTATATATGGGCGATTCTAATTGAAATATAGTTTACATGTGACTTTGATTTGGAAAAAAATGAGAATGGTGAAAATGAGTATAGATAGGTGATTCTAACTGAAATATGATTTAGAATGAGCGTAGAATGGTTAAAAAAGGTATTTATGGGTGATTCAAACCGAAATATGGTATAAATTGGCATAGATTGACGAAAACAAGTATAGATGGTGATACAAACCAAAATTATGCTATAGAATGAGCATAGAATAGTAAAAATAAATATAAATAGGTGATTCTAACCGAAATATGGAATAAAATATAAGTAGAATCTCGAAAATGGGTATGGATGGGTGATTTTAACCAAAATGAGATATAAAACAAGTGTGCAATGGTGAAAATAAGCATATATGTGTGATTCTAACGGAATTTATGGTGTAGTATGGGCGTAGAATGGTGAAAACGAGTATATGAGGATGAATCTAACCGAAATATGACATACAAGTGGCCTAGATTGGTGAAACGAGTATAAAAATGTGATTATATCCGAAATAAAGTATCGAATGCTCGAAAAATGGTAAAAACTAGTATAGATGTACGATTCAAACCAAAATATGGTATAATATGATCGTAGAATGATGAAAACGAGTTTAAATTGTTGATTCTAATCGAAATATGGCATAAAATAGGGGTAGAATCGTGAAAACGAGTGTAGATGAGTGATTCTAACCAAAATATGGCATAGAATATGCGTAGATTAGTGAAAAAGAGTATTGATAGGTAATTCTAACTAAAATATGGGGTAAAAGTAGCATATATTTGTGAAAACGAGTACTAAAATGTGAATATGATCGACGGGTTAGTATGAGAATTAGCGTAGAATGATGAAAACATATTTAGATCGGTAATTCTAAACAAAATATGGTATAAAACAGACGTAGAATGGTAAAAACGAATATAAATGGGTGATTCTAACTGAAATATGATATAGAATGAGAATAAAATGGTTATAACGAGTACGATGGTTGTTCCTAAGCGAGATATAGTTTCGAATAGGTATAGATTGATAAAAATGAGTATAGATGAGTGATTCTAACCAAAACTATGGTATATAATGAGCTTTAATTGGTGAATACAAATGCCAATAAGTGATTCTGACCGAAATATAGAATAGAATGAATGTAGAATAATGAAAACGAGTATGAATGAGTGATTCTAACATAAATATGGGGTAAAATAAGTGTAAAAGGTGAAAACGAGAATAGGAAAGTGATGCTAATCGAAATTATAGTGTAGAATGGACATAGAATGGTAAAAGTGAGTATAGACGGATGTTTCTAACCGAAATACGGTATACAAGTGTCCTAGATTTGGAAACGAGAATGAAATATGATTATAACCAAAATAAGGTATCAAATGCTCATAAAATAGTAAAAATAAGTACAAATGAGTGATTCGAACTAAACCATGGTATAATATAAATATAGAATGATAAAAACAAGTTTAGATCAGTATTCTAACCAAAATTTGGTATAAAACATACGTAGAATGGTGAAAACGAGTATATATGGGTGATCCTAACTGAAATATGATACAGAATGAGCATAAAATGGTTAAAACAAGTATCGATGGTTGATCCTAACCTAGATATATTTAAAAATTTGCATACATTGATGAAAACGAGTATAAACGGGTAATTCTAACCAAAATTATGGTATAGAACGCGCTTCGATTAGTACAAACAAGTACCAATAAGTGATTCTAACCGAAATATGGAATCGAAAGAATGTAGAATTATAAAAAGGAGTATGGATGGGTGATTCTGACAAAAATGTGGTGTAAAACAAGTATAGAAGGAGAAAACGAGCATAGCGGTATTATGCTAACTGAAATTATGGTGTAGAATAGGCATAGAATGGTGAAAAGGTGTTTAGATAGTTGATTCTGATCGAGATATGGTATAAAATCGGGACAGAATCGTAAAAATGAGAATAGATTAGTGATTATAACCGAAATATGATATAGAATGTGCGTAGATTGGTGAAAAAAAGTATATATAGGCGATTCTATCTGAAATATAGTTTAAATAAGCATAGATTTGGGGAAACAATAATGGTGAAAATGAGTATAAATAGGCGATTCTAACTGAAATATGATTTAGAATGAGCATAGAATGGTTAAAACCAGAATTGATGGATAATTTTAACCGAAATATGGTGTATAATAATAGGCATAGATTGATAAAAACAAGTATAGATGGTGATACAAATCAAAATTATGGTATAGAATGAGCTTAAAATGGTGAAAACATATATAAATAGGTGATTCTAACCGAAATATGGAATTGAATGAAAGTAGAATCACTAAAACGATTATGGATGGATAATTTTAACCGAAATATGGTATAAAATAAGTGTACAATGGTGAAAACAAGCATAGATGTGTGATTCTAACGGAATTTATGGTGTATATGGAATATAGAGAACATAAAATAATGAAAACGAGTATAGATGGGTGATTCTAACCTAAATATGGTATAAAACAAGTGTAGAAGGTGAAAACGAGCATAGTGGTACGATGCTAACCAAAATTATGGTGTAGAATAGGCATAGAATGGTGAAAAGGAGTATATATAGTTAATTCTTATCGAGATATGGTATAAAAATTGGGGGCAGAATCATGAAAATGAGTGATTATAACCGAAATATGGTGTAGAATGAGCGCCGAATGGTGAAAAGGAGTATAGATGGACGATTCTAACCAAAATATAGTTTAAATATGGCATAGATTTGGGAAAACGAGAATGCTGAAAACGAGTATAGATGGGCGATTCTAACTGAAATATGATTTAGAATGAGCGTAGAATGCTTAAAACGAGTATTGATGGGTAATTCTAACCAAATTATACTGTAGAATAGGCATAGATTAATAAAAACAAGTATAGATGGTGATACAAATAAAAATTATGGTATAAAATAAGCTTAAAATGGTGAAGACAAATATAAGTAGGTGATGCTAACTGAAAAATAGTAAAAAGTAGAATTAAGGAAACGAGTATGAATAGGTGATTTTAACCGAAATGTGGTATACAAAAAGTGTATAATGGTGAAAACAAGCATAGATGTGTGATTCTAAGGGAATTTATGGCGTAATATGGGCTTAAAATGGTGAAATCGAGTATATGAGGGTGATTCTAACTGAAATATGATATACAAGTGGCCTAGATTGGTGAAACAAGTATAAAAATATGATTATAACCGAAATAAAGTATCAAATGCTCATAAAATGGTGAAAATGAGTATAGATGTATGATTCAAACCGAAACATGGTTTAATATGAACGTAGAATAATGAATACGAGTTTTGATTGTTGATTCTAATCGAAATATGTCCTAAAATAGGGGTAGAATCGTGAAAATGAGTATAGATGAGTGATTCTAACCGAAATATGGTGTAGAATATGCATAGATTGGTAAAAACGAGTATTGATGGTAATTCTAACTAATATGGGATAAAAGCGATGTAGATTTGTGAAAACGAGTACTGAAATATGATTATAATTGACGGGTTAGTATGAGAATGAGTGTAGAATGATGAAAATGTGTTTAGATCAATAATTCTAAAAATAATATGGTATAAAATATTTTACGAGCATATACCAAAATATATAGGTGATTCTAACTGAAATATGATATAGAATGAGCATAGAATGGTTAAAATAAGTATCGATGGGTGATCCTAACCGAGATATAGTTAAGAATTGGCGTAAATTGATAAAAACAAAATTATGGTATATAATGAGCTTAGAATGATATAGAATGAGCTTAGAATGGTGAAAACAATTATAAATAGGTGATGATAACTGAAATATGAAATAGAAAGAAAGTAGAACCACTAAAATGAGTATGGATGGTGATTTTAACTGAAATATGGTATAAAACAAGTGCATAATGGTGAGAACAAGCATAGATGTATGATTCTAATAGAATTTATGGTGTAGTATGGGCGCAGAATGATGAAAACGAGTATATGAGGGTGATTCTAACCGAAATATGGCATACAAGTGGCCTAGATTGGTAAAACTAGTATAAAAATATGGTTCTACCTTAAATAAAATATCAAATGTCCTTAAAATGGTGAAAACGAGTATAGATTTAAGATTCGAACCGAAACATGGTATAATAAGATCGTAGAATAATAAAAATGAGTTTTGATTGTTGATTCTTACCGAAATATGGTATAAAATAGGGGTAAAATCGTAAAAACGAGTATAAATGAGTGATTCTAACCGAAACATGGTGAAGAATATGCGTAGATTGGTGAAAACGAGTATATATGGGTAATTCTAACTAAAACATGGGGTAAAAGTGGCATAGATTGTAAAAACGGGTACTGAAATATGATTATGATCGACGTATTAGTATGAGAATGGGCAAAGAATGATGAAAATATATTTAGATCGGTAATTCTAAATAAAATATGGTATAAAACAGATATAGAATGGTGAAAATGAGTATAGATGGGTGATTCTAACTAAAATATGATATAGAATGAGCATAGAATGGTTAAAACAAGTATTGATGGGTGATCCTAAGCGAGATATAGATGGGTGATTCTAACTAAAATATTTTTACCGAAATATAGTATAAAATAGGGGTAGAATCGTGAAAACGAGTATATATGAGTGATTCTAACCGAAATATGGTGAAGAATATGCGTAAATTGGTGAAAACGAGTATAGATGGATAATTCTAACTAAAATATGGGGTAAAAGTGGCATAGATTATAAAAATGGGTACAGAAATATGATTATGATCGACAAATTAGTATGAGAATGGGCGTAGAATGATGGAAACATGTTTAGATTGGTAATTCTAAACAAAATATGGTATAAAACAGACGTAGAATGGTGAAAATAAGTATAGTTTGGTGATTCTAACTAAAATATAATATAAAATGAGCATAGAATGGTTAAAATGAGTAGCGATGGATGATCCTAAGCGAGATATAGTTTTTAATAGGCATAGATTGATAAAAACGAGTATAGATAGGTGATTCTAACCAAAATTATGGTATAGAATGAGCTTAAATTGGTGAATACAAATACCCAAAAGTGATTCTGACCAAAATATGGAATAAAATGAAAGTAGAATGATAAAAACGAGTATGGATGGGTGATTCTAACGTAAATATGGCATAAAATAAGTGTAAAATGTGAAACGAACAAAAGAAAGTGATGCTAACCGAATTATGGTGTACTATGGGCGTGGAATGGTGAAAATAAGTATAGACGGATAATTCTAACCGAAATACGGATACAAGTGGCCTAGATAGGTGAAACGAGTATGAAGTATGGTTCTAACCGAAATAAGGTATTAAATGCTCTTAAAATGGTGAAACGATAATGAATGAGTGATCCGAACCAAACCATGGTATAATATTAACGAAGAATGATGAAAACGAGTTTAGATGGGTATTCTAACAAAAATATGGTACAAAACATACGTAGAATGTTGAAAACGAGTATCTATGGGTGATTCTAACTGAAATGTGATATAGAATGAGCATAGAATGGTTAAAACGAGTATCGATGGATGATCCTAACTGAGATATAGTTAAGAATTGGTGTAAATTGATGAAAACAAGTATATGCAGATAATTTTAACCGAAATTATGGTATAGAATGGGTTTAGATTAGTGAAAACAAGTACTAATAAGTGATTCTAACAGAAATATAGAATAAAGAGAATGTATAATTATGAAAATGAGTATGAATGGGTGATTCTAACCTAAATATGGTGTAAAATAAGTGTAGAAGGTGAAAACAAGGATAGCGGTGTGATGCTAATCAAAATTATGGTATAGAATATGCATAGAATGGTGAGAAGGAATTTAGATAGTTGATTCTGATCGAGATATGGTATAAAATCGGGGCAGAATCGTGAAAATAAGTATAGATAGGTGATTCTAATCAAAATATGGTATAGAATGTGCGTAGATTAGTGAAAAGGAGTATAGATGGGCTATTCTAATCAACATATAGTTTATGGTATAGAATAAACTTAGGAAAACGAGAAAACGAGAATGGTGAAAACGAGTATAGATATGTGATTCTAATCAAAATATAGATGGACTATTCTAAACAAATGTGACGTTGATTTAGGAAAACGAGAATGGTGAAAACGAGTATAGATAGGTGATTCTAACTGAAATATGATTTAGAATGAGCATAGAATGGTTAAAACGAGTATTGATGGGTGATTCTAACCAAAATAAGCTATAAAATAGGCATAGATTGATGAAAACATGTATAGATGGTATTACAAATCGAAATTATGGTATAGAATAAACTTAGAATGGTAAAAACAAATAAATAGGTGATTCTAACCGAAATATAGAATAGAATGAAAGTAGAATCTCAAAAATGAGTATAGATGTGGTATAAAACAAGTGTATAATGGTGAAAATAAGCATATATGTGTGATTCTAACGGAATTTATAGTGTAGTATGGGTGTATAATAGTGAAAACAAGTATGTAACGATGATTCTAACTGAATATGGCATACAAGTGGCCTAGATTGGTGAAACAAGTATAAAAATGTGATTCTAACCGGAATAAAATATCAAATGCTCAAAAAATGGTGAAAACGAGTATAGATGTACGATTCAAACCAAAACATGGTATAATATAATCGTAGAATGATAAAAACGAGTTTAGATTATTGATTCTAATCGAAATATGACATAAAATACGAGTAGAATCGTGAAAACGAGTATAAATGAGTGATTCTAGCCAAAATATGGTGTAGAATATGTGTAGATTGGTGAAAATATGTATTGATGGATAATTCTAACAAAAATATAGGATAAAAGTGGCATAGATTTATAAAAACGGGTAGTATAATATGATTATGAGTAACGGGTTAGTATTAAAATGAGCGTAGAATGATGAAAACATATTTAGATCGGTAATTATAAACAAAATATGGTATAAAACAAATTTAGAATGGTGAAAACGAGTATAGATGGGTGATTCTAACTGAAATATGATATAGAATGAGAATAGAATAGTTAAAACGAGTATCGATGGGTGATCCTATCCGAGATATAGTTTTGAATATGCATAGATTAATAAAAACGAGTATAGATGGGTGATTCTAACCAAAATTATGGTATAGAATGAGCTTAAATTGGTGAATACAAATTTCAATAAGTGATTCTAACCAAAATATGGAATAGAATGAACGTAGAATGATGAAAACTAGTATGAATGGGTGATTCTAACGTAAATATGGTGTGAAATAAATGTAAAAGGTAAAAATGAGCATAGAGAAGTGATGTTAACCAAAATTATGGTGTAGAATGGACGTGGAATGGTAAAAACGAGTATAGACGGGTGATTCTAACCGAAATATGGTATACAAGTGACCTAGATTGGTGAAACGAGTATAAAATATGATTCTAACCGAAATAGGGTATCAAATGCTCATAAAATAGAAAAACAAGTATGAATGAGTGATCCGAACCAAACCATGGTATAATATAAATGAAGAATGATGAAAACGACTTTAGATCGGTATTCTAACTAAAATATGGTATAAAACATACGTAGAATGGTGAAAACGAGTATCTATGGGTGATTGTAACTGAAATATGATATAGAATGAGTATAGAATGGTTAAAACGAGTATTGATGGGTGATCCTAACCGAGATATAGTTAAGAATTTTTGTAGATTGATAAAAATGAGTATAGACGGATAATTTTAACCGAAATCATGATATTGAATGAGCTTAGATTAGTGAAAACAAATACTAATAAGTGATTCTAACAAAAATATGAAATAGAGAGAACATAGAATGATAAAAATAAGTATAGATGGGTGATTCTAACCTAAATAGCGATGCGATACTAACCAAAATTATGGTGTAGAATAGGCATAGAATGGTGAGAAGGAGCTTAGATAGTTAAATCTGATCGAGATATAGTATAAAAGTGGGGCAGAATGGTAAAAATGAGTATAGATGAGTGATTCTAATCAAAATATTATTTAAATGTGGCATTAATTTGGAAAAATGAGAATGGTAAAAACGAGTATAGATAGGTGATTCTAACTGAAATATGATTTAGAATTAGCGTAGAATGGTTAAAACGAGTATTGATGGGTAATTCTAACCGAAATATGATGTAGAATAGGCATAGATTGATGAAAACAAGTATAGATGGTGATACAAACCGAAATTATGGTATAGAATGAGCTTAGAATGGTGAAAACAAATTTAAATAGATGATTCTAACTGAAATATGGAATAAAAAGAAAGTGGAATCTCAAAAACGAGTATGGATGGGTAATTTTAAACGAAATATGGTATAAAACAAGTATATAATGGTGAAAACAAGCATATATGTGTGATTCTAAAAAAAATTATAGTGTAGTATGGACGTAGAATGGTGAAAACAAGTATGTGAGGGTGATTCTAACCGAAATATGGCATACAAGTGGCCTAGATTGGTCAAACGAGTATAAAATATGATTCTAACCAAAATAAAGTATTGAATTCTCAAAAAATGGTAAAAACGAGTATAGATGTAAGATTCGAACCAAAATATGGTATAATATGATCGTAGAATGATAAAAACGAGTTTAGGTTATTGATTTTAATTGAAATATGGCATAAAATAGGGGTAGAATTGTGAAAATAAGTATAGATGAGTGATTTTAACCGAAATATGGTGTAGAATATGCGTAGATTGATGAAATCGAGTATTGATGGATAATTCTAACTAATATGGGATAAAAATGACATAGATTTGTGAAAACGAGTATTAAAATATAATTATGATTGACGTGTTAGTATGAGAATGAGCATAGAATGATGAAAACATGTTTAGATCGATAATTCTAAACAAAATATAGAAGTAGAATAGTAAAAAAGAGTATTGATGGGTGATTCTAACTAAAATATGATATAGAATGAGGATAGAATGGTTAAAACGAGTATCGATGGGTGATCCTAAGCGAGATATAGTTTCGAATAGGCATAGATTGATAAAAACGAGTATAGATGGGTGATTCTAACCGAAAATATGGTATAGAATGAGCTTAAATTGGTGAATACAAATGCCAATAAGTTATTCTGACCGTAATATAGAATAAAATGAACTTAGAATGATGAAAACAATTATGAATGTGTGATTCTAACTTAAATATGGGGTAAAATAAGCGTAAAAGGTAAAAATAAGCATATAAAAGTGATGCCAACCGAAATTATAGTGTAGAATGGGCGTAGAATGGTAAAAACGAGTATAGACAGGTAATTCTAACCGAAATATGGTATACAAGTAGCCTAGATTGGTGAAACAAGTACGAAATATAATTCTTACCGAAATAAGGTCTCAAATGCTCATAAAATAGAGAAAATGAGTACAAATGAGTGATCTAAACCAAACCATAGTATAATATAAATGTAGAATGATGAAAATAAGTTTAGATCGGTATTCTAACCAAAATATGGAATAAAACATACGTAGAATGGTAAAAACGAGTATATATGGGTGATTCTAACTGAAATATGATATAGAATGAGCATAAAATGGTTAAAATAAGTATCGATGGGTGATCCTAACCGAGATATAGTTAAGAATTAGAGTAGATTGATAAAAATGAGTATAGACAGGTAATTTTAATCGAAATTATGGTATAGAACAAGCTTAGATTAGTGAAAACAAGTACCAATAAGTAATTATAACCGAAATATGGAATATAAAGAACATAGAATGATAAAAATGAGTATAGATGGGTGATTCTGACAAAATTATAGTATAAAACAAGTGTAGAGGGTGAAAACAAGCATAGCAGTACGATGCTAACCAAAATTATGGTATAGAATAGGCATAAAATGGTGAAAATATGTTTAGATAGTTGATTCTGATCAAAATATGGTATAAAAACTTGGATAGAATTATAAAAATGAGTATAGATGAGTGATTATAACCAAAATATGGTGTAGAATGTGTGCAGATTGGTGTAAAAGAGTATAGATGGATGATTCTATCGAAATATGGTTTAAATGTGACGTAGATTTGGTGAAACGAGAATGGTGAAAATGAGTATAAATGGGCGATTCTAATAAAAATATGATTTAGAATGAGCGTAGAAATGGTTACAACTAGTATTAATTGGTGATTCTAACCAAAATATGTTTTAGAATAGGCATAGCTTGATTAAACAAGTATATCAAGTATAGATGGTGACACAAACCAAAATTATGGTATACAATAAGCTTATAATGGTGAAAACAAATATAAATAGGCGATCTAACAGAAATATAGAATAGAATGATAGTAGAATCACTAAACCAGTATGGATGGGAGATTTTAACCAAAATATGATATAAAACAAGTGTATAATGGTGAAAACAAGCATAGATGTGTAATTCTAAGGGAATTTATGATGTAGTATGGACGTAGAATGGTGAAAACGAGTATATGAGGGTGATTCTAACCGAAATATAGCATACAATTGGACTAGATTGGTGAAACGAGTATAAAAATATGGTTTTACCCGAAATAAAATATCAATTGCCCGTAATATGGTGAAAACAAGTATAGATGTATGATTCGAACCGAAATATGGTATAATATGATCGTAGAATGATGAAAAAGAGTTTTAAATTTTGATTCTCACCAAAATATGGTATAAAATAGGGGTAAAAATATGAAAATGAGTATAAATAAGTGATTCTAACCGAAATATGGTGAAGAATATGTATAGATTGGTGAAAACGAGTATATATGGGTAATTCTAACTAAAATATAGGATAAAATTGGCATAGATTATAAAAAATGGTACTGAAATATGATTATGATCGACAGGTTAGTTTGAGAATGAGCGTAGAATAATGAAAACATATTTAGATCGATAATTCTAAACAAAATATGGTATTAAACAGAAGTAGAATGGTGAAAACAAGTATACATGGGTGATTCTAACTGAAATATGATATAGAATGAGCATATAATGGTAAAATTGAGTATCGATGGGTGATCCTAAGAGAGATATAGTTTTAAAAAGGCATAGATTGATAAAAACGAGTATAGATGGATGATTCTAACTGAAATTATGGTATAGAATGAGCTTAAATTGGTGAATACAAATACCAAAAAGTGATTCTGACCAAAATATGGAATAAAATGAACGTAGAATGATAAAAACGAGTATGAATAGGTGATTCTAACGTAAATGGTGGTAAAATAAGTGTAAAAGATAAAAATAAGAATAGGAAAGTTATGCTAACCAAAATTATGGTGTAGTATTGGCATCGAATGGTGAAAAAGAGTATAGACAGGTAATTCTAACCAAAATACGATATACAAGTGGCCCAAATTGGTTAAATGAGTATGACATATGATTTTAACCAAAATAAGAAATCAAATGCTCTTAAAATGATGAAAATGAGTATAAATGAGTGATCTGTACCAAACCATGGTATAATATATATGTAGAATGATAAAAATGAGTTTAGATCGGCATTCTAACTAAAATATCGAATAAAACATACGTAGAATGGTGAAAACGAGTATTTTTGGGTGATTGTAACTGAAATGTGATATAGAATGAGCATAGAATGGTTAAAACGAGTATTGATGGGTGATTCTAACCGAGATATAGTTAAGAATTGGCGTATTTTGATGAAAAAAAGTACCAATAAGTGATTCTAACTGAAATATGGAATAGAAAGTACGTAGAATGATAAAAACGAGTATGTGTGGGTGATTTTGACCAAAATATGGTGTAAAACAAGTGTAGAAGGTGAAAACGAGCATAGCATTACGATACTAACCGAAATTATGGTATAGCATAGGCATATAATAGTGAAAAGGAGTTTATATAGTTGATTCTAATCGAGATATGGTATAAAAACTGGGCAGAATCAAGAAAATGGGTATAGATGAGTGATTATAACCGAAATATGGTGTAGAATATGCACAGATTGGTGAAAAGGATTATAGTTGGGCGATTCTAACGGAAATATAGTTTAAATGTGGCATAGATTTGGAGAAACGAGCATGGTGAAAATAAGTATAAATAGACGATTCTAACTGAAATCTGATTTAGAATGAGCGTAGAATGGTTAAAACGAGTATTGATGTGTGATTCTAACCGAAATATGGTGTAGAATAGACAACCAAAATATGGTGTAGAATAGACATAGATTGATGAAAACAAGTATAAATGGTGATACAAACCAAAATTATGGATGTGTAATTTTAATCAAAATGTGGTGTAAAACAAGTGTATAATGGTGAAAACAAGCATGGATGTATGATTCTAACAGAATTTATGGTGTAGTATGGACGTAGAATGGTAAAAACGAGTATGTATGGGTGATTCTAACCGAAATATGGCATACAAGTGGCCTAGATTGGTGAAACGAGATAAAAATATTATTCTACCCGAAATAAAATATCAAATATTCGTAAAATGGTAAAAATAAGTATAGATGTATGATTCGAACCAAAACATGGTATATAATATGATCGTAGATGTCACTACCACATTCTAAAATAGGGGTATTTTTGTCTTTTTAATTATTATAAGTATTGTGTATATTATATTGCATGTTATATTTATATATTATATATAGTGTTTATTAATGCATGTGTTAGTGGACTAGACCTAGAAGCCCACTAGATGAACCCTTGACTAAAATATAGGATTATGAATTTTAATTAGCATTTTTGGGATTAAATATTGGGATTATAATTTATTACTGTAATTTTATTTAATTATTGTACCTTACCGTTGCTTCGATAATTGGAGCGCTACACTAGCTTTGTCTTCCAACATATTTCACACCCTTGTCCTAGACTTGCCAATCTTCCATTCGGACTTTTGTGTAACTCATAAATATGCTCTTTTGTGCTTCATTTTAGTCGCACAATATTCGTCGCGGACATTTATTTTTAATTCCAAATAAATCCAACTTTGCATCTTTGTCCGTTCTAATCGAAATTGGAGACAAAATCTTGACCCATTTTGTGCAACCCAAATTATGAAAATATTCTATTCTGAGTCTTCTACGTCCATGATACTTGTGTCCCACCTAATTTTAGCCCTTAGCACTTTCAATTAATTTAAGAACGCCGCTTACATTAATTTTAATTAAATTGGTGTAAGGACCTAACTTAACCCAAAACCCTCAAGGTTAATACTAAATACCACACACCCTTTTTAACCACTACATCACACAAATATGGTATTTTCCCTCATTCAATCCCAAATCCCACTTTTTGTGCAATTTTCCAAATGTTGGAGAGTTTTATGCAAAAGTGCAGTGAGGTGTCCACCTCCCATTGGACCCAACACATGAAGAAATACCTACCCTCTTCATTGACCGGTCACATGCATTTTTTTCCATATTTTGGAGTGTGCAATACTCAAACCTCACCCCTTAAGCCATCTTGGCCCTCCATCCACAGACACACCATCCTAGCCTTTAAATTTCCTTCATGTAAAAGGCAACCCCAATCCCTAGGAGGCATGGCCGGCCCTAATCCCTAGGTTTATATTACCTTTTTCCCTCATACATAAACTCATCCTCTCCTTATTTTATTTTCATCACCATCACCCCTTCAAACCCTAAGCCGAAACCTAACCCTCCATCATCCCGCGGCCACCCGTCCTACTCCTCCGTCATCTTATCCGATCATAGCTCAACCCATGACCGTCGACCTTCGCCTGAGCACCCTGACTCTACCGGCATAGCAGCCAACTCACCCCACGGCCATTAGCCCCGGCCACACGACCCTGACCGCCGACTGAATCATCATCTTCCCCACGCCATCACCCGACTGACAACAGTCGACTGCACCGCCTCCATCATCCCTTCACCGATCACCCGTTCTTCTCCACTCGACTTCACCTCCGTCTGAGTCTTCACCGCAGCCATCCCCATCACCTCCGTCGACTAAACCACCGAGCACCCCCACCTTCATCACCTATACCATCTTCATCATCTCCTCCGCGAGCAACCACCAGACCTCCGCCAGAGCAGGACCTCTCCATTCCTGAGCCTCCTCACCGCCGTGCACGCTGGACTACACTCCGCCATCTTTATCATACCGTCGACCCTGTGCACAGCCGACCGTCGACCACCCTTGCCGGAGCCCGAGCCGTCCTCCCCGAGCAGCGTTACTCCGGTCAGTGACCTCCCTCGACATCGACTACCCCCTTCTCGTTCACGTGCACGCCAAGGCCAAGGTTCGAAACTTGCCTTTCTTTCATGATTTTGTATATGCATGTGTGAATAGTAACTAAGGTTAGCATAATACTTCATGGGAGTTTGTTAGATATGAGTGCATGACACTGTGTTGGTAAACCTAATAACTAGTAAGTGTCTGTGCATGTATGTATGATAATTAGGTTTATATATACATATATATATATATATATATATATATATATATATATATATATATATACTTCATGGGAAATTGGTTGCTAGTATTACATATGTTGTATGGCCATAGGTATTAGTTGTGGGCATCCCGTATTTGTATATTTGCATGATCCTAGGTGTTAATGAACTGTCTGCCTGGTGTACACTAACGTACTAGCTTAGACATGTGTTGGTGTTACACAGGATTTAGAGTTCTAGACATGTGTTAGTGAGTTGACTGTCTTGTTATGCACAGTATTTGAGGACATGATACCTGTGCATTTAGACGTGCACATTTGACCCTGCTAGTTGACCAATTATCACCCCTAGCGTAGTTCTGAGTTCAGTGTAATTATGTATGTGTGTGTGCTAGTGTAAAGAATAATGCTATATTATTATTACATTATGTATATAGGACCGTTGGATTGTTCGTGCGAGACTTCAGGAACAGGATATTGGTATTGCCCTCTCATGACCACAGGTGAGTACATTCTCTGACAGTTTTCATTATATTGATCATCTCTATGATTCTAGTTGTATAGCGTACTTGATTCTGACACTATGGATACACGGGTTAGCATCATTGATACCTTTCACGAGGAGTCATGATTGGAATCCAACGTGCTAGCTGGGGGATGGGGAGATATTACTAGATTATGTGATCATATCCCACTTTACATGCATCATAGCTCGCCCCACACATCACTTTGGGTGTAGCCTGACCATTTACATGCCTCATAGCTTGTTATATATGATTAGCCTGACTATTGCTAACATTATAGCTAACCAGATGGTTAGCCTGACCTCACATAAATCATAGCCAATCATATATAACAAGCCTGATCTTGTCCCAAGCCGATCACATGATAGACATATGTTTCACACACTTAGCTAGATATTCTATTTTGTATTTCCAATTCTAACCAAAATATGGTATACAAGTGAGTGATCCGGACCAAACCAAACCATGGTATCAAATGCCATAAAATGGTAAAAACGAGTATAAATGAGTGATCTGAACCAAACCATGGTATAATATAAGAGTAGAATGCTAAAAATAAGTTTATATCGATATTCTAACCAAAATATGTTATAAAAAATACGTAGAATGGTGAAAACGAGTATATATGGGTGATTTTAACTGAAATATGATATAAAATGAGCATATAACGGTTAAAACGAGTATCGATAGGTGATCATAACAGAGATATAGTTAAGAATTAATGTAGATTGATGAAAATGAGTATAGTCAGGTAATTCTTACCGAAATTATGGTATAGAACGAGCTTAGATTGGTGAAAACGAGTTTTAATAAGTGATTCTAACCGAAATATGGAATACAAAGAAAGTAGAAGGATGAAAACGAGTATGGATGGATGATTCTGACCTAAATATGGTGTAAAACAAGTGTAGAAGATGAAACGAGCATAGCGGTGCGATGCTAACCAAAATTATGGTATAGAATAGGCATAGAATGGTGAAAAGAAGTTTAGATAGTTGATTATGATCGAGATATGGTATAAAACTAGGGCAGAATCGTGAAAATGAGTATAGATGAGTGATTATAACCGAAATATGTTGTATAATGTGTGCAGATTAGTGAAAATGAGTATAGATAGGCGATTCTAACCATAATATAGTTTAAAGAATTAATTACTATTAACCCCCCATTTTCTAAGCCTAACTCCACTACCCCCCATTTTTTTTAATTACTACTGTCACGCCCCAGTCCCAAAATGCCGAGGGACTGGAGATACGTGGCAATGGCCAGCAGCACGCACCGATGGATAACCTAATTTAATGGAATCATCAGGGCGTGCTTAAGTTGTAAATAAGGTCTACTACATCACGTCACACTAATCTCATCCATAAAGATAAAGAAATAAACTGCATAATCAAATAAAAATAAGTAGCAACAACATCACAGCAAGTCAGTCGGAGGAACAATCCGACTATAGTCTGAATAAGCTGGCTCTATAGGCCAGGAACAAAAGATATAAACATGAAATAAATAAATGAGTACTGGGACAGGCACTTAGGAGAAGTCCTCGGCAGTCACCTCGTCTTCAGTGTTCGGTTCAGCTCCAGCAATAGCTTCAGCTCCGGTCCCGTATACCTCGGGATACTGCTCCTCAGCTAGACCTGGGGACATAATCCATTCCAGGTCCTCAGTGGACATAGCAAGGCACAAGATAAAATAAGCCAACTGAATAAGCAGTACAATAAATAAATGAACAGCAGGGTAAACTAAGTAACCATCTATGTGATATGCAAATGAGAGCAACACTAGTACTCAGGCTGAGACCGCTACAAGCTCTGTGTCGGGGAGCCGATAGCAGTAATAACACGTAAAGGGTCTAGCTCTGCTAGAGAGTCTACAACCTCACAATAATAGTAGATATATATATAGAATAACCTTTAGCCTGTATGTCTCTCCCCACCCAATGTAATCACGCAAGCCATGACCATAACGTCTCATGTCCATGTCAGCGGGATTATAACTAATGCAACAAGTCATACTGTCTATAATAAATGTCTCTATCAAGTCCTGTATCCTATACAAAATCACCACGAATATCTCAGGAGAATTCTGTCCATGATAGTGTCAAGTGTCCTGGGTTGTAGGGTACTTGATAGGTCAAGTACAAAGTAAGGGGATCGTAAATCTATCTCTAAATGATGAACCCAACACTGCGTACGGTGTCGGCACCCGACTATGATCGGACACTAGGTACGTCATACGTTCCCTAGGTTAAGCAGTTTAAATCAGTTTATATGAATTTGTACAAGAAATCCAGCAGAGTGTTTTTACAGAAAATATGAAAATAATGACTGCAAGTTTGGCAAGGTGCACTTGCCTGATGTTTGAATTCCACTTAGGTCCTGGTTTCGGAAATTTCCAGAGATGTCTCCGAAAGCTGAAATAAACAGTACCATCACGCTCAGAAGGTGTCAAACAGCTAGGATCGCCTGTCCTTGGGTCTAATTTGGAGACAAGGGCAAAAACGGCAATTTCGGCTTAAAATGGGGTCCACCGGTGGGCCCGCTTTGCACCGAAAAATGTGTCAGGGTCAACGGTCTCCAAATTTACCAAACTTAGTGTCAACAGGTCAGGAACGCTGATACGAACCCAACGGAACTTTTAGATTTGAATTCCGATGAGCCGATCACAAAATCGCCCGTCGAGCGGGGCCTGTGGGGCCCACGACACGCGATTTTGTCAACGTTCTCGGAACCGGACCAAACTTGACCCACAGGACCAGCGTATCGCTACGAGTCCGATGGCGCAAGTTTCGTCTCGATCCGACGTATGTGCACAAAGTTAGGGTGAATTGCAGAAAAGGCGGATACGGGACGGTGTCCGCGGATACGCGTTGATTCCGGTGTGCACGCACACCCGAATCAGCTTCCGCAAAATCCCACACGTCCGTATCGACGAGGCGCACGCATCTGTGAAGACCGCACGCGACCAAGTCGTCCCGTTTGGCGGGGCGTACTCAGTTCCGGGGTAAAACAGGGTCTGGTTTTTCCTGTTTTTGGATCACGGTGTGCGATCACCACAGGATGCGATGCCCCGAGCGGTTTGTCCGGGCGTCGAGAGGGTCATACAGGCTTCGTGTAGAAATTTACAGAATCGAAAACAGAGATCCGAGGTGCAAGTTACGAGTACCTGAAGGGGACCCGAGAAACCGAGTTTTGAACTGTGTCCGACACGCGAGTTCGTGTCCTGCGGTGTCCGGCCTAGGGCTGGGTTGTGTCCGCGTGTCCGGGCTTCACTGGAGGAGCGCGGGACGGTCGAGGCGACTCAGGGCGGTGAGGGGCCGGCTAGGTCTCTGGCGGCGCGTGCTTCTCCGGCGAGCTGGTCGGCGTCGAGCGGTTTTGAGGGAGGCGGAGGAGGAAGAGGAAGGGGAAGGAGGGTGGTTCTGGAGGGGGATGGCCGGCTCTCGGCGGTTGGGAGGCGGAGGACAGCGGCTAGGGCGGCGCCGAGGGGTCGCCGGAGCTAGGGTTAGGGCTCGGGTTTGGGGGGAAAGGGAGGCGGAGGAGAGGGTTTTAAATAGGGCTCGAGGGAGGGGTTCGGCCGGGGACGACGTGGGCCGAGGGAGTCGGCCAAGGGAGGAGGTCGTGGGTCATGGCCGACGGGCACGCGGCGGGCGGCGGGATTCTCGGGGCGGCGTGGGGTCGTGAACGTGGGGAGGGAGAGGGAGGTCCGGGTCGGGTCGGGCGCGGATCCGGGTCTGGCCGCCCCGCCCGACCCGCTAAGGCGACCGGGCTGCACGAACGGGCTCGGCCCACTTGGCCGGGCCGGGCCCAAAACCAAAATAACCAGTAAATTATATTAATAATAATAATAACTAATAATTAAAACAGTAATTAATTAATTTAATTATAAAAATAGTTTTTAGGCTTTTTAAAAATAGGTCCGAGGCCCAATAAAATTCCAGAAAATTACCCTAAGTCCGGTTTTCTATTTTACACCATAAAATCATATTTTTATTTTATTTTAATATTATTTATTGGCAATTAAAAATTACAAACTCACTACAGGGCCTATGTAAATTCCTGAAAAAATTGCATATTAATTCCAAAAATTGATTTAAAAAAAATCTCTAAAAATTTAGGGTGTTTACAATCTACCCCCTTAAGAGGATTGCGTCCTCGCAATCGAAGGGTAAACTATAAAGGCAAGATTTATAGAATTAAAGAATGCTTAGGTTCTACCTGATTCTGCAAATAAGTGTGGATAACGCTGGCGCATAACATCTTCTCGCTCCCAGGTCGATTCGCCAGGAGAGTGCTGTTTCCAAGCTACTCGAACCAGCCTGATTGTCTGCCCTCGCAGTGTCTTCTCACTGGTGTCGAGTATACCCACTGGCTGCTCTTCGTATCTCAGGCTAGGTCCCACCGAAATCTCGGAATGATCAACTATATGACTTGGGTCCGTCACATATCTCCTCAGTTGTGAGACGTGGAATACGTCATGCACTCCCTCTAAGGATGGAGGTAATGCAAGATGGTAAGCCACCTCACCAATGCGCTCCTAGATATCAAATGGCCTAATGTACCTTGGGCTTAACTTGCCTCTGCTGCCAAATCTGATAGTACCTCTAGTGGGCGAGATCCTCAAAAATACATGCTCTCCTTCCTTGAACTCCAGGGGTCGTCTGTGTGCATCGGCCCAATGCTTCTGTCTATCCTAGGCTGCACGAAGATGGTTCTAAATCTGTTTTACTTTCTCCACTGTCTCTGTTACCAACTCTGGACCCAGTATTTGACGTTCGCCAACGTCGCTCCAGCATATTGGCGATCTGCACTTCCTTCCGTATAGTGCCTCGAAAGGTGCCATCTGAATGCTTGCCTGATAGCTGTTGTTGTAGGAGAACTCCACTAAGTGCAGATGATCTTCCCAAGATCCTCCAAAGTCCAGTATACAAGATCGCAGCATATCTTCTAGGATCTGAATTGTGCGCTCTGACTGTCCGTCTGTCTGAGGATGATAGGCAGTACTGAATTTGAGCCTGGTGCCGAGACTCTCTTGCATGCTTCACCAGAATTAAGATATAAATCTTGAGTCTCGATCTGATACAATACTAACCGGCACTCCATATAATTTTACGATCTGACGCATATACATGTCGGCTAGTACTTCCGTGGATTGTCCAACTCTGAACGGCAAGAAGTGAGCCGACTTAGTGAGCCGATCCACGATGACCCATACTGTATCCTTACCACTAGGGCTTCTTGGAAATCCAGTGACGAAGTCCATGGTAATATGCTCCCACTTCCATTCAGGGATGGGAAGCGGCTGCAATATACCTGCAGTCCTTTGGTGCTCGGCCTTCACCTGCTGGCAGACTAAGCATTTTGCCACAAATCGGGCAATCTCCCTTTTCATTCCATGCCACCAGTAATATTGTCTTAGGTCCCAGTACATCTTGGTTCCTCCTGGATGAACCGAGTATATGGAGCAATGGGCTTCTGTCATCAATTTCTGCCTTAATTCTCCATTTGGAACACATAGGCGATTTCCGCACCTTAATGTTCCGTCCTCGTGGATGCGAAGTCCCGTCTGCAGGCCTGCTTCTGTTCTCTCTTTCAGCCTTCAGAATCTGGCATCATTAGGCAAAGCTTCCTTGATTCTCTCCACCAGCGATGACTTCACTTCGAGGTTAGCCAGCAAACCATTTTGTCCAGGTAGAACAACCTCTATCTGAAGATCTTGCAAGTCTTGTAATAGTTGAGGCTGCTCCGTTAAGAAATAAGCCGAGGGTTTTCTTCTGAGGGCGTCGGCTACAACATTTGCTTTCCCCGGGTGGTACTGCAGATCGATGTCAAAGTCCACCATCAACTCAAGCCAACGCCTTTGCCTCATGTTGAGCTCCTTCTGTGTATAAACATACTTCAAGCTCTTATGATCAGTGAATATCTCGACCTTCTCTCCATACAGATAATGTCTCCAGATCTTCAATGCAAAAATCACTGCAGCTAGCTCCAGGTCGTGTGTTGGGTAGTTCTTCTCGTGGACCTTCAGCTGCCTCGATGCATAAGCGATAACCTTGCCATGTTGCATCAAGACACAACCTAGTCCACTACCGGACGCATCACTGTATACAACAAAACCTCCTGACCCTGAGGGAAGAGTCAAGACTGGTGCTGTTGTTAGACGCCTCTTCAATTCTTCAAAGGCATTCTGGCATTCTTCCGTCCATATGAACTCCTGATCCTTTTGTGTCAGCTTAGTCATCGGCTCTGCGATCCTTGAAAAATTTTCTACGAACCGCCGGTAATACCCAGCAAGTCCAAGAAAACTTCTCACTTCCGCAACAGAGGTAGGGGTAGGCCAGGTCTCTATAGCAGTGACCTTTTCTGGGTCCACAGACTGTCCTTCACCCGAGATAATATGCCCTAAGAATGGCACCCTATCCATACAGAACTCACATTTGCTGAGTTTGGCATATAGCTTCTCCCTTCTCAAAGTTTCTAGCACAATCCGGAGGTGTTCCTCGTGCTCTTCGTCGTTCTTGGAGTAGACTAGGATATCATCAATGAATACCACCACGAACTTATCCAAGTACTGATGGAAGACCCCGTTCATCAAACTCATAAATACGGCGGATGCGTTAGTTAAACCAAACGGCATAACTAGGAACTCATAATGCCCATACTTAGTTCTGAAGGCCGTCTTTGGGATATCTTCCTTCTTCACCCTAATCTGGTGATAACCGGATCTAAGGTCAATCTTTGAGAATACCTTAGCACCACTAAATTGGTCAAACAAATCATCAATATGTGGTAATGGAAACATGGTATAGATGTACGAATCGAATGGAAACATGGTATAATATGATTGTAGAATGATGAAAACGAGTTTAGATTGTTGATTCTAATCGAAATATGACATAAAATAGGGGTAGAATCATGAAAACTAGTATAGATGAGTGATTCTAACCGAAATATGGTATAAAATATACTTAGATTGGTAAAAACGAGTATAGATGGATAATTCTAACTAAAATATGGGATAAAAGTGGCATAGATTTCTGAAAAAGGGTACTGAAATATGATTATGGTCGACGGGTTAGTATGAGAATGAGCGTAGAATAATGAAAACGTATTTAGATCAATAATTCTAAACAAAATATGGTATAAAACCGAAGTAGACTGATGAAAATGAGTATAGATGGGTGATTCAAACTGTAATATGATATAGAATGAGCATAGAATGGTTAAAATGAGTATCGATGGGTGATCCTTACTAGTGTGATTTTAACCGAAAGTAGGATGGGTGATTCTAACCGAAATTATTGTTTAGTATAAGCTTAAATTGGTGAATACAAATGCAATAAGTAATTCTAACCTAAATATGGAATAGAATAAATGTAGAATAATGAAAACTAGTATGATTGGGTGATTCTAACATAAATATAGGATAAAATAAGTATAAAAGGTAAAAACGAGCTTAGGGAAGTGATGTTAACCAAAATTATAGTATAGAATTGGCGTAGAATGGTAAAACGAGTATAGGGTGATTCTAACCGAAATATGATATACAAGTGGCCTAGATTGGTGAAACGAGTATGAAATATGATTCTAATCAAAATAAGGTATCAAATGCTCCTAAAATGGTAAAAACGATTATAAATGAGTGATCCGAACCAAACCATCATAATATAAACGTAGAATTATGAAAATCAGTTTAACTCGGTATTCTAACCAAAATATGGTATAAAACATACGTACAATGATAAAAACGAGTATCTATGGGTGATTCTAACTGAAATGTGATATAGAATGAGCATAGAATGGTTAAAACGAGTATCGATGGGTGATCCTAACCGAGATATAGTTAAGAATTGGCGTAGATTAATAAAAATGAGTATAGACGGATAATTCAATCCGAAATTATGGTATAGAACGAGCTTAGTTAGTAAAAAAAGTACAAATAAGTGATTCTAAAAGAAATATGTAAGAAAGAGAACGTAGAATGATGAAAATGAATATGGATGGGTGATTCTAACCTAAATGTGGTATAAAACAAGTATATAAGGTAAAAACGAGCATAGCGGTGCGATGCAAACCAAAATTATGGTATAGAATTGGCATAGAATGGTGAAAAAGGAGTTTAGATGGTTGATTATGATCGAGATATAATATAAAACTGGGGCAGAATCGTAAAAATGAGTATAGATGATTGATTATAACCGAAATATGGTATAAAATTTGCGTAGATTGGTGAAAAGGAGTATAGATGGGCGATTCTAATCGAAATATAGTTTAAATATGGCATATATTTGGGGAAACGAGAATGGTAAAAATGAGTATAGATGGTAGATTCTAACTGAAATATGATTTAGAATGAGCATAAAATGGCTAAAACGAGTATTGATGGGTGGTTCTAACCGAAATATGATGTAGAATAGGCATAGATTAATAAAAATAAGTATAGATGGTGATATAAACTAAAATTATGGTATAGAATGATCTTAGAATGGTAAAAATAAATATAAATAGGTAATTCTAACCGATATATGGAATAGAATGAAAGTATAATCACGAAAACGAGTATGGATGGGTGATTTTAACCAAAATAGGGTATAAAACGAGTGTATAATGGTGAAAACAAGCATAAATGTGTGTTTCTAACGAAATTTATGGTGTAGTATGGGCGATAAATGGTGAAAACGACTATGTGAGGAAGATTCTAACCAAAATATGACATACAAGTGGCCTAGATTGGTGAAACGAGTATAAAAATATGATTCTAACCGAAATAAAGTATCAAATGATCGTAAAATGGTGAAAATGAGTATAGATGAACGATTTAAACCAAAATATGGTATAATATAATCATAGAATAATAAAAACGAGTTTAGATTGTTGATTATAATCGAAATATGGCATAAAATAGGGGCAGAATCATGAAAATGGGTATAGATGAGTAATTCAAACCAAAATATGGTGTAGAATATACATAGATTAGTGAAAACGAGTATAGATGGATAATTCTAACTAAAATATGTGATAAAAGTGGCATAGATTCATGAAAATGGGTACTGAAATATGATTATGATCGATGGATTAGTATGAGAATGAGCGTAGAATGATAAAAACATGTTTAGATTGGTAATTCTAAACAAAATATGGTATAAAACATACGTAAAATGGTAAAAGTAAGTATAGATTGGTGATTCTAATTGAAATATGATATAGAATAAGCATAAAATGGTTAAAACGAGTATCGATGGGTGATCCTAAGCGAGATATAGTTTCGAATAGGAATAGATTGATAAAAATGACTATAGATGGGTGATTCTAACTAAAATTGTAGTATAGAACGAGCTTAAATTGGTGAATACAAATGACAATAAGTGATTCTAACCAAAATATGGAATAAAATGAACGTAGAATGATGAAAACTAGTATGAATGGGTGATTCCAATGTAAATGTGGGGTAAAATAAGTATAAAAGGTGAAAACGAGCATAGGAAAGTGATGCTAACCAAAATTATGGTGTAGAATGGGCGTGGAATAGTGAGAACGAGTATATACGGATGATTTTAACCGAAATATGGTATACAAGCGATCTAGATTGGTGAAACGAGTATAAAATATGGTTCTAACCGAAATAAGATATCAAATTCTCATAAAATAATAAAAACGAGTATAAATGAGTGATCCGAACCAAACCATGGTATAATATAAATGTAGAATTATAAAAATAAGTTTAGATCGGTATTCTAACAAAAATATGGTATAAAACATATATAGAATGGTGAAAACGAGTATCTATTGGTGATTCTAATTGAAATATGATATAGAATAAGAATATAATGGTTAAAACGAGTATTGATTGATGATCCTAAGCAAGATATAGTTACGAATTGGCGTAGATTGATGAAAACGAGTATAGACAGGTAATTCTAACCGAAATCATGTTATAGAACGAGCTTAGGTTAGTGAAAACAAGTACTAATAAGTGATTCTAACTAAAATATGGAATAGAGAGAGCATAGAATGATGAAAATGAGTATGAATGTGTGATTCTAACCTAAATATGGTATAAAACAAGTGTAGAAGGTAAAAACGGGTATAGAGGTACGATGCTAACCGAAATTATGGTGTAGAATTAGCATAGAATGGTGAAAAGGAATTTAGATAGTTGATTTTGATCGAAATATATAATAAAACTGGGGCATAATTATGAAAATAAGTATAGATGAGTGATTATAACCGAAATATGGTGTAGAATGTGCGTAGATTAGTGAAAAGAAGTATAGATGGACGATTATAATCGAAATATAGTTTAAATGTGGCATAGATTTGGGGAAACAAGAATGGTAAAAATGAGTATAGATGGGTGATTCTAACTAAAATATGATTTATAATGAGCATAGAATGGTTAAAACGAGTATTGATGTGTAATTTTAACCGAAATATAATATAGAATATGCATAGATTGATAAAATAAAGTATATATGGTGATTCAAACCAAAATTATGGTATAGAATAAGCTTAGAATGGTTGAAAACAAATATAAATAGATAATTTTAACAGAAATATGGAATAGAGAGAACATAGAATGATGAAAACGAGTATGGATTGGTGATTCTAACATAAATGTGGTGTAAAACAAGTGTACAAGGTAAAAACGAGCATAGCGGTGCAATGCTAACTGAAATTATTGTGTAGAATAGGCATAAAATGGTGAAAAGGAGTTTAGATTATTGATTCTGATCGAGATATGGTATAAAACTAGGGCAGAATCATGAAAATGCATATATATGAGTGATTATAAGCGAAATATGGTATAGAATGTGCATAGACTGGTGAAATGGAGTATAAATGGGCAATACTAATCGAAATATAGTTTAAATGTGACATAGATTTGGGGAAACAAGAATGGTGAAAACGAGTATAGATAGGTGATTCTAACTGAAATATGATTTACAATGAGCGTAGAAATGGTTAAAACGAGTATTGAAGGTTGATTCTAACCAAAAAAAGATGTAGAATATGCATAGATTGATAAAACACAAGTATAGATGTTGAAACAAACCAAAATTATGGTATCTAGTGAGCTTAAAATGGTGAAAATAAATATAAATAGGTAATTCTAAACCAAAATATGGAATATAATGAAAGTAGAATTAAGAAAACAAGTATGGATGGATGATTTTAACCGAAATATGATATAAAACAAGTGTAAAATGGTAAAAATAAGCATAGATGTGTGTTTCTAACAAAATTTATGATGTAGTATGGGCGTAGAATGGTGAAAACGAGTATGCGAAGGTGATTCTAACCGAAATATGGCATACTAGTGGCCTAGATTGGTGAAACGAGTATAAAAAAGTAATTCTAACCGAAATAAAGTATCAAATTCTTGTAAAATGGTAAAAATGAGTATGGATGTACGATTCAAACCGAAATATGGTATAATATGATCGTAAAATGATGAAAACGACGTTTGATTGTTGATTCTAATCGAAATATGGCATAAAATATGGGTAAAATCATGAAAATGAGTATAGACGAGTGATTCTAACCTAAATATGGTATAAAATTTGCGTAGATTGGTGAAAATGAGTATAGATTGGTAATTCTAACAAAAATATGGGTAAAAGTGACGTAGATTTGTGAAAACGAGTACTGATATATAATTATAATCGAGGGGTTAGTATGAGAATGAGCATAGAATAATGAAAACGTGTGTATATCGGTAATTATAAATAAAATATGGTATAAAACAGACGTAGAATGGTGAAAACTAGTATAGATGGGTGATTCAAACTAAAATATGATTTAAAATGAACAAAAAATGGTTTAAACGACTATCGATGGGTGATCCTAAGCGAGATATAATTTTGATTAGGCATAGATTGATAAAAAACGAGAATATATAGATGATTCTAACCGAAATTATGGTATAAAATAAGCTTAAATTGATGAATACACATGCCATTAAGTAATTCTAACATAAATATGGAATAAAATGAACGTAGAATGATGAAAATGAGTATGAATGGATGATTCTAACGTAAATGTGGGATAAAATAAGTATAAAAGGTAAAAAAGGAGCACAAGAAACTGATGCTAACCGAAATTATGATGTATAATGGGCATAGAATGGTGAAAACGAGTATAAACGGATGATTTTAACCGTAATACGAAGTATAAATGGCCTAAATTGGTGAAACGAGTATAAAATATGATTCTAACCGAAATAAGGTATCAAATGCTCGTAAAATGGTGAAAAGGAGTATAAATGAGTGATCTGAACCAAACCATGGTATAATATAAACGTAGAATGATGAAAACTAGTTTAGATCGGTATTCTAACCAAAATATGGTATCAAACATACGTAGAATAGTAAAAACGAGTATCTATGGGTGATTCTAACTGAAATATGATATAGAATGAGCATAGAATGGTTAAAACGAGTATCGATGGGTGATCCTAATCGAGATATAGTTAAGAATTGGCATGGATTTATGAAAACGAGTATAGACGGATAATTCGAACCAAAATCATGATTTAGAGCGAGCTTAGGTTAGTGAAAAAAGTACTAATAAGTGATTATAACATAAATATGGAATAGTGAGAACGTAGAATGATGAAAACAAGTATGGATGGATGATTCTAACCTAAACGTGGTATAAAACAAGTATAGAAGGTAAAAACGAGCATAGCAGTATGATGCTAACCAAAATTATGGTTTAGAATATGAATAAAATGGTGAAAAGAAGTTTATATAGTTGATTCTGATCGAGATATGGTATAAAACTGGGATATAATAGTGAAAATAAGTATATATGAGTGATTATAACCGAAATATAGTATAGAATGTGCGTAGATTAGTGAAATAGAGTATGGATGGACAATTATAATCAAAATATAGTTTAAATTTGGCTTAGATTTGAGGAAATGAGAATAGTGAAAACGAGTATAGATGGGTGATTCTAACTTAAATATGATTTAGAATGAACATAGAATGGTTTAAACGAGTATTGAAGGGTAATTCTAACCAAAATATGATGTAGAATAGGCAGAGATTGATGAAAACAAGTATAGATGGTGATACAAACCAAAATTATGATATATTGTGAGCTTAGAATGTTGAAAACAAATATAAATCGGTGATTCTAACCGAAATATGGAATATAATGAAAGTAGAATCACAAAAATGAGTATAGATGGTTGATTTTAACCAAAATATGGTATAAAATAAGTATAAAATGGTAAAAACAAGCATTGATGTGTTATTTTAACAAAATTTATGGTGTAGTATGGGCATAGAATGGTAAAAACGAGTATGTGAGGGTGATTCTAATCGAAATATGGCATACAGGTGGCCTAGATTGGTGAAACGAGTATAAAAATGTGATTCTAACCGAAATAAAGTATCAAATGCTCGTAAAATGGTGAAAACAAATCTAGATGTACAATTCAAATGGAAACATAGTATAATATGATCGTACAATAATGAAAACGAGTTTAGATTATTGATTCTAATCGAAATATGACATAAAATAGGCGTAGAATCATGGAAAGAAGTATAGATGAGTGATTCTAACCGAAATATAGTATAGAATATACGTTGATTGGTGAAAATGAGTATAGATGGGTAATTCTAACTAAAGTATGGGATAAAAGTGGCATAGATTTAAGAAAATGGGTATTAAAATGTGATTATGATTAACGGGTTAGTATAAGAATGAGCGTAGAATAATGAAAACATGTTTAGATTGATAATTCTAAAAAATATATGGTAGAAAACAGACGTAGAATAGTGAAAACGAGTATAGATGGGTGATTCTAACTGAAATATGATATATAATGAGCATAGAATGGTTAAAATGAGTATCGATGGGTGATCCTAATTAGCGAGATATAGTTTCAAATTGGCATAGATTGATAAAAATGATTATAAATGAGTGATTCTAACCCAAAAAATAGTATAGAAGGAGCTTAAAATTGCTGAATACAAATGCCAATAAGTGATTCTAACCAAAATATGGAATAAAATGAACGTAAAATGATATAAACTACTACGAATAGCCGATTCTAACATAAATATAGGGTAAAATTAGTGTAATAGGTGAAAATAAGCATAGAAAAGTGATGCTAACCTAAATTATGGTATAAAATGGGCGTAGAATGGTAAAAATAAGTATAGACAGGTGATTCTAACCTAAATACGGTATACAAGTGGCCTAGATTGGTAAAACGAGTATAAAATATGATTATAACTGAAATAAGGTATTAAATGCTCGTAAAATGGTAAAATCGATTATAAATGAGTGATCCGAACCAAACCAAAGTATAATATAAATATAGAATAATGAAAACGAGTTTAGATCAGTATTTTAACCAAAATATGGTATAAAACATAAGTACAATGGTGAAAACGAGTATCTATGGGTGATTCTAACTGAAATATGATATACAATAAGCATAGAATGGTTAAATCAAGTATCGATGGGTGATCTTAACCGAGATATGGTTAAGAATTGGCGTAGATTGATGAAAACGAGTATAGACGGTTAATTTTATCCAAAATTATGGCATAGAACGAGCTTAGGTTAGTGAAAACAAGTACTAATAAGTGATTCTAACAAAAATATGAAATAGATAGAACGTAGAATGATGAAAACGAGTATGGATGGGTGATTCTAACCTAAATATGGTGTAAAACAAGTATAGAAGATGAAAACGAGCATAGCGATGCGATGCTAACCGAAATTATAGTGTAGAATATGCATAGAATGGTGAAAAGGAGTTTAGATAGTTGATTCTGATCGTGATATGGTATAAAACTAGAGCAGAATCATGAAAATGAGAATAGATGAGTGATTATAACCGAAATATGGTATAAAATATGTATTAGATTGGTAAAATAGAGTATAGATGGGCGATTCTAATCCAAATATAGTTTAAATGTGGAATAGATTTGGGAAAACAAGAATAGTAAAAACGAGTATAGATGGATGATTCTAACTGAAATATAATTTAGAATGAGCGTAGAATGGTTAAAATAAGTATTGATGGATGATTCTAACCGAAATATGATGTAGAATATGCATAGATTGATAAAAACAAGTATATATGGTGATACAAACAAAAATTATGGTATATATTGAGGTTAGAATGGTGAAAACAAATATAAATAGGTGATTCTATCATACCTCAGTCCCAAAATACCGAGGGACTGGAGATACGTGGCAATGGCCAGCAGCACGCACCGATGGATAACCCAATTTAATGGAACCATCAGGGCGTACTTAAGCTGTACATAAGGTCTACTACACAAGTCACACTAATCTCATCCATAAAGATAAAGAAATAAACTGCATACTGAATGGAAATAAGTAGCAACAACAAATCACAGCAAGTCAGTCGGAGCAACAATCCGACTATAGTCTGAAATAACTGGCTCTATAGGCCAGGAACAAAAGATATAAACATGAAATAAATAAATGAGTACTGGGACAGGCACTCAGGAGAAGTCCTCGGCAGTCACCTCGTCTTCAGTGTTTGGTTCAGCTCCAGCAATAGCTTCAGCTCCGGTCCCGTATATCTTGGGATACTGCTCCTCAGCTAAACCTGGGGACATAATCCATTCCAGGTCCTCAGTGGACATAGCAAGGCACAAGATAAAACAAGCCAACTGAATAAGCAGTGCAATAAATAAATGAACAGCAGGGTAAACTAAGTAACCATCTATGTGATATGCAAATGAGAGCAACACTAGTACTCAGGCTGAGACCGCTACAAGCTCTGTATCGGGGAGCCGGTAGCAGTAATAACACGTAAAGGGTCTAGCTCTGCTGGAGAGTCTACAACCTCACAATAATAGTAGATATATATAGAACAGCCTATAGCCTGTGTGTCTCTCCCCACCCAATGTAATCACGCAAGCCATGACCATAACGTCTCATGTCCATGTCAGCGGGATTATAACTAATGCAACAAGTCATACTGTCTATAATAGATGTCTCTATCAAGTCCTGTATCCTATACAGAATCACCACGAATATCTCAGGAGGATTCTGTCCATGATAGTGTCAAGTGTCCTGGGTTGTAGGGTACTTGATAGGTCAAGTACAAAGTCAGGGAATCGTAAATCCATCTCAAAATGACGAACACAACATCGCGTACGGTGTCGGCACCCGACTATGATCGGACACTAGGTACGTCATACGTTCCCTAGGTTAAGCAGTTTAAATCAGTTTATATGAATTTGCACAAGAAATATAGCAGAGTATTTTTACAGAAAATATGAAAATAATGACTGCAAGTTTGGCAAGGTGCACTTGCCTGATGTTTGAATTCCACTTAGGTCCTGGTTTCGAAAATTTCCAGAGATGTCTCCGAAAGCTGAAATAAATAGTACCATCACGCTCAGAAGGTGTCAAACAGCTAGGATCGCCTGCCCTTGGGTCCAATTTGGAGACAAGGGCAAAAACGGCAATTTCGGACCAAAACGGGGTCCACCAGTGGGCCCGCTTTGCACCGAAAAACGTGTCAGGATCAACGGTCTCCAAATTCACCAAACTTAGTGTCAACAGGTCAGGAACGCTGATACGAACCCAATGGAACTTTCAGATTTAAATTCCAATGAGCCGATCACAAAATCGCCCGTCGAGCGGGGCCTGTGGGGCCCACGACACGCGATTTCGTCAACGTTCTCGGAATCGGACCAAACTTGACCCACAGGACCAGCGTATCGCTATGAGTCCGATGGCGTAAGTTTTGTATCGATCCGACATGTGTGCACGAAGTTAGGGTGAATTGCAGAAAAGGCGGATACGGGGCGGTGTCCGCGGATACGCGTTGATTCCGGTGTGCACGCACACCCGAATCAGCTTCCGCGAAATCCCACACGTCCGTATCAGGCGCACGCATCTGTGAAGACCGCACGCGACCAAGTCGTCCCGTTTGGTGGAGCGTACTCAGTTCCGGGGTGAAACAGGGTCTGGTTTTTCCTGTTTTTGGATCGCGGTGTGTGATCACCACAGGACGCGATGTCCCGAGCGGTTTGTCCGGGCACCGAGAGGGTCATACAGGCTTCGCGTAAAAATTTACATAATCGAAAACAGAGATCCGAGGTGCAAGTTACGAGTACCTGAAGGGGACCCGAGAAACCGAGTTTTGAACTGTGTCCGACACGCGAGTTCGTATCCTGCGGTGTCCGGCCTAGGGCTGGGCTGTGTCCGCGTGTCCGGGCTTCGCTGGAGGAGCACGGGACGGTCGAGGCGACTCAGGGCAGTGAGGGGCCGGCTAGGTCTCTGGCGGCGCGTGCTTCTCCGGCGAGCTGGTCGGCGTCGAGCGGTTCTGAGGGAGGCGGAGGAGGAAGAGGAAGGGGAAGGAGGGTGGTTCTGGAGGGGGATAGCCGGCTCTCGGCGGTTGGGAGGCGGAGGACAGCGGCTAGGGCGGCGCCGAGGGGTCGCCGGAGCTAGGGTTAGGGCTCGGGTTTGGGGGGAAAGGGAGACGGAGGAGAGGGTTTTAAATAGGGCTCGAGGGAGGGGTTCGGCCGGGGACAACGTGGGCCGAGGGAGTCGGCCAAGGGAGGAGGTCGTGGGTCGTGGCCGACGGGCACGCGGCGGGTGGCGGGATTCTCGGGGCGGTGTGGGGTCGTGAACGTGGGGAGGGAGAGGGAGGTCCGGGTCGGGTCGGGCGCGGATCCGGGTCTGGCCGACCCGCCCGACCCGCTAAGGCGACCAGGCTGCACGAACGGGCTCGGCCCACTGGGCCGGGCCGGGCCCAAAACCAAAATAACCAGTAAATTATATTAATAATAATAATAACTAATAATTAAAACAGTAATTAATTAATTTAATTATAAAAATAGTTTTTAGGCTTTTTAAAAATAGGTCCGAGGCCCAATAAAATCCCAGAAAATTACCCTAAGTCCGGTTTTCTATTTTACACCATAAAATCATATTTTTATTTTATTTTAATATTATTTATTGGCAATTAAAAATTACAAACTCACTACAGGGCCTATGTAAATTCCTGAAAAAATTGCATATTAATTCCAAAAATTGATTTTAAAAAAATCTCTAAAAATTTAGGGTGTTTACAATCTACCCCCTTAAGAGAATTGCGTCCTCGCAATCGAAGGGTAAACTATAAAGGCAAGATTTATAGAATTAAAGAATGCTTAGGTTCTACCTGATTCTGCAAATAAGTGTGGATAACGCTGGCGCATAACATCTTCTCGCTCCCAGGTCGATTCGCCAGGAGAGTGCTGTTTCCAAGCTACTCGAACCAGCCTGATTGTCTGCCCTCGCAGTGTCTTCTCGCTGGTGTCGAGTATACCCACTGGCTGCTCTTCGTATCTCAGGCTAGGTCCCACCGAAATCTCGGAATGATCAACTATATGACTTGGGTCCGTCACATATCTCCTCAGTTGTGAGACGTGGAATACGTCATGCACTCCCTCTAAGGATGGAGGTAATGCAATACGGTAAGCCACCTCACCAATGCGCTCCAAGATATCAAATGGCCCAATGTACCTTAGGCTTAACTTGCCTCTGCTGCCAAATCTGATAGTACCTCTAGTGGGCGAGATCCTCAAAAATACATGCTCTCCTTCCTTGAACTCCAGGGGCCGTCTGTGTGCATCGGCCCAATGCTTTTGTCTATCCTGGGCTGCACGGAGATGGTTCTGAATCTGTTTTACTTTCTCCACTGTCTCTGTTACCAACTCTGGACCCAGTATTTGACGTTCGCCAACGTCGCTCCAGCATATTGGCGATCTGCACTTCCTTCCGTATAGTGCCTCGAAAGATGCCATCTGAATGCTTGCCTGATAGCTGTTGTTGTAGGAGAACTCCACTAAGTGCAGATGATCTTCCCAAGATCCTCCAAAGTCCAGTATACAAGATCGCAGCATATCTTCTAGGATCTGAATTGTGCGCTCTGACTGTCCGTCTGTCTGAGGATGATAGGCAGTACTGAATTTGAGCCTGGTGCCGAGACTCTCTTGCATGCTTCGCCAGAATTGAGATATAAATCTTGAGTCTCGATCTGATACAATACTAACCGGCACTCCATATAATTTTACGATCTGACGCATATACATGTCGGCTAGTACTTCCGTGGATTGTCCAACTCTGAATGGCAAGAAGTGAGCCGACTTAGTGAGCCGATCCACGATGACCCATACTGCATCCTTACCACTAGGGCTTCTTGGAAATCCAGTGACGAAGTCCATGGTAATATGCTCCCACTTCCATTCAGGGATGGGAAGCGGCTGCAACATACCTGCAGTCCTTTGGTGCTCGGCCTTCACCTGCTGGCAGACTAAGCATTTTGCCACAAAGCGGGCAATCTCCCTTTTCATTCCATGCCACCAGTAATATTGTCTTAGGTCCCGGTACATCTTGGTTCCTCCTGGATGAACCGAGTATATGGAGATATGGGTTCGGTCATTAATTCCTGCCTTAATTCTCCATTTGGAACATATAGGCGATTTCCGCACCTTAATGTTCCGTCCTCGTGAATGCGAAGTCCCGTCTGCAGGCCTGCTTCTGTTCTTTCTCTCAGCCTTCGGAATCTGGCATCATTAGGCAAAGCTTCCTTGATTCTCTCCACCAGTGATGACTTCAATTCGAGGTTAGCCAGCAAACCATTTTGTCCAGGTAGAACAACCTCTATCTGAAGATCTTGCAAGTCTTGTAATAGCTGGGGTGCTCCGTCAAGAAATAAGCCGAGGGTTTTCTGCTGAGGGCGTCGGCTACAACATTTGCTTTCTCCGGGTGGTACTGCAGATCGATGTCAAAGTCCACCATCAACTCAAGCCAACGCCTTTGCCTCATGTTGAGCTCCTTCTGTGTATAAACATACTTCAAGCTCTTATGATCAGTGAATATCTCGACCTTCTCTCCATACAGATAATGTCTCTAGATCTTCAATACAAAAATCACTGCAGCTAGCTCCAGGTCGTGCGTTGGGTAGTTCTTCTCGTGGACCTTCAGCTGCCTCGATGCATAAGCGATAACCTTGCCATGTTGCATCAAGACACAACCTAGTCCACTACCGGACGCATCACTGTATACAACAAAACCTCCTGACCCTGAGGGAAGAGTCAAGACTGGTGTTGTTGTTAGACGCCTCTTCAGTTCTTCGAAGGCATTCTGGCATTCTTCCGTCCATAGGAACTCCTGATCCTTCCGTGTCAGCTTAGTCATCGGCTCTGCGATTCTTGAAAAATTTTCTACGAACCGTCGGTAATACCCAGCAAGTCCAAGAAAACTTTTCACTTCCGCAACAGAGGTAGGGGTAGGCCAGGTTTCTATAGCAGTAACTTTCTCTAGGTCCACAGACAGTCCTTCACCCGAGATAATATGCCCTAAGAATGGCACCTTGTCCATACAGAACTCATATTTACTGAGTTTGGCATATAGCTTCTTCCTTCTCAAGGTTTCTAGCACAATTCTAAGGTGTTCCTCGTGCTCTTCGTGGTTCTTGGAGTAGACTAGGATATCATCAATGAATACCACCACGAACTTATCCAAGTACTGATGGAAGACCCCTTTCATCAAACTCATAAATACGGCGGGTGCGTTGGTTAAACCAAACGGCATAACTAGGAACTCATAATATCCATACTTAGTTCTGAAGGCCGTCTTTGGGATATCTTCCCTCTTCACCCTAATCTGGTGATAACCGAATCTAAGGTCAATCTTTGAGAATACCTTAGCACCACTCAATTGGTCAAACAAATCATCAATACGTGGTAATGGGTTCGTAATGGGTACCGGTTCTTAATAGTTACAGCATTAAGGGTTCTTAATAGCCTGTGTGTCTCTCCCCACCCAATGTAATCACACAAGCCATGACCATAACGTCTCATGTCCATGTCAGCGGGATTATAACTAATGCAACAAGTCATACTGTCTATAATAGATGTCTCTATCAAGTCCTGTATCCTATACAGAATCACCACGAATATCTCAGGAGGATTCTGTCCATGATAGTGTCAAGTGTCCTGGGTTGTAGGGTACTTGATAGGTCAAGTACAAAGTCAGGGAATCGTAAATCCATCTCTAAATGACGAACCCAACACCGCGTACGGTGTCGGCACCCGACTATGATCGGACACTAGGTACGTCATACGTTCCCTAGGTTAAGCAGTTTAAATCAGTTTATATGAATTTGCACAAGAAATCCAGCAGAGTATTTTTACAGAAAATATGAAAATAATGACTGCAAGTTTGGCAAGGTGCACTTGCCTGATGTTTGAATTCCACTTAGGTCCTGGTTTCGGAAATTTTCAGAGATGTCTCCGAAAACTGAAATAAACAGTACCATCACGCTCAGAAGGTGTCAAACAGCTAGGATCGCCTGTCCTTGGGTCCAATTTGGAGACAAGGGCAAAAACGGTAATTTCGGCCCAAAACGGGGTCCACCGGTAGGCCCGCTTTGCACCAAAAAACGTATCAGGGTCAACGGTCTCCAAATTCACCAAACTTAGTGTCAACAGGTCAGGAACGCTGATACGAACCCAACGGAACTTTCAGATTTGAATTCCGATGAGCCGATCACAAAATCGCCCGTCGAGCGGGGCCTGTGGGGCCCACGACACGCGATTTTGTCAACGTTCTCAGAATCGGACCAAACTTGACCCACAGGACCAGCGTATCGCTACGAGTCCGATGGCACAAGTTTCGTCTCGATCCGACGTGTGTGTACGAAGTTAGGGTAAATTACAGAAAAGGCGAATACGGGGCGGTGTCCGCGGATACGCGTTAATTCCGGTGTGCACGCACACCCGAATCAGCTTCCGCGAAATCCCACACGTCCGTATCGACGAGGCGCACGCATCTGTGAAGACCGCACGCGACCAAGTCGTCCCGTTTGGCGGGGTGTACTCAGTTCCGGGGTGAAACAGGGTCTGGTTTTTCCTGTTTTTGGATCGCGGTGTGCGATCACCACAGGACGCGATGCCCCGAGCGGTTTGTCCGGGCACCGAGAGGGTCATACAGGCTTCGCGTAGAAATTTATAGAATCGAAAACAGAGATCCGAGGTGCAAGTTACGAGTACCTGAAGGGGACCCAAGAAATCGAGTTTTGAACTGTGTCCGACACGCGAGTTCGTGTCCTGCGGTGTCCGGTCTAGGGCTGGGCTGTGTCAGCGTGTCCGGGCTTCGCTGGAGGAGCGCGGGACGGTCGAGGTGACTCAGGGCGGTGAGGGGCCGGCTAGGTCTCTGGCGGCGCGTGCTTCTCCGACGAGCTGGTCGGCGTCGAGCGGTTCTGAGGGAGGCGGAGGAGGAAGAGGAAGGGGAAGGAGGGTGGTTCTGGAGGGGGATGGCCGGCTCTCGGCGGTTGGGAGGCGGAGGACAGCGGCTAGGGCGGCGCCGAGGGGTCGCCGGAGCTAGGGTTAGGGCTCGGGTTTGGGGGGAAAGGGAGGCGGAGGAGAGGGTTTTAAATAGGGCTCGAGGGAGGGGTTCGGCCGGGGACGACGTGGGCCGAGGGAGTCGGCCAAGGGAGGAGGTCGTGGGTCGTGGCCGACGGGCACGCGGCGGGCGGCGGGATTCTCGGGGCAGCGTGGGGTCGTGAACGTGGGAAGGGAGAGGGAGGTCCGGGTCGGGTCGGGCGCGGATCCGGGTATGGCCGACCCGCCCGACCCGCTAAGGCGACCGGGCTGCACGAACGGGCTCGGCCCACTGGGCCGGGCCGGGCCCAAAACCAAAATAACCAGTAAATTATATTAATAATAATAATAACTAATAATTAAAACAGTAATTAATTAATTTAATTATAAAAATAGTTTTTAGGCTTTTTAAAAATAGGTCCGAGGCCCAATAAAATCCCAAAAAATTACCCTAAGTCCGGTTTTCTATTTTAAACCATAAAATCATATTTTCATTTCATTTTAATGTTATTTATTGGCAATTAAAAATTACAAACTCACTACAGGGCCTTTGTAAATTCCTGAAAAAATTACATATTAATTCCAAAAATTGATTTAAAAAAAATCTCTTAAAATTTAGGGTGTTTACAGATTCTAACCAAAATATAGAATATAATGAACGTAGAATCACAAAAACGAGTGTGGATGGGTGATTTTAACCGAAATATGGTATAAAACAAGTGTAAAATGATAAAAACAAGCATAGATGTGTGATTATAATAGAATTTTTGGTGTAGTATGGGTGTAGAATGGTATAAACGAGTATGTGTGGGTGATTATAACCGAAATATGGCATACTAGTCGCATAGATTGGTGAAACGAGTATAAAAATATGATTCTAACCGAAATAAAGTATCAAAAGCTCATAAAATGGTGAAAACAAGTATAGATGTACGATTCAAATGAAAATATTGTATAATATGATTATAGAATAATGAAAACGAGTTTAGATTATTGATTCTAATCGAAATATGGCATAAAATAGGGGTAGAATCGTGAAAACCAGTATAGATAAGTGATTCTAACCGAAATATGGTATAGAATATATGTAGATTGGTGAAAACTAGTATAGATGGGTAATTCTAACTAAAATATGGGATAAAAGTGACGTAGATTTATGAAAAAGGGTACTAAAATATGATTATGATCGACAGAATAGTATGAGAATGAGCGTAGAATAATATAAATGTGTTTCGATCGATAATTCTAAATAAAATATAGTATAAAATGGAATTATAATGGTAAAAACAAGTATAGATTGGTGGTTCTAACGGTAATATGATATAGAATGAGCATATAATGGTTAAAATAAGTACCGATGGGTGATCATAACTAGCGAGATATAGTTTCAAAACGAGTAAGGATGGGTGATTTTAATCAAAATATGGTATAAAATAAGTATAAAATGGTGAAAACAAGCATATATGTGTGATTCTAATGGAATTTATGGTGTAGTATGGGTGTAGAATGGTGAAAACGATAATGTGAGGGTAATTTTAACCAAAATATGGCATACAACTGGCCTAGATTGGTGAAACGAGTATAAAAATATGATTCTAACCGAAATAAAGTATCAAATGCTCGTAAAATGGTGAAAACGAGTATAGATGTATAATTCGAATTGAAACATGGTATATATATGATCGTAGAATGATGAAAACGAGTTTAGATTATTGATTCTAATCAAAATATGGCATAAAATAGGGGTAGAATTATGAAAACGAGTATAGAATGAGTAATTCTAACCGAAATATGGTGTAGAATATGCATAGATTGGTAAAAACGAGTATAGATCGAAATTCTAACTAAAATATGGGATAAAAGTGGCGTAGATTTAAGAAAATGTGTAATAAAATATAATTATGATTGACGGGTTAGTATGAGAATGAGCGTGGAATAATAAAAACATGTTTAGATTGATAATTCTAAATAAAATATGGTAGAGAACAGACTTAGAATGGTGAAAACGTGTATAGATCGGTGATTCTAAATGAAATATGATATATAATAAGCATAGAATGGTCAAAACAAGTATCGATGGGTGATTACTAATTAGCGATATATAGTTTAAATTGCATAGATTGATAAAAATGATATAGATGGGTGATTCTAACCTAAAATATGTATAGAAGGAGCTTAAAATTGGTGAATACAAACACAAATAAGTGATTATAACCAAAATATGGAATAAAATAAATGTACAATGATGTAAACTATTACGAA
>JAYESA010000303.1:177500-257523 GCA_036927795.1 Iris macrosiphon
TCATATATATACTAAGAGGAGAGAAAGATGGGTAGAATCACCCATCCATAACCGTTTTCATCATTCTACGTTCATTCTATTCCATATTTCAGTTAGAATCACTTATTGGCATTTGTATTCACCAATTTAAGCTTATTCTATACCATAATTTTGGTTAGAATCATCCATCTATACTAATTTTTATCAATCTATGCCTATTCGAAACTATATCTCGGTTATGATCACCCATCGATACTCATTTTAACCATTATATGCTCATTTTATATCATATTTCAGTTAGAATCACACATCTATACTCGTTTTTACCATTTTATGTCTGTTTTATACTATATTCTGTTTAGAATTACCGATATAAACATGTTTTTATCATTCTACACTCATTCTTATAATAATCCGTCGATCATAATTATATTTTAGTACTTATTTTCACAAATCTATGCACTTTTATCCCATATTTTAGTTAGAATTAGCCATCTATACGCATTTTCACCAATCTTCGCATATTCTACACCATATTTAGGTTATAATCACTTATCTATACTTGCTTTCATAATTCTACCCATATTTTAGGCCATATTTTGAGTATTTGAAACTTTATTTTGGTTAGAATCAATAATCTAAACTCATTTTCATCATTCTACAATCATATTATACATGTTTCAGTTCGAATCATATAACTATACATGTTTTCTCCATTTTACGAGTATTTTAAACTTTATTTCAGTTAGAATCATACTTTTATACTCGTTTCATCAAACTAGGCCACTTATATGTCATATTTCGCTTAGAAAAACCCTTATATACTCATTTTCACCATTCTATCCCTATACTATACCATAAGTTTTGTTCGAATTGTACATCTATACCATATTTAGGTTATAATCACTCATCTATACTCATTTTCACAATCCTGCCCTAATTTTATATCACATCCCAATTAGAAAAACTATTTAAACTCATTTTTACCATTCTATGCCTACTGTACACCATAATTTCGGTTAGCATCGCATCGCTATGCTCGTTTTTACCTTCTACACTTTTTTTACATAATATTTCGGTTAGAATCACCATCATACTCGTTTTTATCATTCTACGTTCATTTTATTTCATATTTCGGTTAGAATCACTTATTAGTACTTATTTTTACTAATATAAGCTCATTATATACGTAATTTCAGTTAGAATTATCCGTCTATACTCGTTTTCATCCATCTACACCATTTCTTAACTATATCTTGGTTAGGTTCATCCATCGATACTCGTTTTAACCATTATATGCTAATTATATATCATATTTCAGTCAAAATCACCCATTTATACTTGTTTTCACCATTCTACGTATGTTTTATACTATTTTTTGGTTAGATTACCGATCTAAACTCGATTTTATCATTCTACATTTATATTCTACTATGTTTTGGTTCGAAACACTCATTTATACTTATTTTTACCATTTTACGAGCATTTGATACCTTATTTCGGTTAGAAATATATTCCATACTCGTTTTACCAATCTAGGCCACTTATATACCATATTTAGGTGTAGAGTCACCCGTCAATACTTGTTTTCACCATTCCACGTATATTCTATACCATAATATCGGTTCGCATGCTCATTTTCACCTTTTACACTTATTTTATCCTATATTTACGTTAGAATTACCCATTCATACTCGTTTTCATTATTCTACGTTTATTCTATTCCATATTTCAGTTAGAATCACTTATTGCATTTGTATTCACTAATTTAAGCTCATTCTATACCATAATTTTGATTAAAATCACCCATCTATATCTATACTTGTTTTTATTAGTGTATGCCTATTTAAAACTTTATCTCAGTTAGGATCACCCATCGATAAACGTTTTAACCATTCTATTCTCATTTGATATCATATTTCAATTAGAATCATCCATCTATACACGTTTTTATCATTCTATGTCTGCTTTAAACCATATTTTTTATACCGTATTTCGGTTAAAATCACCCATCCATACTCGTTTTCGTTATTATACTTTTATATGATTTAATATTTCAGATAGAATCACCAATTTGTATTTGTTTTCACTATTCTAAGCTCAATCTCTACCATAATTTCGGTTTGTATCACTATCTATACTTGTTTTCATCAATCTACGCCTATTCTACACCATATTTCGGTTAGAAATACGCATCAATACTCGTTTTAATTATTCTACGCTTATTCTAAATCATATTTTAGTTATAATCATCCATATATACTCGTTATCACCATTCTTGTTTCCATAAATCTATGCCATATTTAAACTATATTTCGGTTAGAATCGTTCATCTATACTCCTTTTCACCAATCTACACACATTCTTCACCATATTTCGGTTATAATCACTCATCTATACTCATTTTTATGATTTTTCTCTAATTATATATCATATCTCGATTAGAATTAACTATCTAAACTCATTTTCACCATTTTATGCTTATTCTACACCATAATTTTGGTTAGCATCACACCGCTATGATCATTTTTACCCTTTCCACATGTTCTACATCACATTTAGGTTAGAATAACCCATCCATACTCGTTTTTATCATTCTACGTTCATTATATTCTATATTTCGGTTAGAATCACATATTAGTACTTGTCTTCACTAATCTAAGCTTATTTTATACCGTAATTTCGGTTAGAATTACCCGTCTATACTCGTTTTCATTAATCTACGCATTTCTTAACTATATCTCCGTTAGGATCACCCATCAATACTCGTTTTAACCATTCTTTTCTCATTTTATATCATATTTCAGTTAGAATTATCCATCTATATTCGTTTTTACCATTCTACGTATGTTTTATACTATTTTTTTGTTTAGAATACTGATCTAAACTAGTTTTCATCATTCTATGTTTATATTATACCATTTTTTGTTTGAATCACTCATTTATACTCTTTTTTTACCATTTTATGAGCATTTGATACCTTATTCCAGTTAGAATCATATTTTATACTCGTTTTACCAATCTAAGCCACTTATATACCATATTCCAGTTAGAAATACCCCTTTATACTCATTTTCACCATTCCACGCCCTTTCTACACCATAATTTCGGTTAGCATCACTTCCCTATGCTCGTTTTTACCTTTTATACTTATTTTATCCTATATTTAGGTTAGAATCACACATTCATACTCGTTTTCATTATTCTACGTTCATTCTATTCCATATTCGGTTAGAATCATTTATTGGCATTTGTATTCACCAATTTAAGCTTATTCTATACCATAATTTCTTTTAGAATCATCCATCTATACTCGTTTTTATCAATCTATGCCTATTCAAAACTATATCTCAGTTAGGATCACCCATCAATATTCGTTTTAACCAATCTATGCTCATTCTATATCATATTTCAGTTAGAATCACCAATCTATATACGTTTTTACCATTCTACGTCCGTTAATACCATATTTTGTTTAGAATTACTGATCTAAAGATGTTTTCATCATTCTATGCTCATTCTCAAACTAATTTGTCAATCATAATCATATTTCAGTACTCGTTTTAACAAATCTACACCACTTTTATTATATATTTTAGTTAGAATTACTCATCTATACTCGTTTTTCACCAATCTACGTATATTCTACACCATATTTCGGTTAGAATCACTCATCTACACTCATTTTTACGATACTACCCCTATTTCTATATTATACTATATTTTGATTAGAATTAACAAATCTAAACACATTTTTATTATTCTACGATTTCAATATTTTGGTTCGAATCACACATATATGCTTGTTTTCACTATTATACACTTGTTTCATATAATAGTTCGGTTAAAATCACTCATCCATACTCGTTTTCGTTATTCTAGTTTTATTATATTCAATATTTTGTTTAGAATTACCTATTTATATTTGCTTTTACCATTCTAAGCTCATTATATACCATAATTTAATTTCAGTTTGTATCACCGTTTATACTTGTTTTCATCAATCTATGCCTATTCTACACCATATTTTGGTTAGAATCACCCATCAATACTAGTTTTAACCATTCTACGCTCATTTTAAATTATATTTTAGTTAGAATCACCCGTCTATACTGGTTTTCACCATTCTCATTTTCCCAAATGTACGCCATATTTAAACTATGTTTTGGTTAGAATCGCTCATCTATACTCATTTTTACCAATCTACGCACATTCTATACCATATTTTGGTTATAATCAATCATCTATACTCATTTTCAGGATTCTGCCCCAGTTTTATACCATAGCTCTATTAGAATCAATATCTAAATTCCTTTTCACCATTCTATGCCTATTTTATACCATATCGGTTAGCATCACACCACTATGCTCATTTTTACCTTTTACACTTGTTCTATATCACATTTAGGTTAGAATCACCCATCCATACTCGTTTTTATTATTCTACGTTCATTCAATTCTATATTTCGGTTAGAATAACTTATTTGTACTTGTCTTCACTAATCTAAGATCATTCTATAACGTAATTTCGCTTAGAATTACTCATTTTTATCAATCTACGCCATTTCTTAACTATATCTCGGTTATGATCAACCATCGATACTCATTTTAACCATTCTATGCTCGTTCTATATTATATTTCAATTGAAATCACCCATCTATACTCGTTTTAACCATAATATGTATATTTTATACCATTTTTTGGTTAGAATGCCAATCTAAACTCGTTTTCATCATTCTACATTTATGTTATACAATATTTTGGTTCCAATCACACATTTATACTCATTTTCATCAATTTACGAGTATTTGATACCTTATTTTGGTTAATCATATTTCATACTCGTTTCACCAATTTATGGCACTTATATACCATATTTGGTTAGCACCATCCGTCTATACTCATTTTTACCATTATACGTCCTTTCTACACCATCATTTCGGTTAGCATCACTTCGCTATGCTCGTTTTCATCTTTTATACTTATTTTATCCCATATTTAGGTCAGAATCACCCATTCATTCTCGTTTTCATCATTATAAATTCAATATATTCTATATTTTGGTTAGAATCACTTATTGGTATTTGTAATCACCAATTTAAGCTTATTTTATACCATAATTTTGGTTAGAATCATCTATCTATACTCATTTTATGAATCTATGACTATTCCAAACTATATCTCGGTTAGGATCACCCATCGATACTCGTTTTAACCATTCTATACTCATTCTATATCATATTTGGTTAGAATCACCCATATATACTCATTTTTACCATTCTACGTATGTTTTAAACCATATTTTGTTTAGAACTACTGATCTAAAGACATTTTCTTCATTCTACACTCATTCTTATACTAATTCGTCGATCATAATCATATTTTAGCACTCGTTTTCGTAAATTAATACCACTTTTATCCTATATTTTAGTTAGAATTATCCATCTATACTCATTTTTACCAATCTACGCATATTTTATACCATATTTTGGTTAGAATCACTCATCTACACTCGTTTTCACGATTCTACCACTATTTTATACCATATTTCGATTAGAATCAACAATCTAAACTTGTTTTCATTATTCTACGATCATATTAAGTTCGAATCATACATCTATACTCGTTTTCACCATTTTATGAGCATTTGATACTTTATTTCGGTTAGAATCACATTTTTATACTCGTTCACTAATCAAGGCCACTTATATACCATATTTCAGTTAGAATCACCCTCATATACTCGTTGTCACCATTTTATGCCCATATTACACCATAAATTCTGTTACAATCATACATATATGCTTATTTTCACCATTATACACTTGTTTTATACAATATTTCGGTTAAAATCACCCATCCATACTCGTTTTCATTATTCTATTATATATTTTGTTTAGAATCACCTATTTATATTTGTTTTCACCATTCTAAGCTCATTCTATACCATAATTTCTGTTTGTATCACCATCTAAACTTGTTTTCATATATCTATGCTTATTTTATAACAGTATTTCGGTTATAATCACCCATTAATACTCGTTTTAACCATTCTACGCTCATTTTAAATTATATTTCAATTAGAATCACCCGTCTATACTCATTTTTACCATTCTTGTTTTACCAAATCTATGCCACAATTAAACTATATTTCGGTTAGAATCGCCCATCTATAGTCCTTTTCACCAATCTAAGCATATTCTACACCATATTTCGGTTATAGTCACTCATCTATACTCATTTTCACGATTCTGCCCCAGTTTTATACCATATCTCGATTAGAATCAACTATCTAAACTCCTTTTCAGTATTCTATGCCTATTCTACACCATAATTTTCGTGAGCATCATACCATTATGCTCGTTTCTACCTTTTACACTTGCTCTACATCATATTTAGGTTAGAATTACCCATCTATACTTGTTTTTATTATTCTATGTTCATTCTATTCCATATTTTGGTTAGAATCGCATATTAGTACTTGTCTTCACTAATCTAAGCTCATTCTATACCGTAATTTTGATTATAATTACCCGTTTATACTCGTTTTTATCATTCTATGCCATTTTTAACTATATAAAGGTTAAGATCACCCATCGATACTCGTTTTAACCATTTATGCTCTTTCTATATCATATTCGGTTAGAATCATCCATATATACTCGTTTTCACCATTCTACATATATTTTATACCAGCTTTTGGTTAGAATACCGATATAAACTCTTTTTCATCATTCTACGTTTATATTATACCATATTTTGGTTCAAATCACTCAATTATACTCGTTTTCAAAATTTTACGAGTATTTGATATCTTATTTCGGTTAGAATCATATTTCATACTCGTTTCACCAATCTAGACTACGTATATAGCATATTTCGGTTAGAATCACCCGTATATACTCGTTTTCACTATTCTACCCTTTCGATACCATAATTTTGGTTAGCATCACATTTTAGTACTCGTTTTCACCTTTTACACTTATTTTATACCACATTTAGGTTAGAATCACCCATTCATACTCGTTTTTATTATTTTACGTTCATTCTGTTCCATATTTTGGTTAGAATCACTTATTTGCATTTGTATTAACTAATTTAAGCTTATTCTATAATGTAATTTCAGTTAGAAACACCTATCTATACTCGTTTTTATCAATCTATTCCTACTAAAAACTATATCTTGGTTACGATCACCCATCGATACTCGTTTTATCCATTCTATTCTTATTCTATATCATATTTCAGTTAGAATCACCCATTTATACTCATTTCACCATTTTACGTATGTTTTATACCATTTTTTGGTTAGAATACCGATCCAAAATCGTTTTCTTCATTCTAAGTTTATATTTCGGTTAAAATCATGTTTTATACTCGTTTTATACCATATTTTGGTTCGAATCACTCATTTATACCCGTTTTCACCATTTTATGAGCATTTGATAATATAGTTTGGTTAGAATCATATTTCATACTCGTTTCACCAATCTAGGCTACTTATATAACATATTTCGGTTAGAATCACCCGTCTATACTCGTTTTTACCATTCCACATCATTTCTACACTATAATTTTGGTTAGCATCACTTCCATATTCTCGTTTTTACCTTTTATACTTATTTTACCCTATATTTAGGTTAGAATCACTCATTCATACTTTTTTTATTATTTTACGTTCATTCTATTCCATATTTTGGTTAGAATCACTTATTGGCATTTGTATTCACCAATTTAAACTTATTATATACCATAATTTTGGTTCATCCCTGGCAATGCAAGAGAGGCCATCAAGAAACTACTAAACATGGTAAATATTTTTGGGGCACATCACTTCTCAAACAATTCTTCTAAAGTGCTTGAAATAAAAAGTATGAACGCATACGAACCGAGAAGAATATTTATCCTTTGATCTGTCTTCCCATGTCACGCCCCAGTCCCAAAATATATAGGACTAGGAATATGTAAGCATGCCAGCCGTATGTATATGGCAACTCCAATATATGGATACCATAATACACACGTACGTTGTAATAAGAATGTTAACTCACATGTGGTATATATATTATCATAAGTCACAGGATATAACTAGATCTCATCAACAGAATCAAATAACCAATCAACTATATAACTGAATCAAGTATAAAATGCTTAATAAGAACAAGTAGTTGGGTGAAAATAAATCCACTACCAAGCTAGAATATAAGAGAAACTATATAAGTACATCTAATGAACAATGAGACTCGAAGAGAAGACCTCCTCGAAAGAGAGATAAGTAGCAAGTCCTGATCCGTGCTCCAGCGAATAGTCAAGATCGTCTACACCTGAAAAGGGACCAGGTCGTCAGAGGGACATAACAAGATACATAGAAGCATGCCAATTGAATACAGTAAACATGTATAATAGACAGATAATATATAAGTACGTTGTACAAGACAATCTATATGAATGCATAATGAGGACAACTTTTTGACGTATGGGCATGGGTAGGCTAATCTATCTAATCTCATAACTCACACACACGTCAGGAACATCAGAAATTGACATACCTCAAGGGTAGCGACCAGCGCGACACCAGAAATCGACATACCTCGAGGGTAGCGACCAATGCGACACAACTATCATAGTGCATGCTAGTTACTATAGTTTACCAGAGTGGTTATAGCCCATACATCTACTGATTGTCCTCCCCTCCCATGATACTATGTGTCAAGTGCGTGTCAACATATATAATATATAATTATGACTGAAAGAAAACACATATATAATGAATATATGAAAATATAATAAGCATGCAAAGTACTATAAGCAATTTGGCAAGGTATCTTGTCTGGTCTGAAAAAGAATAAAGTCCCAACTCAAGGCATCGTTCGATCTACCCGTCACATAAATTAAACAAGTTAGGTTACAAAAGTAGGTGAATAGGTTCCTCTATTTTAATCTATTTTAATTCTGAATAAAATAAAACAAAATAGTATTTTAATTTTATTATAATCTGATTTTATTTTTAAACCCTAATTTTGGTCCAAAGAAACTCAACTTTACGGATTTGTGATCCGTGGCACACAAATCGAGGCAATCCGTTGACCAAAAAGTCAACCAACTCAAATTCTTGATTTGTGTGTAGAATTCTATAGATTTTAGTGCTACATGAATACCGGAATTGATGGTTTCATAAAATCACAAATCGGTAAAGAGTTGTCCACAAGGGCGTACAGATGATAATTTTCGGTGATTTCCTATTTACCTATACATTGCACAAATTTTATAGTAAATTAAACTTATATATTAAATTCTGGAAATATTATTTTATGTAAGTTCATCATGTCAACTTTCTGAAACTTCAAACGGTTCATAATTCTGAATTCGAGATCTCCCAAAATCTCGAAAATATGAAAATGCGTCTGATTTCGGACAACTGGCACTTTTAGAATTTTTTGAAAAATAGGTTCATAAATTATTAAAATAATCTATATATTCAGAAAATTAACCTTGATATGGTTCTAACAAAAAAATTGGAACATGTTTGGAGTCCGGAGCTAGGAGATATCATCTTTTTAAATTGTCATAACTACTAGAAAATGAGGATGAATTTATGACGACTTTCGACTGTTTTTGGACGAAAAAGACAGGAGTTTGGAAAAAATATATGAAAGAAGAGTTTATTCCATAAGTCTAATAGATATTAATAATAGTGGAGACTACTTAATTGAATACGACTATGATTGGCTAATTTGGATATGATTATAATGAGTTAAATAAGGATAGGATATGTATGAAGTTACTTTCCTAGTAGGCTCAGGATTTGAATTAATTTAAAATAGAGTTTAAGTTTATCTCAATAATTTATAATCTAAAATAAAACTAAAGATAATACAAATAATTTATATATAATCTTATTAATATCTATTAACACTAAATTAGCATCTATCTAATATTAAGACTATATATATCCAAATAAATCCTAAATAATTTCAAAAATCTAAATAAATTTCTTAAAATTCTAAATAAATTACAGAAAAATATAATTAAATATTTTAACCTAAAGTAAATATTTGGTAGGAACAATATGCAAGTATGGTCTAATAGTAAATCATGGAAGTCCTAGAAATTTACGTTTCCTATGTTAAATTCTAGAAAAATCTCCAAAAATCTAAAATAGCCTAAAAATGATTCTAAATATATATATACATAAGTAAATATACTAAGAAATTTATTTTCTAATTAACTAAGAGAATACTCTAAAAGAATTCAATATTTAAGATAATCTATAATAAATATAATAATATAAAATATACACAAAATACATATTTTTGGTGAGGGGGTTTACAATATACCCAACTTAAAAAAAAATTCGTCCTCGAAATAAAAAATAAGTATTAATTTATTAAATCTTACATATTCGTATCTAAGGCAAGTCAACCGCAATCTTCTCAAAAATTTAAATGACAAAATATATTCAAATCCATCACATTCTCTTCAAAATTAAAATAACCATTGTTTGAATCAAAATTTAATCTATCATAATCTCCTCTAAAAAAAATTAACATCCAAATTTAATTCAAATCTATATGATATCTTGAAGATTTAAATAACCCACATCAAATTTTATATCACGATTTTCAACTATCATAATCTCCTATAAATTTTAAAAATTCTAATCAAATCTTATTCCTATATTTCAACTTAAGAATTTTGTACTCTTCAAATTTTAAATTCAATTTCTATTATCAATATTTCAAATAGGTGATCCAACAATAAAAATTTAACTTTTATTTTAAATCATCAAATTGTAAAATTTTGAATTCAATCCATCAATGTTCATGTTTAGAGTTCTATATTTTTTTTCTCAAGATTTAAAATTTTAATTCAATCTCCAATATTCAAAATTTAAATCATGTGCTCAAATTATAAATATTTGGTCCGTAATATCAAAATTTAAAAAAAAATTCTATAAGGCATTCTTATCTTTAAAGTTAAATCATCATAATCTAAATCATTCTTCTAAAAATTCTTAAAATTAAAATGACTTAAATCTCTCAATCTAATCTTACTTGATTACAATCTAAAATTTTTTACCTCAAGTTGACAAAGCAACTTTTACCCAACTTAAATTTACCGATCTATTACATAGGCTATATATTTAAGAAAAACTTCCTCAAATTATTTAATCGTGTTATTCAATCCCCAAAATATTTTACATATTTTATGTCCTTAATTACAAAAGATAGTCACCAAGTAATATGATTGGCCTCTGGGGTATATATAGTACTACCTGTAAATCAAACTTATACCAATCACGAGCGTTCGTCTTTCCAAAATAGGGGAAGACGAAAAACAATGATAAAGAATTCAAGAAGGAGGTGGTAGAATACAAGTACAGGGTTCAAGGCGATTAAAGAATTCAAAAAGAGAGTTGTTAAGGCAGTTGTGGATTGAAATCTTATTTTGGTAAATTTCTATTTGCATACTCATATCAGTACAGTTATGTAACATATACGATATGCTCGAACATGTCTAGAGGGCAAGTATATTCGTCTAACCAGTTATGTCAACTATATCTCAATCCAAGTAAAGTAGTTATGCGAAGAGCGAACCAAGCGTACTAAGGTTGATCAGACCATAATACACTGATTCTGATTTAGACGATGTATTAGTGGGCATCCCCAATAACACATATCTCATGAACAAGCTCGATAAAAGAATAAGCTTGCAAAACTAGGCTATAAAATAGCAACATAAGTCGAGGTAGTCCAGAAAATATAAGTACGCTGGATTATGATGAAGGAAGGTACAAAATAATTTAAGTTCACCAAGAAGACCGGTGTTGTGCCTCTACAGTTGCCATACTAACTTCTTGTCTAAGTCTCTAGTCGACCAAATGGGGTATGGGCCTCTAAGTTCTACAGTCTGGATAAACACTATCTTCTTATACAAGCCTATAGTTGGTGTCATGAAATTATACTTCATTAATGGGTCAAAAGGACTATGTGATATTAGGTTATGAGACATACTACCCAACATACAAGAATTTAACTAATAGTGTTATTGAATAATAGAGTGTATATACCTAGTATAAGTCATCTTCTTAACCCCTATCAAGCACGAAAGAAAAGATAAGATTAACGTTGAGAAAGGAACAAGCAAGATGCAATGCAAGCTATCAAATAAGAGTGAGAAATAAAATCAAGGGAGGTGATTAAATAAGTGGATGAGATCCTATATTCTAATCCTATGTGCAGACTTGCTCGATACAGTAACGTAACAGAGATAATATGCTCTCCACCTGCATGGGCCACCACAAAAATATGTCACGTCCCAGTCCCAAAATACGTAGGACTAGGAATACGTAAGCATGTCAGCCGTATGTATATGGCAAATCCAATATATAGATACCATAATACACACGTACGCTGTAATATGAATGTTAACTCACATATGGTATATATATTATCATAAGTCACAGGACATAACTAGATCTCATCCACAGAATCAAATAACCAATCAACTATATAACTGAATCAAGTATAAAATACTTGATAAGAACAAGTAGTTGGGTGGAAACAAATCCACTACCAAGATAGAATATAAGAGAAACCACATAAGTACATCTAATGAACAATGAGACTCGAAGAGAAGACCTCATCGAAAGAGAGATAAGTAGCAAGTCCTGATCCGTGCTCCTGCGAATATTCAAGATCGTCTACACCTGAAAAGGGATCAGGTCATCAGAGGGACAAAACAAGATACATAGAAGCATGCCAATTGAATGCAGTAAACATGCATAATAGACAAAAAATATATAAGTACGCTGTACAAGACAATCTATATGAATGCATAATGAGGATAACTTTTCGACGTATGGGCATGGGTATGCTAATCTATCTAATCGCACAACTCACACACACGTCAGGAATATCAGAAATCGACATACCTCAAGGGTAGCGACCAGCGCGACACCAGAAATCGACATACCTCGAGGGTAGCGACTAATGCGACACAACTACCATAGTGCGTGCTAGTTACTACAGTTTACCAGAGTGGTTATAGCCCATACGCCTACTGATTGTCCTCCCCTCCCATGATACTATGTGTCAAGTGCGTGTCAACATATATAATATATAATTATGACTGAAAGAAAACACATATATAATGAATATATGAAAATATAATAAGCATGCAAAGTACTGTAAGCAATTTGGTAAGGTATCTTGCCTGGTCTGAAAAAGAATGAAGTCCCAACTCAAGGCATCGTTCGATCTACCCATCACATAAATTAAACAAGTTAGGTTACTAAAGTAGGTGAATAGGTTACTCTATTTTAATCTATTTTAATTTTGAATAAAATAAAATAAAATAGTATTTTAATTTTATTATAATATGATTTTATTGTTAAAATCTAATTTTGGTCCAAAGAAAGTCAACTTTACGGATTTGTGATCCGTGGCACGCAAATCGAGGCAATCCATTGATCAAAAAGTCAACCGACTCAAATCTTTGATTTGTGTGTAGAATTCTATAGATTTTAGTGCTACATGAACACCAGAATCGACGGTTTCATAAAATTACAAGTCGGTAAATAGTTGTCCACAAGGGCGCACAGATAATAATTTTTGGTGGTTTCCTATTTACCTCTATGTTGCACGAATTTTACAATAAATTAAACTTATATGTTAAATTCTAGAAATATTATTTTATGTAAGTTCATCATATCAACTTTTTGAAACTTCAAACGGTTCATAATTTTAAATTTGGGATCTCCCGAAATCTCAAAAATACGAAAATGCATCTGATTTCGAACAGCTGGCACTTTTTGAATTTTTTAGAAAAATAGGTTCATAAATTATTAAAATAATTTATATATTCAGAAAACTAACCTTGATATGGTTCTAACAAAAAAAATGAAACGCGTTTGGAGTCCGGAGCTAGGAGATATCGTCTTTTTAAGTTGTCATAACTACTAGAAAATGAGGCTGAATTTATGACGACTTTCGACTATTTTTGGACAAAAAAGAGAGAAGTTTGGGAAAAAAATATGAAAGAAGAGTTTATTCCATAAGTCTAGTAGATATTTATAATGGTAGAGACTACTTAGTTGAATACGACTATGATTGGCTAATTTGGATATGATTAGGATGAGTTAAATAAGGATAGGATATGCATGAAGTTGCTTTCCTAGTAGGCTCAGGATTTGACTTAATTTAAAATAGAGTTTAAGTTTATCTCAATAATTTATAATCTTAAATAGAATTAAAGATAATACAAATAATTTATATATAATCTTATTAATATCTATTAACACTAAATTAGCATCTATCTAATATTAAGACTATATATATTCAAATAAATCCTAAATAATTTCAAAAATCTAAATAAATTTCTTAAAATTCTAAATAAATTATAGAAAAATATAATTAAATATTTTAACCTAAATTAAATATTTGGTAGGAACAATATGCAAGTATGGTCTAATAGTAAATCATGAAAGTCCTAGAAATTTATGTTCCCTATGTTAAATTCTAGAAAAATCTCCAAAAATCTAAAATAGCCTAAAAATAATTCTAAATAAATATTTACAAAAGTAAATATACTAAGGAATTTATTTTCTAATTAACTAAGAGAATACTCTAAAGAAATTCAATATTTAAGATAATCTATAATAAATATAATAATATAAAATATACATAAAATACATATTTTGGGTGAAGGAGTTTACACCCCACCTGCTGACATACTCTACTCTCTACTGTCCCTACTTGATACCCTCCCTACAATCACCCATCTATACTCATTTTTATGAATCGATTACTATTCGAAACTATATCTCGGTTAGGATCACATATCGATACTCGTTTTAACCAATCTATGCTCATTCTATATCATATTTCAGTTAGAATCACCTATCTATACACGTTTTTACCATTCTACGTCTGTTACCATATTTTATTTAAAATTACCATATTTTGTTTAGAATTATCCCACATTTAGGTTAGAATCACCTATTCATACTTGTTTTCATTATTCTATGTTCATTCTATTCCATATTTCGGTTAGAATCACTTATTGGATGTATTCACCAATTTAAGCTCATTCCATACCATAATTTTGATTAGAACCACCCATCTATACTCATTTTTATCAATCTATGCATATTCAAAACTATATTTCGCTAGTTAGGATCACCCATCGATACTCATTTTAACCATTATATGCTAATTATATATCATATTACAGTTAGAATCACCCATCTATACTCGTTTTTACCATTCTACGTCTGTTTTATACCATATTTTGTTTAGAATTATCGATCTAAATACGTTTTCATCATTCTATGCTCATTCTCATACTAACCCGTTGATCATAATTATATTTTAGTACCCGTTTTTACAAATCTATGCCACTTTTACCCTATATTTTAGTTAGAATTATTCATCTATACTCGTTTTCACCAATCTACGCATATTCTACACCATATTTCAGTTAGAATCACTCATTTACACTCTTTTTTATGATTCTACCCAATTTTATATCATATTTCAATTAGAATCAACAATCTAAACTCGTTTTCATTATTCTACGATCATATTATACCATGTTTCGGTTCAAATCATACATCTAAATATGGGATAAAACAAGTATAGAAGGTGAAAACGAGCATAGAGATATGATATTAACCAAAATTATAGTATAGAATAGGCGTAGAATGGTAAAAACGAGTATAGACCAGTAATTCTAACTGGAATATAGTATATAGGTGGTCTAGATTGGTGAAACAAGTGTGGAAATATGATTCTAACTGAAATAAGGTATTAAATGGTTGTAAAAGGGTAAAAATAAGTTATAAATGAGTGGTTCGAACCGAAATAGTATAATATGATCATAAAATAATGAAAAAGAGTTTAGATAGTTGATTCTAATTGAGATAGGATATAAAATAGAGGTAGAATCATAAAAATAAGTATAGATGAATTATTATACCCGAAATATGGTGTATAATGTGCGTAGATTGGTGAAAAGAAGTATAGATGGTTGATTCTGACCGAAATAAAGTTTAAATGTGGCATAGATTTAAAAAAAGAGAATAGTGAAAACGAGTATAGATGGGTGATTCTAACTGAAATAAGATTTAAAATGAGCGTAGAATGGTTAAAACGAGTATTGATGGGTGATTCTAACTAAAATATTGTGTAAAATAGGCATAGATTGATGAAAATAAGTATAAATGGTGATACAAACCAAAATTATGGTATAGAATGAGCTTAGAATAGTGAAAACAAATATAAGTATGTAACTCTAATCGAAATATAAAATAAAATGAAAGTAGAATCACGAAAACGAGTATAGATGGATGATTTTAACCGAAATATGGTATAAAATAAGTGTATAATGGTAAAAATAAGCATATATGTGTGATTCTAACAGAATTTATGGTGTAATATGGCATATAAGTGGCCTATATTGGTGAAACGAGTATAAAATTATGATTCTAACCAAAATCAAGTATCAAATGCTCATAAACTGGTCAAAACGGGCATAGATGTATGATTTTTACCTAAACTTGGTATAATATGATCGTAGAATGATGAAAACGAGTTTAGATTGTTGATTTTAATCGAAATATAGTATAAAATAGGGGTAGAATCGTGAAACATGTATAGACGAGCGATTCTAACCAAAATATGATTTAGAATATGTGTAGATTGGTGAAACCGAGTATAGATGGGTAATTCTAACTAAAATATAGGATAAAAGTCGCATAGATTTGTAAAAAACGAGTATTAAAATATGATTAAGATCGACGGATTAGTATGAGAATGAGCGTAGAATAATATAAACATGTTTAGATCGATAATTCTAAAAAATATGGTATAAAACAGATATAGAATGGTGAAAACTAGTATAGATGGATGATTCTAACTGAAATATGATATAGAATGACCATAGAATGGTAAAAAAGAGTATCGATGGGTGATCCTAATCGAGATATAGTTTTGAATAAGCAGTCATTGATAAAAACTAGTATAGATGAGTGATTTTAACCAAAATTATGTATAAAATGAGCCTAAATTGGTGAACACAAATGCCAATAAGTGATTCTAATCGAAATATGTAATAGAATGAACATATAATGATGAAAACAAGTATGAATGGGTGATTCTAACCAAAATATGGGATAAAATAAGTGTAAAAGCTGAAAACGAGCATAAAAAGTTATGCTAACCAAAATTATGGTATATAATAGTGAAAAAGAGTATAGACGGGTGATTCTAACTGAAATCATATATAAGTGAAATAAATTAGTGAAACGAGAATAAAATATGTTTCTAACTGAAATAAGGTATCAAATGCTCGTAAAAGGGGAAAATTGAGTATAAATAAGTGATTCGAACCAAAATATGGTATAATATAAACGTAGAATGATAAAAACGAGTTTAGATCAGTATTCTAACCAAAATATAGTACAAAACATACGTAGAATAGTGAAAACGAGTATATATTGATGATTCTAAATGAAATATGATATAGAATTGTTAAAACGAGTATCGATGGGTGATCCTAACTGAGATATAGTTAAGAGTTAGCGTAGATTGATGAAAATGAGTATAAACGGATAATTCTAACCAAAATTATGGTATATAATGATCTTAGATTAGTGAAAACAAATAATAATAAGTGATTCTAATCGAAATACGGAGAAAGAACGTGGAATGATGAAAATCAGTATGGTTGGATGATTCTAACCTAAATGTGGTGTTAAAATAAGTGTAGAAGGTGAAAACGAGCATAACAGTGTGATGCTAACCCCAATTATGGTGTAGAATAGGCATATAATGGTGAAAAGGAGTTTAGATAGTTGATTCTAATCGAGATATGGTATAAAACTCTGGCAAAATCATGAAAATGAGTATATATGAGTTATTATAACTGAAATATGGTATAGAATGTGCGTAGAATGGTAAGAAAGAGTATAGATGGGTGATTCTAACCGAAATATAGTTTGAATGTGGCGTAGATTTGGGGAAACAAGAATGGTAAAAACGAGTATAGATGAGTGATTCTAACTAAAATATAATTTAGAATGAGCGTGGAATGGTTAAAATGAGTATAGATAGGTGATTCTAGCCGAAATGTGGTGTAGAATAGGCAAAGATTAATGAAAACATGTATAGATGGTGATACAAACCAAAATTATGGTATAAAATAAGCTTAGAATGGTAAAAACAAATAAAAATAGGTTATTCTAACCGAAATATTAAAAAGAATAAAAGTAGAATCACAAAAATGAGTATGGATGGGTGATTTTAACTGAAGTATGGTATAAAATAAGTGTATAATAGTAAAAACAAGTATATATGTGTGATTCTAACTGAATTTATGGTGTAGTATGGGCGTAGAATGGTGAAAACGAGTATATGAGGGTAATTCTAACCGAAATATGGTATATAATTGGCCTAGATTGGTGAAACGAGAATAAAAATATAATTTTAACCGAAATAAAGTATCAAATGCTTGTAAATGGTGAAAGCAAGTATAGATTTATGATTCGAACCAAAATATTGTATAATATGATCGTAGAATGATGAAAACGAGTTTAGATTTTTAATTTTAATCGAAATATGGTATAAAATAGGGGTAGAATTATGAAAACGAGTATAGATGAGTGATTCTAACCAAAATATGGTGTAAACTATTTGTAGATTGATAAAAACGAGTATAGATGGATAATTCTAATAAAAATATGGTGTAAAAGTGGCTTAGATTTGCGAAAACAAGTACTAAAAATTAATTATGATCGACGAGTTAGTATGAGAATGAGCGTAGAATGATAAAAACATTTTAGATCGATAATTCTAAACAAAATATGGAATAAAATAGACGTAGAATGGTGAAAATGAGTATAGATGGGTGATTCTAACTGAAATATGATATAGAATGAGCATTAAATGGTTAAAATGAGTATCGATGGGTGATCCTAATCGAGATATAGTTTTAAATCGGCATTGATTGATAAAAAAGAGTATAGACGGGTTATTCTATTCAGAATTATGGTATAAAATGAGCTTAAATTGGTGAATACAAATGACACGAAGTAATTCTAACCGATATAAGGGAAAGAATGAACGTATAATGATAAAAATAAGTATGAATTGGTGATTCTAACCTAAATGTGGGTAAAATAAGTATAAAAGTGAAAACGAGCAAAGAGAAGTGATGTTAACTGAAATTATGGTTTAGAATGAGCGTGGAATGGTAAAAAGGGGTATAGAAGGGTGATTCTAACCGAAATATAGTATATAAGTGGCCTAGATTGGTGAAACAAGTATGAAATATGATTCTAACCGAAATAAGGTATAAAATGCTCGTAAAATGGTTAAAACGAGTATAAATGAGTAATTCGAACCAAAACATGGTATAATATAAACATAGAATAATGAAAACGAGTTTAGATCAGTATTCTAACCTAAAAATGGTATACAACATACATAGAATGGTAAAAACGTATATAGATGGATGATTCTAACTGAAATATGATATAGAATGAGCATAGAATAGTTAAAACGAGTATCGATGGGTGATCCTAACCGAGATATAGTTTTGAATTGGCATAGATTGATGAAAATGAGTGTAGACAGATAATTCTAACCAAAATTATGGTATAGAATGAGCTTAGATTAGTGAAAACAAGTACTAATAAGTGATGTTAACCAAAATATAAAATAGAATGAACGTAGAATAATTAAAACGAGTATAGATGTGTGATGCTAACCAAAATTATGGTGTAGAATAGGCATAAAATAGTAAAAATGAGTATAGACGTGTGATTCTAACCGAAATATGGTAAATGAGTGGTTTAGATTGGTAAAACAAGTATTGAAATATAATTATAGAAATAAGGTATCAAATGCTTGTATAATGGTGAAAACGAGTATAAATGAGTTATTCAAACTGAAATATGATATAATATAATTATAGAATGATAAAAATGAGTTTAGATCATCGATTCTAATAGAAATATGGTATAAAACAATGATAGAATCATGAAAATAAGAATTAATGATTAATTCTAACCTAAATATGGTATAGAATAGGCATGGATAGGTGAAAACGAGTACAAATGGGTGATTCTTACGTTGATTTATGGAAATGAGTGCTAAAATATGATTATGATCGACGGGTTAGTATGAGAATGAGCATAGAATGATGAAAATATCTTTAGATCGGTGATTCTAAATAAAATATAGAATAAAATATACGTACACTACTGAAAACGAGTATAGATGGGTGATTCTAACTGAGATATGATATAGAATGAATGTAGAATGGTTAAAACAAGTATCGATGGGTGATCCTAACGAAGATATGGTTTAGAATAGGCATTGATTGATGAAAACGAGTATAGATGTGTGATTCTAGCCAAAATATGGTACATAATGAGCTTAGATTGGTATAAACAAGTATAAATAAGTGATTCTAACCGAAATATGGAATAGAATGAATGTAGAATGATGAAAATGAGTATGAATAGGTTATTCTAACAAAAATATAGGGTAAAATAAGTATAGAAGGTAAAAACGAGCATAAAGATGTGATGCTAATCGAACTTATGGTGTAGAATGGTGAAAACGAGTATAGAAGGGTGATTCTAACCGAAATATGGTATATAAGTGGCATAGATTTATGGAATATCATGACCCGCACCCGATGTAAGGATGCAAGTCGGAAACAACGCCCAGCCTACGCCGCAGAATCGGCGGTAGAACGCTGTCTGAGTAAACTATCTAGCAATATAATGAACCACCAACAATACCAATATACTCAATCACAGAACTAAGATGGAAATGAGCATGAATCCGATAAAAGAATAGAAATAGTCATATACAACTCATGAGTCTAAAATAATACATCAATGAGTCTGAAAAATGCTAACAAATAAGCTGGAGACAAATCCAGTACAAAGAAATACTAAGAAGGTACTAATCCTGGGTCATCCGTCTCAGTCAGGATAAGTCCCTCCTGAGCCAGGGTCTCTGACTCTAAACCCACAATATCCTGTGATCCATAATGTGTAGGGTATCACTCCTCAATGTCATCTGGAAAAAAAATATCCAGTCAAAAAAGGAGCAGAGTACATCTCTAACAACATTTCTAATCAATGATAAAAACTATGTAACAGTAAATAGATGTGAATATACAAGATGCACAATAGATATGAGAGATATACAATAAGAAAATATTAGAATGAATACAATAATTAACAATACGTCAATGAACAAGAATATTAATAACTAAGTGTGTGAATACTAACTTTAACATGTGATCGGCTTGGGAACATGATACAATATATATGGCCTGGCTAATCATACGTGCGGTGTATGATTAACAATATTCAATAATAGTACTTGATACAATAGGGGTATGATCACATATCTACACTAAAGTACTCCCCACCCTCGACTGGTATAATAGATCCAAACACCGTATGCTATGGCACGAGATTCCCCGAGAAGATAGCGACTCTTCCCGAGAATCAGTGTCTGTACATGTACAAGATAACCAATGAAACAATACTTGCACCATATATACCATATACCAAGGAATAACATCTCATGACGAGATCCGGATATACCAATCCGTGTAACCAAAGTGTCAAGAGAACATGGATATCTACACTAGATACAATGAACATAGAGGATATCATAAATGAGAAACTATCAGACAATGTACTCGTCTGAAGTCCAAAGAATAGTCTCACAGATGTCTGATACGGTGCCTCGAAGACCTAGATATGGAATACAACATCAATATAAGGTTCCGAAAAGAATAATTTAAACTAGTCAACTTCTAGGTCAACAAGTCAATTCAAAGTCAAAAGTCAAACTAGATCAACTCTAAGTCAACTATGGTCAAACTATAGTCAAACTATGGTCAACTACCTATTTTTAGGTTACATAAGTCTAACACAAGGATATTGGGTTCAAATACTAAAGTCTAGGTCACAAAACCCATATCTTAAACTACTAGGATACCGTATCTCCGGATACGTAAATCAATAGGTAAAACATTGCATATATATGTCAAACAATTATTAATTATATATATAATCTTAATTATAACATTAAATAGATGCCTTGGTTTTGAACCAACTTTGCATCACAACATTTACTCATAATCTTGATACCCAAACCCATTACCTTGGGTATCCCCAATTACCTTGGTACTTACCTTGGTATCTCAAGGTAATACTCCAAAACTTGTTTATACTAACTACCCGTAAATATATACATGCTACACTAATTATTATACATATAGCATACTATAATGCAAATAGCAATTTAGGAATATATTTACATATATATTAAATACCATATATATATATATATATATATATATAATATTAAGAAAACTGCCAAACTATCACTAATAACTGCTGCTGGCCGTCGCTGAAGTCCCTAATACGCTGATACTCTGCTATTTTAGCGACGGTTCTGCTGCTGTCGCTAAACTGCTGTCGTTGTTGCTGTTGTTTGCTCTTGTTGCTGCTACTGCTACTTTGGCGATGGTTCTGCTGTCGCTAAACTGCTGTCGCTGCTATTGCTGCTGCTTTGGCGACGGTTCTGCTGTCGCTAAACTGTTGTCGCTGCTGCTGCTGCTGCTGCTTTGGCGATGGTTCTGTTGTCGCTAAACTGCTGTCGCTGCTGTTGTTGTATGCTATTACTGCTGTTTTTGTGCTGTTGCGACGCTGCTATTGTCACCTTTGCTGCTGTTGTATGCTGCTGCTGTGTTGTTGCTACGCTGCTGCTGTTGCCTAAAAACACACATATATATATATACATATACATATATATATATATATATATATATATATATATATATATATATATATATATATGCAACTATACAATTATACATACATTCTATAACTACTAATATATATAATTACTACACATGAAAATACATACACACATACATATATATACTAGTATTTATATATAACTACACATACATGAATATGTATATATAATCATAAAATAATATGTATACATGTATTATATAAGTATATACATATAATATAACAACTTATATATATATATATATATATATATATATATATATATATATATATATATATATATATATATATATATATAACCACAACATATATATACTATAATATATATATACATACACTACACTATTAAATAGCTCCTACATATGTAGAATAATAGCTACATGCAATATACATAAATAGATACATAGATCGAAGACACAAAGAAACATAAATATATATATATATATATATATATATATATATATATATATATATATATATATATATATATATATATATATTCACCACCATACACATATACACACAACAACCACATATGTATATACAATAACTAGTAGATCTTACATACGTAAAATAATAACTAGATAAATATACAACATATATATATATATATATATATATATATATATATATATAATAGATATATAGATCTAGGATAATTAAAACATAAATATATGTAACAATTTTATATATATATATATATATATATACACCTCACCATGAATAAGAACACAAGTGAATAGATCTACTATTAAATTGCACATCTCATGGAACATATCACTCCGTATCCCACTAGATCTAGGATACGCTTGCGACATAAGTCCACCACACCTCCGAATATACCCCGAAGGACAGGAATAAGTCATATATATTATTTATGAACAATACGAAGAGTTAAACATAAATCTACGTGTTCGTGTCAAAATGTGACATGTACAAAGTCCCGTGTCAGAGAAAAATCTCCCAAATCGACACATATCACCAAATTGTTAGGATATGACCTACACGTACCCAATTGTGGACACGACACTAGTCCCAAATATACAAGCACATGCCAAATTGATCTATAGGACCAATTGACATACACAACAAATATCAATCTCGAAATTTTCCCAAATTTGACACAAAAAGTAGCATAACTTTCTCAATAGGCCTCCTATGAACACAAAACCAAATCCTATGGGTAGCCTATGCATATGGATTAATTTATCATGGTTAAATATCAGATTTAGAACCTAAATTAAGGAAAAAAAACTAAATTATACCTATTGGGAGATGGATTTCCAATGCAACCTCCAAATATGGTGAAATTAGCCTCCAACTTATAGATCCTTGCTCCTCTTTGTAGATCTTTACTTTCTCCTTCTAGATCCTTGCTCTACTAGCCTTCAATGGTGATTTGGGAAGGAATTGGGATAAAATTTGGTAGGGAAATAAAGTAGGAATGAAGAAATTTAGTTGAGGAAAATTCTAGATCTAGTTTCCAAATGAAAAGAGGAGAGAGAAATAATTTCTCCCCTCTATATAGGCTGGCCCCCTTTCCCCTTCCTCAAGTCACTATGAATTGTCTAATATATCCCTTGGGGCCTCTCATGGAGAAATAATTAAGGAGAAAAGATTCTAGTCTAATGGTTTAATTAATTTAATCTATCTCCTAATCAATGGGCTTTCTAAATGGGCTAAATTCTAACAATTAATACAGTTAGTCCATGAGTCTAAACTAAACTAGTTAGGTCCACTAACACAAGTCCAAAATAAATAAATAATATCTAACAATAATTAAATAATACAAAAAAAAATTATTTATCATGCACAATATTTAATTAAATATTAAATTACTAAAATACCCTTTCCTAGAAAATATAGTAGTGACAAGTCTACCCTCCTTAAAATAATTTTGCCCTCGAAATTCAAAGACGAAAATTACCCCCAGAAAATAACAGAACATAACAAAAGAACAGACCTAAAGAACAGAACTAATTATGAAAGAACATACCATAACTAGGAAAGAACATACCTCAAGGCACAAACAAATATGGATAACGCTCTCGTATTTCATCCTCTCTCAAGGTACAAACAAATATGGATAACACTCTCGTGATGCCTCCATGCGATGCGCACCAAAGGAATAGTCTGGTTCCTCAACACCTTCTCTCTCTGATCCAGAATCTCAACTGGCTGCTCTGGATAACTAAGAGTAGGGCCCACCTATATCTTCGAGTGATCCAATACATGACTAGGATCTTCCACGTACCGTCTTAACTGTGACACGTGAAACACGTTGTGCACTCCCTCCAATGTAGGTGGCAAGTCTAGTCTATAAGCAACTACACCGACCCTCTCTAGAATAGTAAAAGATCTGATGAATCGCGGACTAAGCTTTCCGCCTCCACCGAAGCGAATCGTGCCTCGTGTCGGAGAAATCCTCAGAAACACCAAACTACCCACCTAGAACAAAATACCACCTTAAGAACTTAATCTATAACAAACAACCAATAACAAGCCCAAAACAAAATCTAAACTATACCTCGAACTCCAAAGGTCTCCGGTGGCTATCGGCCCAATGTCGCTGTCTGTCCGGCACCACACGAAGTTTGTCTTTGATCAACTGAACCTTCTTCGCTATATCTACAACTATCTCTGGCCCAAGAAAAACTCTTTCTCCAACATCGTCCCATGATAAGGGAGTACGACACCTCCGATCGTACAGAGCTTCAAAAGGTGATATCTCTATACTAGCCTGGTAGCTGTTGTTGTAAGCAAACTCTACCAAATGGAGATGATCCTCCCAAGAATCCCTAAAATCTGGTACACAAGTGCGCAATATATCCTCGAGAGTCTGAATAGTCCTCTCTGACTGCCCATCTATCTGGGGATGATATGTAGTACTGAACTTGAGCTGAGTGCCCAAACTCTCCTACAAACTCCTCCAGAAATGAGAAGTAAAACGACTATCCCGATCTGAGAATATGCTGACGGGAACTCCATGTATCCTAACGATCCGCCTCACATACATCTCTTCCAACTTATCCGTAGACAAACCCACCTTGAAAGACAAAAAGTGGGCCGACTTGGTCAACCTATCAACGATGACCCAAATCGCGTCTTTTTCTTCTGGAGATCGTGGAAGTCCGGACACAAAATCCCTAGTAATGTGCTCCCACTTCCACTCTAGAATGGGTAATGGCTAAAGTAAACCTCCTGGACTCTGCCTCTCGGCTTTCACCTGCTGGCACACTAAGCATCTGGATACAAACAGTGCAACTTCCCTCTTCATGCATACCACCACACACTCTCTCGCATATCCCGATACATCTTGTTGGCACCTGGATGAATAAAATACTGAGAGCGATATGCTTCCTGCAATACCTCCTCACGCAGCTCCCCACTAGGCACACACAATCTAACTCCCTGCCTCAAAGATCCATCATCAGTAATAGTGAAATTATCCTCCAATCCTGCTCTCACCTGAGCTCTGATGCTCCTCAGAGATATATCCTCATATTGTGCTGCCTTGATCCTGTCCATCAAATCTGAATATATCTGCAATCCCCACATCTGCCTAGCACAACCAGGAACTATCACATCGAGGCCCAAGCTCTCCAAGTCCTCCAGCAAATATCGATCCTGCGTCAAGAACATAGCTACCGGATACCTACTCAAAGCATCGACAACTACATTAGCTTTCCCAGGATGATACTGCAAAGATATATCAAAATCCTTCATTAGTTCCAACCACTGACGCTGCCTCATGTTCAACTCCTTCTGTGTGAAAACGTACTTCAAGCTTTTGTGGTCTGTGAAGATCTCCACACGCTCTCCGTACAAATAATGTTTCCATAACTTCAGGGCAAAGATAACTGCTGCCAACTCCAAATTATAGGTAGGATAGTTCTTCTCATGATGACACAATTGCCTGGATGCATAGGCAATCACTTTCCCATTATGCTGAAGAACATAATCCAAACTTTTCCCCGATGCATCACTATAAATAGTAAAACCTCCAGACCCTGATGGCAACGTCAAAATAGGAGCAAATGTCAACCTCTTCTTCAATTCCTCAAAAGCAACCTGGCAATCCTCCGTCCAAACAAACTCTACATCCTTCCTGGTGAGTCTGGTCATCGGCTCGGCAATCCTCGAAAAATTTTGCACAAACTTCCTGTAGTACCTGCCAATCCCAAGAAACTCCTGATCTCTGCTACCGAACTAGGGGTCTTCCAAGATTCCACTGCTGCGATCTTCTTTGGATCCACTGAAATACCATCACCAGTCACAACATGCCCCAAGAATTTCACCTTGTCCAGGAAAAACTCATACTTGGATAACTTTCCATACAGCTTTTCCTTCCTCAGCACATCCAACACAATCCTCAAATGCTCCTCATGCTCCTCCGGTGTCTTTGAGTACATGAGTATGTTGTTGACGAACACCACCACGAACTTGTCAAGGTACTGATGGAACACCTTGTTCATCAAGTTCATAAATACCACCGGTGCATTAGTCAACCCAAACGGCATCACCATAAACTCGTATTGACCATACCGAGTTCTAAAAGCAGTCTTCGGTATGTCCACCGGCTTCACCTTCACCTCATGGTAGCCTAATCTCAAATCTATCTTAGAAAATACCTTGGCACCACTCAACTGATCGTACAGATCATCAATCCGTGACAAAGGATACTTATTCTTGATAGTGAGATTATTCAATGCCCTGTAGTCAATACACATGCGCACCGATCCATCCTTCTTCGGTACAAACAATACCGGGGCTCCCTACAGTGAAGAACTCGATATAAACCCTTTATTCTGTAATTTGTCTACCTGCTTCTTCAGCTCAACCAGTTCGCTGTTGTTTACTCTATAGACATATTATGAAATTGGTTCTGCACCTGGCACCAAGTCTATAGAGAATTCAATATCTCGATCTGGCGGCAATCCTAGCAATTTCCTCAGAAAATACATCCAAGAACTCTGCTATCAACGGATGCGGCAACTCCTTGGATTCTACCATAGCTCCACAAATAATGCCTTCTCCCTGCTCCGCAGCTCCTCTAGCAAACTCAAACTCTGGCTCTCCGGGCGGACTAAACAAAACTCTACCGCCTCTACAATCTATACTAGCACGGTGCCTACTCAACCAATCTATCCCGAGTAGAATATCGTAATTCGAAAGTGGTATTACAAGTAGACACGCACTCAACTCCCGGCCTCCCAGAGTAACTCTCCGATCATTGCAAATATTATTAACCAGGATAATGCCTCCCCTGGCCATGATCTTGCAAGTCCTAAGCAAAGACTCAGCTACCAAACCATGCTTCAGAGCAAAAGAAACAGATACAAAACTATGTGAAGTACCATATCAAACAAAGCTAAAGCTAGAATAGAATCAAGAAGAATAGAACCTGCGATGACATCTTTGGTGGGTTCGTCCTCCTCCACGGTCATAGCAAACGCTCTTCCCTGACGTGCACCTCCCTGCTGCTGATGCTGGAGATAACGCTGCTGCTGTGTCGGAAGCGGTCCCCTCGGTTGTACTGCAGGTGGTCTCGTCTGTGCCCTCGGAGCTAAAGCTGCTCCCTGAACTGCACGCAAGGACACTCTCTCGACTAATGCCCTTCAGTACCATAATACAAACAAACTCCTAGCCTCCTCCTGCAAACTTCTGAGATATGGCCGGACTTCTTGTAGTAGTGGCAGGAAGCTTGTTGTAACTGTCTCTACTGTTGTGGTGCCTGGTGAAAAGGCACCCTAGCTGGAGTCTGGTGCTGTTGTGGCTGCTAGAAAGGTCAGGACTAGAAATGAGGATATTTGGCAGATACTGTACTGCCGTTGGCCCCCAGAAAAGAAGCACAGTCTCTCTTGGGCTTCAAACCAAACTCTCGCTCAACCTTGCGTGCCTCCGCAAGTATCTCAGAGTATGTCTCATAAAAAGATAAAATAAGGATCTTCATTTCCCAGTTTAGACCCTCACAGAAACGAAAAGCCCGAACCTCCGGCTCTCTCACCAAATACTCTACAAATCGGCTCAACTTGTCGAACTCCGCAGCGTACTCCTCCACAGACATGCTTCCCTGAATGAGACTCTCGAACTGCCTCCCCAAGTCTAGCCTGTCTGCACGAGCGAAGAACTTTTTCTTGAAGAGGTCCTTGAATACCTCCCTAGACTGTCCTGCGTCAACCAGAATCAGCTCATTCATGGACCAAGTGCGAGCGACGTCGAACAGTTGAAGTCCTACAGCCTCAACCTTCAGATCCTCAGAAAGACGGGACACCCTCATAAGACGCTCAATATCCTCGAGCCAATCATTATCATAGACGATGCCCTCTGTCACGACCCACACCCGGGGTAAGGGTACTAGTCGGAAACAACGCCCAGCCTACGCCACAGAATCGGCGGTAGAACGCTGTCTAGATAATCTATCTAATATAATGAACCACCAATAATGATAGTATACTCAATCACAGAACTAAGATAGAATGAACACGAATCAGATAAGAATAGAATAGTCACAATACAACTCATGAGTTTAAAATAATACATCAATGAGTCTGAAGAACAACAAAATAAGCTGGAGACAAATCCAGTACAAAAGAATACTACAATACTACAAAGCTACAACTCCAGGGTCAACTGTCTCAGTTGGGATAAGTCCCTCTTGAGCCAGGGTCTCAGAATCTAAACCCACAACATCCTGGGGTCCATAATAGATAGGGTACTCCTCAGTGTCATCTGGAAAAATATATATCCAGTCAGGAAAGGAGCAGAGTACGTCTCTAACAGCAGTTCTAGTCCATGATAAAAACTATGTAACAGTAAATAGCTGTGGATAAACAAGATGCACAAAATAGATACAAGAGATATATAGACAATAAGGAAATACTGGAAAGAAATACAATAATGAACAATATGCCAATGAAACAATAATACTAATGACTAAGTGTGTGAGTACTAGCTTAACATGTGATCGACTTGGGCAAGATACAATGCGGCCTGGCTAATCATACGTGCGGTGTATGATCAACACTATTCGCTTACCAATACTTTATTCAATAGGGATTTGATCACATATCTATACTAATACTCCCCATCCCCAACTGGTATAATAGATCCAACCACGGTATGCTATGGCACTAGATTTCCCAAGAAGAGAGTGACTCCTCCCGAAAATCGGTGTCTCTACATGTACAAGATAACCAATGAAATAATACTTGCACCATATACACCATATACCAAGGAATAACATCTCATGACGAGATCCGGATATACCAATCCGTGTAACCATAGTGTCAAGAGAAACATGTATATCTACACTAGATACAACGAACATAGAGGATATCATAAATGAGAAACTATCAGAGAATGTACTCGCCTGAAGTCCAATGAATAGTCTCACAGATGTCTGACTCACTACCTCGAAGACCTAGATATGGAATACCACATTAATACAAGGTCCCGAAAAAAGAACAAGTCAAACTAGTCAACTTCTAGGTCAATAAATAAATTCTAAGTCAAAAGTCAACTATGCTCAACTCTAAAGTCAAACATGGTCAAACCAAGGTCAACCTCACAAGAAATCTATATAAAATAATATGGAAATAAAATACAACAATTTAGGAAATCAAAATTAGATCCCAAATGATACCTACACAAGAATACTAATAATACAAATAATGCACACTCTAATAATGTATATACAAACCCAATAAAATAATATATTATTATTAGTATTATACCTCACAAAAACACCTATATATATACATATATATATATAATAATTAGATAAATATATATACTTATATATATACAATCAAATACTATTAGTTACAAAACACAATGCACATATTAATGTACGTATTTTACATGGCTAGAAGCACACATAAAACACATTCATTAATATACAAATAATTATATAATAATTATAAATAATATAATCACACATTTAAACACATAAATATATTTTACAAACTTTTATGTATAAAATATTTTATTAACATAAGTACATATATAATTGCATGCAAGAAAGCTACATATCTATATTTATACATCATATTAAAATACATAAAAATATAGATCTATGCTACAACATCATAATAAATACAATAAAATGAATATATAATATCTATATATATTTACTAATTATAAATGAAGAATTTAAAGCATAAATAGTTAGATCTACACATAAACACACCAAATTGGAAAGTTTCACACCGTATCCCACTAGATCTAGGATACGCATGTGACACGAGTCCAACACACAACCAATTGCACCCCGAAGGACACAAACAAGTCACAAATAATATTTATGAATAAATAAAAGTGTCAAAAGTAGATCTATGTGTCCGTGTCAAAATACGACATGTTTAAAGTCCCGTGTCGGAGAAAACCCCCAAAATAACACGTATCACCAAATAGTTGGGATACGAACCACAAGTACCAAATATGGACACGACACAAGCCCCAAACACATAATTATATGCCCAATTGATCTATAGGATCAATTGACACACACAACAAAATGTAAATTCGGAATTCCATCAAAATTGACACAAAAAGCACCATAACTTTCTCCATGGGTCTCCTATGAACACAAAACAAAGTCCTATGGGTAGTACATACATATAGGTTGATTTTACATGATTAAATCTCAGATTGAGAAGCTATTTAAATGGAAAAAATTGAATTATACCTATTGGGAGATGGATTCCCAATGAAACCTCCAATTGAGATGAACTTGCTTCCAAATTGTAGATCCTTGCTCCTCTTTGTAGATCCTTGCTTCCTCCTTCTAGATCCTTGCTTTTTAACTTTCTAATGGTGAATTGGGAAGAATTTGTAATAAATTTGGTGGGGAATTGGAATGGGAATGGAGGAAATTTGGGAGTGGGAAATTCTAGATCTAGATTTGGAATGAGAATGAGAGGAGAGAGAAATTCCCCCCCTCTTTTAATAGGCCGGCCTTGCCCCTCTCCCAAGCAATTGTAAAATGTCCAATGTACCCCTTGGGGCCTCTCATGAAGAAATAATTAAGGAAGGAAGCTTCTAGTCTAATCACTTAATTAATTTAATCCATCTCCTTAACTATGGGCTTTCTAAATGGGCCAAATTTAACTATTTAATTTATGTTGGTCCATGGGTCCAAACTAAACTAGTTGGGTCCACTAAAATAAGTCCAAAATAATTAAATAACATCTAACAATAATTAAATAATACAATAAAAATTATTTACCATGCACAATATTTATTTAAATAGGAAATTACTAAAATACCCTTTTTCCTAAAATGTGGTAGTGACAAGTCTACCCTCCTTAAAATAATTTCGTCCTCGAAATTCAAAGACGAAAACTACCCCCAGAAAATCACAGAACAGAATTAAAGAATCACAACTAACTAATGAACAAAATATAATAATGAACAGAACATAACTAGAGAATTAACATACCTCAAGGTACAAACAAATATGGATAACGCTCTCGCATGTCATCCTCTCTCTCCCAGGTAGACTCCCCCGGAGAGTGATGCCTCCATGCGACGCGCACCAAAGGAATAGTCTGGTTCCTCAGCACCTTCTCTTTCCGATCCAGAATCTCAACTGGCTGCTCTGGATAGCTAAGAGTAGGGCCTACCTCTATCTCTGAGTGATCCAATACATGACTAGGATCTGCCACGTATCATCTCAACTGTGACACATGAAACACGTTATGCACTCCCTCCAATGCAGGTGGCAAGTCTAGTCTATAAGCAACTGCACCGACCCTCTCTAGAATAGTGAAAGGTCCGATGAATCGCGGACTAAGCTTTCCGCCTCCACCGAAGCGAATCGTGCCTCGTGTCGAAGAAATCCTCAGAAACACCAAACCACCCACCTAGAACAAAACACCACCTTAAGAACTTAATCTATAACAAACAAGAACAAGCAAAAACAAAATCTAAACTATACCTCAAACTTCAAAGGTCTCCGATGGCTATCGGCCCAATGCCGCTGTCTGTCCTGCGCCACTCGAAGTCTATCTCTGATCAACTGAACCTTCTCTGCTGCCTCCACAACCATCTCTGGCCCAAGCAAAACTCTCTCTCCAACATCTTCCCAAGACAAAGGAGTACGATACCTCCGACCATATAGAGCTTCAAAAGGTGACATCTCTATACTGGCCTGGTAACTGTTGTTATAAGCAAACTCTACCAAATGGAGATGGTCCTCCCAAAAACCCCCAAAATCTAGTACACAAGTGCACAACATATCCTCGAGAGTCTGGATAGTCCTCTCTGACTGCCATCTGTCTGGGGATGATATGCAGTACTGAACTTGAGCTGAGTGCCCAAACTCTCCTGCAAACTCCTCCAGAAATGAGAAGTGAAACGACTATCCCGATCTGAGACTATGCTGACAGGAACTCCATGTATCCTAATGATCTGCCTCACATACATCTCTGCCAGCTTCTCCGTAGACAAATCCACCTTGAAAGGCAAAAAGTAGGCCAACTTGGTCAACCTATCAACAATGACCCAAATCGCGTCTTTCCCTCCTGGAGATCGTGGAAGTCCGGACACAAAATCTATAGTAATGTGTTCCCACTTCCACTCTGGAATGGGTAATGGCTGAAGTAACCCTCCTGGCCTCTGCCTCTCGGCTTTCACCTGCTGGCACACTAAGCATCTGGATACAAACTGTGCCACTTCCCTCTTCATGCCATACCACCACACACTCTCTCGCATATCCCGATACATCTTGTTAGTACCTGGATGTATGGAATACTGAGAGCAATGCGCTTCCTGTAACACCTCCTCTCGCAACTTCCTACTAGGCACACACAATCTAACTCCATGCCTCAAAGATCCATCCTCTGCAATAGTGAAATCATCCTCCAATCCTGCTCTCACCTGAGCTCTGATACTCCTCAAAGATACATCATCATACTGTGCTGCCTTGATCCCGTCCATCAAATCTGAGTGTATCTGCAATTCCCATATTTGCATAGCACACCCAGGAACAATCACCTCAATGCCCAAGCTCTCCAAGTCCTCCAACAAATATCGATCCTGCGTCAAGAACATATCTACCGGATACCTGCTCAAAGCATCGGCAACTACATTGGCTTTCCCAGGATGATATTGCAAAAAGATATCAAAATCCTTCATCAGTTCCAACCACCGATGCTGCCTCATGTTCAACTCCTTCTGCGTGAAAACGTACTTCAAGCTTTTGTGGTTTGTGAATATCTCCATACGCTCTCCATACAAATAATGTTTCCACAACTTCAAGGCGAAGATGACGGCTGCCAACTCCAAATCATGGGTAGGATAGTTCTTTTATGCATAGGCAATCATTTTCCCATGCTGCTGAAGAACACAACCTAAACCCTTCCCCGATGCATCACTATAAATAGTGAAACCTCCGGACCCTGATGGCAACGTCAAAATAGGAGCAGACGTCAACCTCTTCTTCAACTCCTCAAAAGCAACCTGGCAATCCTCCGTCCAAACAAACTTTACATCCTTCCTCGTGAGTCTGGTCATCGACTCGGCAATCCTCGAAATATCTTGCACAAACTTCCTGTAATAGCCTGCAATTCCTAAGAAACTCCTAATCTCTGCTACCGAACTTGGAGTCTTCCAAGATTCCACTGCTGAAATCTTCTTCGGATCCACTAAAATACCATCACCAGTCACAACATGCCCCAAGAATTCTACCTTGTCCAAGAAAAACTCACACTTGGACAACTTCCCATATAGCTTCTCCTTCCTCAGCACATCCAACACAATCCTCAAATGCACCTCATGCTCCTCCGGTATCCTCGAGTATATGAGTATGTCGTCGATGAACACCACCACGAACTTGTCAAGGTACTGGTGGAACACCTTGTTCATCAAGTTCATAAATACCGCCGGTGCATTAGTCAAACCAAACGGCATCACCATAAACTCGAACTGACCATATCGAGTTCTAAAAGCAGTCTTCGGTATGTCCTCCGGCTTCACCTTCACCTGATGGTAGCCTGATCTCAAATCTATCTTAGAAAATACCTTCGTACCACTCAACTGATCAAACAGATCATCAATCCGTGGCAAAGGATACTTATTCTTGATAGTGAGATTATTCGAAGCCCTGTAATCAATGCACATGCGCACCGATCCATCCTTCTTTGGTACAAACAATACCGGGGCTCCCCATGGTGAAGAACTAGATCTGATAAATCCCTTATCCTGTAATTCGTCTACCTGCTTCTTCAACTCGACCAGCTCGCTGTTGTTTACTCTATAGACATGCTGTGAAATTGGTTCTGCACCTGGCACCAAGTCTATAGAAAATTCAACATCTTGATCTGGTGGCAATCCTGGAAATTCCTCAGGAAACACATCCAAGATTTCTGTTATCAACGAATGCGATAACTCCTTGTCTTCCACCATAGCTCCACAAATAATGCCTTCTCCCTGCTCCGCAGCTCCTCTAGCAAACTCGAACTCTGGCTCTCCTGACGAACCAAACAAAACTCTACCTCCTCTACAGTCTATGCTAGCACGGTGCCTACTCAACCAATCCATCCCAAGTACAATATCGTAGCTCGGAAGTGGCATTACAAGTAGACACGCACTCAACTCCCGGCCTCCCAGAGTAACTCTCCGATCCATGCAAATATCATTAACCAGGATAATGCCTCCTCCGGTCATGATCTTGCAAGTCCTAAACAAAGACTCAGCTACCAAACCATGCTCTAGAGCAAAAGAAACAGATACAAAACTATGGGAAGCACCACTATCAAACAAAGCTAAAGCTGGAATAGAATCAAGAAGAATAGAATCAATATAGCACAAGATGTAAGACATCAAGGAAATGACAGTTTAAGGGATCAAGTATCAATGTCAAAGGAGAATAGTTGAATCAAAAGAATTTTCCTAGATGTGATTGAGTATCTCAGCCTATATCTTATATCCTATTGCAGGCTCGCAGTAGTATAACTAAGTTGTCGCACTACCATGACATCACATACTTGTGAAGCTAGACCTGCATGGGCCACCACCAAAAATGTGTCACGACCCGCACCCGGGGTAAGGGTACTAGTCGGAAACAACGCCCAACCTACGCCGCAGAATCGGCGGTAGAACGCTGTCTAGATAATCTATCTAATATAATGAACCACCAATAATGATAGTATACTCAATCACAGAACTAAGATAGAATGAACACGAATCAGATAAGAATAGAATAGTCACAATATAACTCATGAGTTTAAAATAATACATCAATGAGTCTGAAGAATAACAAAATAAGCTGGAGACAAATCCAGTACAAAAGAATACTACAATACTACAAAGCTACAACTCCAGGGTCAACTGTCTCAGTTGGGATAAGTCCCTCTTGAGCCAGGGTCTCAGAATCTAAACCCACAACATCCTGGGGTCCATAATAGGTTGGATACTCCTCAGTGTCATCTGGAAAAATATATATCCAGTCAGGAAAGGAGCAGAGTACATCTCTAACAGCAGTTCTAATCCATGATAAAAACTATGTAACAGTAAATAGCTGTGGATAAACAAGATGCATAAAATAGATACAAGAGATATATAGACAATAAGGAAATACTGGAAAGAAATACAATAATGAATAATATGCCAATGAAACAATAATACTAATGACTAAGTGTGTGAGTACTAGCTTAACATATGATCGGCTTGGGCAAGATACAATGCGGCCTGGCTAATCATACGTGCGGTGCATGATCAACACTATTCGCTTACCAATACTTTATTCAATAGGGATTTGATCACATATCTATACAAATACTCTCCACCCCCAACTGGTATAATAGATCCAACCACGGTATGCTATGGCACTAGATTTTCCAAGAAGAGAGCGACTCCTCCCAAAAATCGGTGTCTGTATATATACAAGATAACCAATGAAATAATACTTGCACCATATACACCATATACCAAGGAATAACATCTTATGACGAGATCCGGATATACCAATCTGTGTAACCATATTGTCAAGAGAAATATGTATATCTACACTAGATACAACGAACATAGAGGATATCATAAATGAGAAACTATCAGAGAATGTACTCGCCTGAAGTCCAATGAATAGTCTCACAGATGTCTGACTCACTACCTCGAAGACCTAGATATGGAATACCACATTAATACAAGGTCCCGGAAAGAGAACAAGTCAAACTAGTCAACTTCTAGGTCAATAAATAAATTCTAAGTCAAAAGTCAACTATGGTCAACTCTAAAGTCAAACATGGTCAAACCAAGGTCAACCTCACAAGAAATCTATATAAAATAATATGGAAATAAAATACAACAATTTAGGAAATCAAAATTAGATCCCAAATGATACCCACACAAGAATACTAATAATACAAATAATGCACACTCTAATAATGTATATACAAACCCAATAAAATAATATATTATTATTAGTATTATACCTCACAAAAACACCTATATATATACATATATATATAAAACAATTAGATAAATATATATACTTATATATATACAATCAAATACTATTAGTTACAAAACACAATGCACATATTAATGTACGTATTTTACATGGCTAGAAGCACACATAAAACACATTCATTAATATACAAATAATTATATAATAATTATAAATAATATAATCACACATTTAAATACATAAATATATTTTACAAACCTTTATGTATAAAATATTTTATTAACATAAGTACATATATAATTGCATGCAAGAAAGCTACATATCTATATTTATACATCATATTAAAATACATAAAAATATAGATCTATGCTACAACATCATAATAAATACAATAAAATGAATATATAATATCTATATATATTTACTAATTATAAATAAAGAATTTAAAGCATAAATAGTTAGATCTACACATAAACACACCAAATTGGAAAGTTTCACACTGTATCCCACTAGATCTAGGATACGCATGTGACACGAGTCCAACACACAACCAATTGCACCCCGAAGGACACAAACAAGTCACAAATAATATTTATGAATAAATCAAAGTGTCAAAAGTAGATCTATGTATCCGTGTCAAAATACGACATGTTCAAAGCCCCGTGTCGGAGGAAACCCCCAAAATGACACGTATCACCAAATAGTTGGGATACGAACCACAAGTACCAAATATGGACACGACACAAGCCCCAAACACATAATCACATGCCCAATTGATCTATAGGATCAATTGACACACACAACAAAATGTAAATTCGAAATTCTATCAAAATTGACACAAAAAGCACCATAACTTTCTCCATGGGTCTCTTATGAACACAAAACAAAGTCCTATGGGTAGTACATACATATAAGTTGATTTTTTATGATTAAATCTCAGATTTAGAAGCTATTTAAATGGGAAAAACTGAATTATACCTATTGGGAGATGGATTCCCAATGAAACCTCCAATTGAGATAAACTTGCTTCCAAATTGTAGATCCTTGCTCCTCTTTGTAGATCCTTGCTTCCTCCTTCTAGATCCTTGCTTCTTAACTTTCTAATGGTGAATTAGGAAGAATTTGGAATAAATTTGGTGGGGAATTGGAATGGGAATGGAGGGAATTTGGGAGTGGAAAATTCTAGATCTAGATTTGGAATGAGAATGAGAGGAGAGAGAAATTCCCCCCCTCTTTTAATAGGCCGGTCTTGCCCCTCTCCCATTCAATTATAAAATGTCCAATGTACCCCTTGGGGCCTCTCATGAAGAAATAATTAAGGAAGGAAGCTTCTAGTCTAATCACTTAATTATTTTAATCCATCTCCTTAACTATGGGCTTTCTAAATGGGCCAAATCTAACTATTTAATTCATGTTGGTCCATGGGTCCAAACTAAACTAGTTGGGTCCACTAAAATAAGTCCAAAATAATTAAATAACATCTAACAATAATTAAATAATACAATAAAAATTATTTACCATGCACAATATTTATTTAAATAGGAAATTACTAAAATACCCTTTTTCCTAAAATGTGGTAGTGACACCCTCCGTCCCCTTGAAGACCCTAGGCTCCAGCTTCTTGAAGTCCTGAATATTGTCTGGCCGAAGTTGAGCAACCTGAGGAGCAACTTGCTGCTGGACCGGAACTCCTCTCTCGACTACGGCACGAGCAAGCTGATGAGCACTCTCGATGCCCTGTCGTAAAATATCAGTCTGCCTCTGATGTGCCTCAGACTGAGCCCTCTGTGCCTCGAGCATCTCACAAAATAGTATAAACATCTGTGTCGCCTCTGCTGGCACAGGAGGTGGAGATGGAAGCCCCTCAGATACAGCTGGCACAGTCCTCTGAATAGGTAGTGGACCTCCAAAAGCAGCTGACACTCCAATTATCGGAGAATTGACTGGTGCAGGCCCTCGGGATGTCACAGACCTCTCAGAAGGTACTCTCCCCTGCTGCGATCTAGTCCTAGGCAGCATCCTGAGACAAAGCGAAAGAAAAGGATCAATATGGCACATGATGTAAGACACTGAAGGAAATGACAGTTTAAGAGATCAAGTATCAATATCAAAGGAGAATAGTTAAATCAAAAGAATTTTCCTAGATGTGATTGAGTATTCTCAGCCTATAGCCTATATCCTATATCCTATCGCAGGCTTGCAGTAGTATAACTAAATCGTCGCACTACTACGACATCGCATAACTTACGAAGCTAGACCTGCATGGGCCACCACTAAAAATGTGTCACGACCCGCACCCGATGTAAGGATGCAAGTCGGAAATAACGCCCAGCCTACGCCACAGAATCGGCAGTAGAACGCTGTCTGGGTAAACTATCTAGCAATATAATGAACCACCAACAATACCAATATACTCAATCACAGAACTAAGATAGAAATGAGCACGAATCCGATAAAAGAATAAAAATAGTCATATACAACTCATGAGTCTAAAATAATATATCAATGAGCCTGAAAGAATGCTAGCAAATAAGCTTGAGACAAATCTAGTACAAAGAAATACTAAGAAGGTACTAATCCCGAGTCATCTGTCTCAGTCGGGATAAGTCCCTCCTGAGGCAGGGTCTCTGACTCTAAACCCACAACATCCTGGGGTCCATAATGTGTTGGATACCACTTCTCAGTGTCATATGGGAAAATATATCCAGTCAAAAAAGGAGCAGAGTACATCTCTAACAGCAGTTCTAATTAATGATAAAAACTATGTAACAGTAAATAGATGTGAATATACAAGATGCACAATAGATACAAGAGATATATAATAAGAAAATACTGTAATAAATACAATAATGAGCAATATGTCAATGAACAAGAATATTAATGACTAAGTGTATGAGTACTAGCTTTAACATATGATCGGCTTAGGAACATGATACAATATATTGGCCTGGCTAATCATACGTGCGGTGTATGATTAACACTATTCAATAACAGTACTTGATACAATAGGGGTATGATCACATATCTACACTAAAGTACTCCCCACCCTCGACTAGTATAATAGATCCAACCACAGTACACTATGGCACGGGATTCCCCAAGAAGATAGCGACTCTTTCCGAGATTCAGTGTCTGTACATATACAAGATAACCAATGAAACAATACTTGCACCATATACACCATATACTGTAACAACCTATTTTTTAAAAATAAATTTTTTGGATTATTTTGGTAATTTTTAATTAATTATTAAAAATATCCTTCATGGATTAATATTTTTATGTATTAAACTAATTATTAAAATATTACAAAAATTATATTTTTGGGTGTATAATTAATTATTGGATATTGTGTAATTTTTTTTGGAATTTATTGGGCTCAAAAACTATTTTTAATTAGTTAAAAACTAATGTTTTAATTAAACCAGACTAAACCGGAATAAACCCGACCAAACCGACCTAAACTCAACCGAACCGAACCGAACTGCCCTAGCGGGTCGGATCCGGACCCGACCCGCTAACCCGCTAGCCCGCCGCCCGCTAACCCGCTAACCCAAATCCCTAACCCCTCTCCCCCACGATCCCCCATCCCCTCCGCCGGTACGACCGCCCTTGTCCCCGCCGTCGACTCCGCAGCCACCCCCACGACCTTCCCCCCCCCCCCCCCCCGCTCGGCCCTCAACCTTGCTCCGACCTCCTCTCCCTTAGCCTATTTAACTCCCCCCCCGAGCCCTAAACCACCGCCACCACCATCACCATCACGGCCAACCCCCATCCCGACTCCGCCGGCCCACCCCGACGCCCCCGCTGACATCCCCGTCCGCCGTCGCCGTCTCCTACGACCTCCCCGAGCAGTGTAGCGCCCCGCTCCGCGTCGGCGCTATGTACAAGTGATATCGTCTTGCTTGCTCGAACGAAAGTCTTCCCGGAGAGTTCCCGACCGATTGATCAAAGTGAGTGGGCAGAACTGCATTCTCTGATTCTTGTACGACTTAATAATGAATATGAGTTTTTGAATGCTTGTTCGGTTAAGAAGAATTATAAACCCCCTCACCCAAAATAGATATTTTGTGTATATTTTATATTATTATATTTATTATAGATATTGAATTTCTTTAGAGTATTCTCTTAGTTAATTAGAAAATGAATTTCTTGGTATATTTACTTATATAAATATTTATTTAGAATTATTTTTAGGTTATTTTAGATTTTTGAAGATTTTTCTATAATTTTTAGGTAATTAAAACATAGGGAACGTAAATTTCTAGGACTTCTATGATTTACTTTGAGACCATACTTGCATGTTATTCCTACCAAATATTTATTTTAGGTTAAAATATTTAATTATATTTTTTTCTATAATTTATTTAGAATTTTAAGAAATTTATTTAGATTTTTAAAATTAATTAGGATTTATTTGGTTATATATAGTCTTAATATTAGATAGATGCTAATTTAGTGTTAATAGATATTAATAAGATTATATATAAATTATTTGTATTATCCTTAATTCTATTTAAGATTATAAATTATTGAGATAAACTTAAACTCTATTTTTAAATTAATTCAAATCCTGACCCTACTAGGAAAGCAACTTCATGCATATCATATCCTTATTTAAACTAATCCTATTCATATTCAAATTAGCCAATCTTAGTCGTATTCAATTACGTAGTCTCCACCATTATAAATAACTCATCCTTCATATTTTTCTTCCCCAAATTCATCTCTTTTTCGTCCAAAAAGAGTCAAAATTCGTCATAAATTCACCCTCATTTTCTAGTATGTTATGATGACTTAAAAAGACGATATCTCCAAGCTCCGGACTCCAAACGCGCTCCAATTTTTTTTGTTAGAACCATATCAAGGTTAGTTTCTGAATATATAAATTATTTTAATAATTTCAGAACCTATTTTTTCAGAAAATTCTAAAGTGCCAGCTGTCCGAAATCAGACACGTTTTGGTATTTTTGAGATTTTGGGAGATCCCGAACTCGGAATTACAAATCGTTTAAAGTTTTGAAAAGCTAACATGATGAAATTCCAAAAAAATATTTTTACAGAATTTAAAATATAAGTTTATTCTACAGTAAAATTTGTGTAACGTAGACATAAATAGAAAACCACCGAAAACTGTCATCTATGCGCCATTGTGGCCATAACTCTTTACTGGCTTGTGATTTTATGAAACCGTCTATTCCAATATTCATGTAGCATTAAAATATATCGGATTCCATACAAAAATCTAGGATTTGAGATGGTTGACTTTTTGGTCAACGGATTGCCTCGATTTGCGTGCCACGGATCATAAATCCTTAAAGTTGCATTTCTTTGGACCAAAATTAGAGCTTAACAATAAAATCAGATTATAATAAGATTAAAATACTATTTTAGGTTATTTTATTCAGAATTAAAATAGATTAAAATGGAGGAACCTATTCACCACTTTTGTAACCTAACTTATTTAATTTATGTGACGGGTAGATCGGACGACGCCTTGAGTTGAGACTTCATTCTTTTTCAAATCATGCAAGATATCTTGCCAAATTGCTTACAATATTTTGCATACTTAGTATATTTGTGTATATTTATTGCATCTCTGTTTATTTATTGCATGTGTAGTTTCTTTCAGTCATTACTATATATTATATATGTTGACACACACTTGACACTTAGTATCATGAGAGGACAATCATTAGGCGTATGGGCTTTTAACCACTCTGGTAAACCGTAGTATATAGCTCGCACTACGGGCATGTGTCGCACTGGTCGCTACCCCCGCGATATGTCAATTTCTGGAGTCTCCCTGGTCGCTACCCCCGCGGTATATCGATTTCTGATGTCTACTGACGAGTGTATGAGTTGTGAGGTAGATCGAGTAGCCTACCCTTACCCATACGTCGAAAAGTTGTCCTCATTTGCATTCATATAGATTATCTTATACAGCATACTTATATATTTTTAAATATTATGCATGTTTACTGTATTCAAATTGGCTTGCTTCTATGTATCTTGTTACGTCCCTCTGAGGACCTGGCCCTTCCAGGTGTCGCTGTTCTTGAGTATTCGCAGGGGTGCAGATTTAGATGGTTATATATATTTTGAGGATGTCTTCTCTTCGAGCCCGTGATTGTTAGCTGGTATTCTTATATTGTGTTTATTGAGGTGTACTTATATTGTATTTTCTCTTATATTCGAGTTGGTAGTGGATTTGTTTCCATCCGACTGTCATCTTTAGATACTTCTTATTGAGATTTAGTTATATAGACGTTGGTTATTTATTTATATTAATTTTCTGTGGATGAAATTTAGGTTGTACCCTGTGACTTGTGATACATTTTATACCACTTGTGGATTTGATATTCATATTACAGCGTACGTATGGGTTATGGTTTTTATATATTGGAGTTGACATATCCATGCGGCTGGCATGCTTATGTGTCCTAGTCCTATGTATTTTGGGACTGGGGCATGACATGTTTTTGTTGTGTCCTATGCAGGTCGAGAGTATATTGTCTCGGTTACGTTATTGTACCGAACAAGCCTGCACCTAGGAATAGAGTATAGGATCTCATCCACAATTGACTATGATTCGCTCTCCTTCTAGTCTATTCTATTCGAATAATTGTATCTTGCTTGATTCCTGTACTTCCCAGATAATTCCTTGAGTATAGCCCCCTCCTAGAATATAGAAGTCCCTGTCGCTAGATGATAAGTAAGGTAACCTTCCTATTAAGAGTACAACTAGAGTGTTGATACACCATTAAGTTTAAAATATCTAGTGAATCCTAGAATTCCTTATCTATAGATTGGTTTACCATTACTGTCACGACCCGCACCCGGTGTAAGGGTACTAGTCGGAAACAACGCCCAGCCTACGCCGTAGAATCGGCGGTAGAACGCTGTCTAGATAGTCTATCTAACAATATAATGAACCACTAATAATGATAGTATACTCAATCACAGATCTAAGGTAGAAATGAGCACGAATCAGATAAGAATAGAATAGTCATCAACTCATGAGTTTAAAATAATACATCAATGAGTCTGAAGAGTAACAAAAAATAAGCTGGAGACAAATCCAGTAAAAAAGAATACTATCATGCTACAAAGCTACACTCCAGGGTCAACTGTCTCAGTTAGGATAAGTCCCTCTTGAGCCAGGGTCTCCGAATCTAAACCCACAATATCCTGGGGTCCATAATAGGTAGGGTACTCCTCAGTGTCATCTGGAAAAATATATCCAGTCAGGAAAGGAGCAGAGTATATCTCTAACAGCAGTTCTAATCCATGATAAAAACTATGTAACAGTAAATAGCTGTGGATAAACAGATGCACAAAATAGATACAAGAGATATATAGACAATAAGGAAATACTGGAAAGAAATACAATAATGAACAATATGCCAATGAAACAATAATACTAATGACTAAGTGTGTGAGTACTAGCTTAACATGTGATCAGCTTGGGCAAGATACAATGCGGCCTGGCTAATCATACGTGCGGTGCATGATCAACACTATTCGCTTACCAATACTTTATTCAATAGAGATTTGATCACATATCTATAGTAATACTCCCCACCCCCAACTGTTATAATAGATCCAACCACGGTATGCTATGGCACTAGATTCCCCAAGAAGATAGCTAGTCTCCCCGAGAATCGGTGTCTGTACATGTACAAGATAACCAATAAAACAATACTTGCACCATATACACCATATACCAAGGAATAACATCTCATGACGAGATCCGGATATACCAATCCGTGTAACCATAGTGTCAAGAGAACATGGATATCTACACTAGATACAGTGAACATAGAGGATATCATAAATGAGAAACTATCAGAGAATGTACTCGCCTGAAGTCCAATAAAAAAATCTCACAGATGTCTGACTCGGTGCCTCGAAGACCTAGATATGGAATACCACATTAATACAAGGTCCCGGAAAGAGAACAAGTCAAACTAGTCAACTTCTAGGTCAATAAATCAATTCTAAGTTAAAAGTCAACTATGGTCAACTCTAAAGTCAACTAAAGTCAAACATGGTCAAACCAATGTCAACCTCACAAAACCTCTATATAAAATAATATAGAAAATAAAATACAACAATTTAAGAATCAAAAATATATCCCAATAGATACCCACACAAGAATACTAATAATACAAATAATGCACACTCTAAATAATGTATATACAAACCAAATAGAATAATATATTATTATTAGTATTATACCTCACAAAACACCTATATATATACATATATATATATATACAAATATAATATATAATATATAAATTAAATCTGCCAAATCGTCACTGAAAATAGTGAGCTAAAACAAAGATTTAAATAAAATAGCTTATAGTGACAGTCTCAACTATCACAGAAATTCTGTCACAGAAACTATATATATATAAACCACTGCTGATACCGTTTGATGACAGTTTCAAAATGTCACAGAAACCGTCGCTGAAGGGTTGCCGTTCAAAACTGCTCGCAGCATTAATGACAGATCTGTCATTAATGCTAAACCACTGTTACAGCGGCTGTTGTGACAGACCAAATAATGACAGTTTTTAACTGTCATTAAACCACTGTCACCAAACAGAAAATATAAATATATATATATATATATAAATATATATATATACAATATATAAATCAAAATGCATATATATATATAAATAATTTAATAACTATATACTTATATATACATACATATAAACTTACAAAATTAAAATACCAAACACATGCACATATGTACGTATTTTACATGGCTAAAAGCACACATAAAAATACATTCATTAAATTAACAATTAAATATATAATAATTATAAATAATATAATTACATATTTAAATACTTAAATATATTTTATAAAATATTTATATATAATTTATGTTATTAACATAAGTACATATATATTTGCATGCAAGAAAGCTACATACATATATTTATACACCACATTAGAACACATAGAAATATCTATAGATCTATGCTACAATAAATACCATAATAAATACACTAAAATAATATATAATATCTATATATATTTACTAATTATAAATGAAGAATTTAAAGCATAATTAATTAGATCTACACATAAACACACCAAATTGGAAAGTTTCACACCGTATCCCACTAGATCTAGGATACGTATGTGACACGAGTCCAACACACAACCAATTGCACCCCGAAGGACACAAACAAGTCACAATTAATATTTATGAATAAATTAAAGTGTCAAAAGTAGATCTATGTGTCCGTGTCAAAATACGACATGTTCAAAGCCCCGTGTCGGAGGGAAAACCCTCAAAATGACACGTATCACCAAATAGTTGGGATAAGAACCACAAGTACCCAAATATGGACATGACACAAGCCCCAAACACATAAGCACATGCCCAATTGATCTATAGGATCAATTGACACACACAACAAAATGTAAATTCGGAATTCCAACAAAATTGACACAAAAAGCACCATAACTTTCTCCATGGGTCTCCTATGAACACAAAACAAATTCCTATGGGTAGTACATACATATAGGTTGATTTTACATGATTAAATCTCAGATTTAGAAGCTATTTTAATGGAAAAAACTGAATTATACCTATTGGAAGATGGATTCCCAATGAAACCTCCAATTGAGATGAACTTGCTTCCAAATTGTAGATCCTTACTCCTCTTTGTAGATCCTTTCTTCCTCCTTCTAGACCCTTGCTTCTCAACTTTCTAATGGTGAATTGGGATGAATTTGGTGGGGAATTGGAATGGAAATGGAGGGAATTTGGGAGTGGAAAATTCTAGATCTAGATTTGGAATGAGAATGAGAGGAGAGAAATTTCCCCCCTCTTTTAATAGGCCGGCCTTGTCCCTCCCCCAAGCAATTGTAAAATGTCCAATATACCCCTTGGGGCCTCTCATGAAGAAATAATTAAGGAAGGAAGCTTCTAGTCTAATTACTTAATTAATTTAATCCATCTCCTTAACTATGGGCTTTCTAAATGGGCCAAATCTAACTATTTAATTCATGTTGGTCCATTGGTCCAAAATACACTAGTTGGGTCCACTAAAATAAGTCCAAAATAATTAAATAACATCCAACAACAATTAAATAATACAACAAAAATTATTTACCATGCACAATATTTATTTAAATAGGGAAATTACTAAAATACCATTTTTCCTAAAATGTGGTAGTGACAAGTCTACCCTCCTTAAAATAATTTCGTCCTCGAAATTTAAAGATGAAAACTACCCCCAGAAAAATCATAGAACAGAACTAAAGAATTACAATTAACTAATGAACAGAACATAACTAGAAAATAACATACCTCAAGGTACAAACAAATATGGATAACGCTCTCGCATGTCATCCTCTCTCTCCCAGGTAGACTCCCCCGGAGAGTGATGCCTCCATGCGACGCGTACCAAAGGAATAGTCTGGTTCCTCAGCACCTTCTCTTTCCGATCTAGAATCTCAACTGGCTGCTCTGGATAGCTAAGAGTAGGGCCCACCTCTATCTCTGAGTGATCCAATACATGACTAGGATCTGCCTGTCACGACCCGATTCCGTAGAATCGTTTGAGGCGTCCCCCGAATCGTGACCGTCGTGCGGGCCTGGAGTTGCGCCCGCACAAGGCTTTAATGATTTGCATAGCAAGCGCATATTCAGAGTACGCAGATAAATTGAAACACAGATTTGAAACATAGAAAAGTTCTTTTTATTGATAATGAACATCTATTACAAACTCTTGAACGAGTTAGCTAATATGCCGAACGGCTTACAAAAGAGATGACTCAAAATGAGATAGCAGTCCTGTACATTACATCCCTTTATAAACTCAAAACGATAAGGACCTCCAGGCTGGAGGATAGCTTTGCCACGGAGCTGCATTTGTGTATGAAGAGTTGCAGCTTCGGACTTCAAAAGGCTTCGAGGGTGCGGTGAAGATGCGCCAACAGCTGGACTGGATCGGGAAGACGACTTCGGCTCCTCGCTCGGTTCGCCTTGGTGCGGAGAACCTGTTTCAACGAGGGTCAGCATATCAAAACATGCTGGTGAAGGTGAGCTAGCCTGACTATACCAATCAACACGTTGTTTTAATGAAGCATGCATATTTGTGGGTTTCTATCTTGTCTTAGTTCATTTACAACTAAGCAGCATATAAAATTTACTGAAATGAACGTGCCACCGTTCGATGGATTTTACCTGACCGTCTGAATTACCTGCACAATACTTACCATGCCTTCCCTGTCACGAAGACACAAGTTAGTTTGCAACAGGTTTAAATATACAAGATGATCACTAGCTTGGTTGCCATAATGGACGATAGTCTTTGACGAGAATGGCGTGCAACGAAAGTACAAGGGGCGTTGCAAGCCATTCCGCCAAGAACAAGAGACTAAACAATAGGTCTCGCCCGGACCGGATCGATGCCAGTGCCCCAGCATCGTCCGCAAGACCCTTACCCTGTGCACAAGTTGTCCATGATCGAACAATATACAAGTAACAATCTGTAGTTGAGGCAACAAGAGTACAAGACAAGCGTTTGTACAAGACAAGCAATTCATGATCCATTCCCAAACGAACAAGCATGCAGTTAAGTATCCGTTCATGAAATTATTGACAAGCATATAAACCAAGTCTATTTTCTTTTATCTTGGTTTCTTTTTATTATTACTTGGTATCGTTTGATCGGGGCAAGGAAGAGTGCAGATTGATTAGCTGTGAAGCTTGGAAGCAGGACTAGCTAATTGGATTGGTAGCCACTCACTTAGATTTTGGAAGGAGAAGGAAAGAGGCACTTCACGACTCCGCTCGCAAGCCACCTACTGTTCGTTCACCTGCACACGAACAGCTCGATTAATACTTCTTCCTTTTTTTCCAATCTCGGAATAAAAGTGCAAGTCAATGAACGAAAACAATGAAAACTATCGAAACCGTTCAAGGAAAACAAGCAAATCCCAAAACCAACTCAAAGTACGAAAGCAACAAGCGACATCGAAAACCGAGGCAATAAAAGATAGCAGCGGAGAGGTCCCTCCTGACTCTGCCGCTAAGCCGATCCTTGGGGCACAGTCCACTGAATATGGGAATCGATTTCGAAGAAACAAATCCATAACGAGGACGAGTTCTTAATTCAATCTATCCCGATCGAACGATACCGACTTGTGTTTCTTAGCCGCGCTCTCCGCATCGGAAGAACGGGGCGCTACATCCTACCCAACTAATTAGAAGTTTCATCCCGAAACTTAAGAATAGGACCTACCGTTAGGGATTATTGCGTTCGGGACGGCGATCATGACTCAAGGAACAATCACGAACAAAATGGTCTGATCCGCCACAGGCTAGGCATAAACCAAGTTTCAGGCGACATTTATCGATTGCATGCCCCGTCTTTTTGCAGAAACTACAAGGCTTATTTGCTTTCTGCTTTCCACCATTATTGTGACGCTTTGTAGCGTTGTTTCCTCTCTCGTCGCTTTGGCGTTTGTGACTGGATGTATGCACAGCGCCGATAGAAACGTGAGGATAGAGTGGTTCGAGAGATAGGGCGTGATTCATGACTTTATGCATTGTACGATACTGATGAACGGCTACGTGCGAATGGATGGCAAGGCGTAGACTACCTTCAAACCTTCTAGCTCGACTCGCTACATCAGGTAAATAGGCCCTAGCGAATTTGGAGAGTCGGTTGAATTTGGCGGCGTACTCCTTAACTGTCATGCTGCCTTACCGCAGCTGCACGAACTCATTTTCCATCTGACGTTGTACTGGAGGGGGTACAAACTCCTCTTCGAACGCGGCACGAAAAGTCGTCCACGAGATCGCCTCCTCTTCGTGATCAAATTGGAGAGATCGTCGATGCACGTCCCACCAATCGTGTGCGTTGAGGCGGAGCTGTAGTTGCGCGCAGGAGACGCGCTTCTTTTCGGGGACCTCTAGCAGAGCGAAGTGATCTTCAAGTTCGGCCAACCAATCTAGAGCTACGACTGGGTCCTCAGTCCCGTTGAATGGGGTGTTGCAGACTTTCTTGAAGTGGCCAAAGTCGAAGGCAATCATGTCCCTCGTTCTTGGAATTTGCGGCGTCTCTACTTCAAGCACGGGCTGTTCCACCGGAGCCGCTGGCGTTGTCGCGGACTGGTTGGATGCCAAAGTCTGAACGATCTGCTGCAGGGTATCTACCTGCTTCTGTTGGACTGAGAATCGTGCTTCTATATTGTCTTGAAACTTGAGCTGACTCTCTTCCGCCTGCTTCTCGGCCCGTTCATAGCGAGCCTCATCCCTTTGTTGGTTTGCCTCCAACATCTGCAACATTCGTTGGACGGGATCGATGCTTGGCACGGCTCGCTGGCTCTCTGAACTTCCCGAAGTATCCGAACTACTTCCTTGGCCTTGCGTTTCGTCCGGTGTTTGCGCTGCAGATTGCGCTGGAGCCATTCCTTCAAAAGAAGGTAAATTACATTAGGATCATAATGTATTATGGACTTATTGCATGAACGTATCTCATTTTGGCCTAGCGAGTTCAAGAGTTCGCACAGGAATTGATCGTTAAAGAAACTTTTCCAGCACGAAGTCTAAGGAACTTTGAATCTGTGCTCGGATACCACTATGTCACGACCCGATTCCGTAGAATCGTTTGAGGCGTCCCCCGAATCGTGACCGCCGTACGGGCCTGGAGTTGCGCCCGCACAAGGCTTTAATGATTTGCATAGCAAGCACATATTCAGAGTACGCAGATAAATTGAAACACAGATTTGAAACATAGAAAAGTTCTCTTTATTGATAATGAACATCTATTACAAACTCTTGAACGAGTTAGCTAATATGCCGAACGGCTTACAAAAGAGATGACTCAAAATGAGATAGCAGTCCTGTACATTACATCCCTTTATAAACTCAAAACAATAAGGACCTCCAGGCTGGAGGATAGCTTTGCCACGGAGCTGTATTTGTGTATGAAGAGTTGCAGCTTCGGACTTCAAAAGGCTTCGAGGGCGCGGTGAAGATGCGCCAACAGCTGGACTGGATCGGAAAGACGACTTCGACTCCTCGCTCGGTTCGCCTTGGTGCGGAGAACCTGTTTCAACGAGGGTCAGCATATCGAAACATGCTGGTGAAGGCGAGCTAGCCTGACTATACCAATCAACACGTTGTTTTAATGAAGCATGCATATTTGTGGGTTTCTATCTTGTCTTAGTTCATTTACAAGTAAGCAGCATATAGAATTTACTGAAATGAATGTGCCACCGTTCGGTGGATTTTACCTGACCGTCTGAATTACCTGCACAATACTTACCATGCCTTCTCTGCCACGAAGACACAAGTTAGTTTGCAACAGGTTTAAATATACAAGATGATCACTGGCTTGGTTGCCATAATGGACGATAGTCTTTGATGAGAATGACGTGCAACGAAAGTATAAGGGGCGTTGTAAGCCATTTCGCCAAGAACAAGAGACTAAACAATAGGTCTCGCCCGGACCGGATCGATGCCAGTGCCCCAGCATCGTCCGCAAGACCGTTACCCTGTGCACAAGTTGTCCATGATCGAACAATATACAAGTAACAATCTGTAGTTGAGGCAACAAGAGTACAAGACAAGCGTTTGTACAAGACAAGCAATTCATGATCCATTCCCAAACGAACAAGCATGCAGTTAAATATCCGTTCATGAAATTATTGATAAGCATATAAACCAAGTCTATTTTCTTTTATCTTGGTTTCTTTTTATTATTACTTGGTATCGTTTGATCGGGGCAAGAAAGAGTGCAGATTGATTAGCTGTGAAGCTTGGAAGCAGGACTAGCTAATCGGGTTGGTAGCCACTCACTTAGATTTTGGAAGGAGAAGGAAAGAGGCACTTCACGACTCCGCTCGCAAGCCACCTACTGCTCGTTCACCTGCACACGAACAGCTCGATTAATACTTCTTTCTCTCTTTCCAATCTCGGAATAGAAGTGCAAGTCAATGAACGAAAATAATGAAAACCATCGAAACCGTTCAAGGAAAACAAGCAAATCCTAAAACCAACTCAAAGCACGAAAGCAACAAGCGACATCGAAAACCGAGGCAATAAAAGATAGCAGCGGAGAGGTCCCTCCTGACTCTACCGCTAAGCCGATCCTTGGGGCACAGTCCACTGAATATGGGAATCGATTCCGAAGAAACAAATCCATAACGAGGACGAGTTCTTAATTCAATCTATCCCGATCGAACGATACCGACTTGTATTTCTTAGCCGCGCTCTCCGTATCGGAAGAACGGGGTGCTACATTGCCACGTATCGTCTTAACTGTGACACATGAAACACGTTGTGCACTCCCTCTAATGCAGGTGGCAAGTCTAGTCTATAAGCAACTGCACCGACCCTCTCTAGAATAGTGAAAGGTCCGATGAATCGCGGACTAAGCTTTCCGCCTCCACCGAAGCGAATCGTGCCTCGTGTCGGAGAAATCCTCAGAAACACCAAACCACCCACCTAGAACAAAACACCATCTTAAGAACTTAATCTATAACAAACAAGAACAAGCACAAACAAAATCTAAACTATACCTCGAACTCCAAAGGTCTCCGATGACTATCGGCCCAATGCCGCTGTCTGTCCTGTGCCACTCGAAGTCTGTCTCTGATCAACTGAACCTTCTCTGCTGCATCCACAACCATTTCTGGCCCAAGCAAAATTCTCTCTCCAATATCGTCCCAAGACAAAGGAGTACGACACCTCCGACCATATAGAGCTTCAAAAGGTGACATCTCTATACTGGCCTGGTAACTGTTGTTGTAAGCAAACTCTACCAAATAGAGATGGTCCTCCCAAGAACCCCTGAAATCTAGTACACAAGTGCGCAACATATCCTCGAGAGTCTGGATAGTCCTCTCTGACTGCCCATCTGTCTGGGGATGATATGCAGTACTAAACTTGAGTTGAGTGCCCAAACTCTCCTGCAAACTCCTCCAGAAATGAGAAGTGAAACGACTATCCCGATCTGAGACTATGCTGACGGGAACTCCATGTATCCTAACGATCTGCCTCACATACATCTCTGCCAGCTTCTCCGTAGACAAACCCACCTTAAAACGCAAAAAGTGGGCCGACTTGGTCAACCTATCAACAATGACCCAAATCGCGTCTTTCCCTCCTGGGGATCGTGGAAGTCCGAACACAAAATCCATAGTAATGTGTTCCCACTTCCACTCTGGAATGGGTAATGGCTGAAGTAAACCTCCTGGCCTCTGCCTCTCGGCTTTCACCTACTGGCACACTAAGCATCTGGATACAAACTGTGCCACTTCTCTCTTCATGCCATACCACCACACACTCTCTCGCATATCCCGATACATCTTGTTAGCATCTGGATGTATGGAATATTGAGAGCGATGCGCTTCCTGCAATACCTCCTCGCGCAACTCTCCACTAGGCACACACAATCTAACTCCATGCCTCAAAGATCCATCCTCTGCAATAGTGAAATTATCCTCCAATCCTGCTCTCACCTGAGCTCTGATACTCCTCAAAGATACATCATCATACTGTGCCATCTTTATCCTGTCCATCAAATCTGAGTGTATTTGTAATCCCCATATCTGCATAGCACACCCAGGAACAATCACCTCAATGCCCAAGCTCTCCAAGTCCTCCAACATATATCGATCCTGCGTTAAGAACATAGCTACCGGATACCTGCTCAAAGCATCGACAACTACATTGGCTTTCCCAGGATGATATTATAAAGAGATATCAAAATCCTTCATCAGTTCCAACCACCGACGCTGCCTCATGTTCAACTCCTTTTGCGTGAAAACGTACTTCAAGCTTTTGTGGTCTGTGAAGATCTCCACACGCTCTCCGTACAAATAATGTTTCCACACCTTCAGGGCGAATATGACAGCTGCCAACTCCAAATCATGGGTAGGATAGTTCTTTTCATGAGGACGCAATTGCCTGGATGCATAGGCAATCACTTTCCCATGCTGCTGAAGAACACAACCTAAACCCTTCCCCGATGCATCACTATAAATAGTGAAACCTCCGGACCCTGATGGCAACGTCAAAATAGGAGCAGACGTCAACCTCTTCTTCAACTCCTCAAAAGCAACCTGGCAATCCTCCATCCAAACAAACTCCACATCCTTCCTTGTGAGTCTGGTCATCGGCTCGGCAATCCTCGAAAAATCTTGCACAAACTTCCTGTAGTAGCCTGCCAATCCCAAGAAACTCCTGATCTCTGCTACCGAACTCGGAGTCTTCCAAGATTCCACTGCTGAAATCTTCTTCGGATCTACTGAAATACCATCACCAGTCACAACATGCCCCAAGAATTCTACCTTGTCCAAGAAAAACTCACATTTGGACAACTTCCCATACAACTTCTCCTTCCTCAGCACATCCAACACAATCCTCAAATGCTCCTCATGCTCCTCCGGTGTCCTCGAGTATATGAGTATGTCGTCGATGAACACCACCATGAACTTGTCAAGGTACTGGTGGAACACCTTGTTCATCAAGTTCATAAATACCGCCGGTGCATTAGTCAAACCAAATGGCATCACCATAAACTCGAACTGACCATACCGAGTTCTAAAAGCAGTCTTCGGTATGTCCTCCGGCTTCACCTTCACCTGATGGTAGCCTGATCTCAAATCTATCTTAGAAAATACCTTCGCACCACTCAACTGATCAAACAGATCATCAATCCGTGGCAAAGGATACTTATTCTTGATAGTGAGATTATTCAAAGCTCTGTAATCAATGCACATACGCACCGATCCATCCTTCTTCGGTACAAACAATACCGGGGCTCCCCATGGTGAAGAACTCGATCTGATAAACCCCTTATCCTGCAATTCGTCCACCTGCTTCTTTAACTCGACCAGCTCGCGGTTGTTTACTCTATAGACATGTTGTAAAATTAGTTCTGCACCTGGCACCAAGTCTATAGAAAATTCAACATCTCGATCTGGTGGCAATCCTGGCAATTCCTCAGGAAACACATCCAAGAATTCTGCTATCAACGGATGTGGCAACTCCTTGTCTTCTACCATAGCTCCACAAATAATACCTTCTCCCTGCTCCGCAGCTCCTCTAGTAAACTCGAACTCTGGCTCTCCTGGCGGACCAAACAAAACTCTACCTCCTCTACAGTCTATGCTAGCACGGTGCCTACTCAACCAATCCATCCCAAGTACAATGTCATAGCTTGGAAGTGGCATTACAAGTAGATACGCACTCAACTCCTGGCCTCCCAGAATAACTATCCGATCCTTGCAAATATCATTAACCAGGATAATGCCTCCCCCGGTCATGATCTTGTAAGTCCTAAGCAAAGACTCAGCTACCAAACCATGCTTCAGAGCAAAAGAAACAGATACAAAACTATGGGAAGCACCACTATCAAACAAAGCTAAAGCTGGAATGGAATCAAGAAGAATAGAACCTGCAATAACATCTCCGGTGGGTTCCTCCTCTTCGACGGTCATAGCAAACGCTCGTCCCTGTCGAGCACCTTCCTACTGTTGATGCTGGACAAAACGCTGTTGCTGTGTCGGAAGCGGTCCCCTCGGCTGTGCTGCAGGTGGTCTCGTTTGTGTCCTCGGAGCTGGAGCTGCTCCCTGAACTGCACGATGAGGACACTCCCTTGATTGATGCCCTTCAGTACCACAATACAAACAAACTCCTAGCCTCCTCTTGCATACTTCCCAGATATGGCCAGGCTTCTTGCAGAAGTTGCATGGAGCTTGCTGTAACTGTCTCTGCTGCTGAGGTGCCTGGTGAAAAGGCGCTCTAGCTGGAGTCTGGTTCTGCTGTGGCTGCTGGAAAGGTCTGGACTGGAAATGAGGACGTTTGGCAGATACTGCACTGCCGTTGACCCCCAAAAAAGAATCACGGTCTCTCTTGGTCTTTAAACCCAGATCCCGCTCAACCTTGCGTGCCTCCGCAAGTATCTCCGAGTATGTCTTATAAAAAGATGGAATGAGAATCTCCACTTCCCAGTTTAGACCTTCTCGGAAACGAATAGCTCGAACCTCCGGCTCCCTCACCAAGTACTCTGCAAATTGGCTCAACCTACCGAACTTCGCAGCGTATTCCTCCATAGACATGCTCCCCTGAATGAGACTCTCAAATTGTCTCCCCAAGTCAAGCCTGTCTATCCGAGCAAAAAACTTCTTCTTGAAAAGGTCCTTGAATACCTCCCAAGATTGTCCTGCGTCAACTAGAACTGGCTCATTCCTGAACCAAGTGCGAGCGACGTCGAACAGTTGAAGTCCTACCGCCTCAACCTTCAGATCTTCAGAAAGACGGGACACCCTCATAAGACGCTCAATGTCCTCGAGCCAATCATCAGCATAGACGATGCCCTCCGTCCCTTTGAAAACCCTAGGCTCCAGTTTCTTGAAGTCCTGAATGTTGCCTGGCCGAAGCTGAGCAACTTGAGGAACAACCTGCTGCTGGATCGAAACTCCTCTCTCAACTACAGCACGAGCAAGCTGATGAGCACTCTCGATGCCCTGCCGTAGAGCGTCGGTCTGCCTCTGATATGCCTCTGACTGAGCCCTCTGTGCCTCGAGCATCTCACGAAACAGTGTAAAATCTGTGACGCCTCTGCTGGCACAGGAGGTGGAGGTGGAAGCCCCTCAGATACAGCTGGCATAGTCCTCTGAGTAGGTGGTGGACCTCCGAAAGCAGCTGACACTCCAATCACCGGAGAATTGACTGGTGCAGGCCCTCGGGATGTCGCAGACCTCTCAGAAGCTGCTCTCCCCTGCTGTGATCTAGTCTTAGGCGGCATCCTGAGACAAAGCGAAAGAAAGAATCAATATGGCACAAGATGTAAGACATCAAGGAAAGGACAGTTTAAGGGTTCAAGTATCAATGTCAAAGGAGAATAGTTGAATCAAAAAAAAATTTCTAGATGTGATTGAGTATCTCAGCCTATATCCTATATCCTATCGCAGGCTCGCAGTAGTACAACTAAATTGTCGCACTACCATGACATCACATACTTGTGAAGCTAGACCTGCATGGGCCACCACCAAAAACGTGTCACGACCCGCACCCGGTGTAAGGGTACTAGTCGAAAACAACGCCCAGCCTACGCCACAGAATCGGCGGTAGAACGTTGTCTAGATAATCGATCTAACAATATAATGAACCACCAATAATGATAGTATACTCAATCACAGATCTAAGGTAGAAATGAGCACGAATCAGATAAGAATAGAATAGTCATCAACTCATGAGTTTAAAATAATATATCAATGAGTCTGAAGAGTAACAAAAAATAAGCTGGAGACAATCCAGTACAAAAGAATACTATCATGCTACAAAGCTACACTCCAGGGTCAACTGTCTCAGTTGGGATAAGTCCCTCTTGAGCCAGGGTCTCCGAATCTAAACCCACAATATCCTGGGGTCCATAATAGGTAGGGTACTCCTCAGTGTCATCTGGAAAAATATATCCAGTCAGGAAAGGAGCAGAGTACATCTCTAACAGCAGTTCTAATCCATGATAAAAATTATGTAACAGTAAATAGCTGTGGATAAACATATGCACAAAATAGATACAAGAGATATATAGACAATAAGAAAATACTGGAAAGAAATACAATAATGAACAATATGCCAATAAAACAATAATACTAATGACTAAGTGTGTGAGTACTAGCTTAACATATGATCGGCTTGGGCAAGATACAATACGGCCTGGCTAATCATACGTGCGGTGCATGATCAACACTATTCGCTTACCAATACTTTATTCAATAGGGATTTGATCACATATCTATACTAATACTCTCCACCCCCAACTGGTATAATAGATCCAACCACGGTATGCTATGGCACTAGATTCCCCAAGAAGATAGCTAGTCTCCCCGAGAATCGGTGTCTGTATATGTACAAGATAACCAATGAAACAATACTTGCACCATATACACCATATACCAAGGAATAATATCTCATGACGAGATTCGGATATACCAATCCGTGTAACCATAGTGTCAAGAGAACATGGATATCTACACTAGATACAGTGAACATAGAGGATATCATAAATAAGAAACTATCAGAGAATGTACTCGCCTGAGTCCAATAAAAAAGTCTTACAGATGTCTGACTCGGTGCCTCGAAGACCTAGATATGAAATACCACATTAATATAAGGTCCCGGAAAGAGAACAAGTCAAACTAGTCAACTTCTAGGTCAATAAATCAATTCTAAGTTAAAAGTCAACTATGGTCAACTCTAAAGTCAACTAAAGTCAAACATGGTCAAACCAATGTCAACCTCACAAAACCTCTATATAAAATAATATAGAAAATAAAATACAACAATTTAAGAATCAAAATTAGATCCCAATAGATACCCACACAAGAATACTAATAATACAAATAATGCACACTCTAAATAATGTATATACAAACCAAATAGAATAATATATTATTATTAGTATTATACCTCACAAAACACCTATATATATACATATATATATACAAATATAATATGTAATATATAAATTAAATCTGCCAAATCGTCACTGAAAACAGTGAGCTAAAACAAAGATTTAAATAAAATAGCTTATTGTGACAGTCTCAACTGTCATAGAAATTCTGTCACAGAAACTATATATATATAAACCACTGCTGATACCGTTTGATGACAGTTTCAAACTGTCACAGAAACCGTCGCTGAAGGGTTGCCGCTCAAAACTGCCCGCAGCATTAATAACAGATCTGTCATTAATGCTGAACCACTGTTACAGCGGCTGCTGTGACAGACCGAATAATGACAGTTTTCAACTGTCATTAAACCACTGTCACCAAACAGAAAATATAAATATATATATATATATATATATATATATATATATATATATATATATATATATATATATATATATATACAATATATAAATCAAAATGCATATATATATATAAACAATTTAATAACTATATACTTATATATACATACATATAAACTTACAAAATTAAAATACCAAACACATGCACATATGTACGTATTTTACATGGCTAGAAGCACACATAAAAATACATTCATTAAATTAACAATTAAATATATAATAATTATAAATAATATAATTACATATTTAAATACTTAAATATATTTTATAAAACATTTATGTATAATTTATGTTATTAACATAAGTACATATATATTTGCATGCAAGAAAGCTACATACATATATTTATACACCACATTAGAACACATAGAAATATCTATAGATCTATGCTACAATAAATACCATAATAAATACACTAAAATAATATATAATATCTATATATATTTACTAATTATAAATGAAGAATTTAAAGCATAATTAATTAGATCTACACATAAACACACCAAATTGGAAAGTTTCACACCGTATCCCACTAGATCTAGGATACGTATGTGACACGAGTCCAACACACAACCAATTGCACCCCGAAGGACACAAACAAGTCACAATTAATATTTATAAATAAATTAAAGTATCAAAAGTAGATCTATGTGTCCTTGTCAAAATACGACATGTCAAAGCCCCGTGTCTGAGAAAAAACCCCCAAAATAACACGTATCACCAAATAGTTGGGATACGAACCACAAGTACCCAAATATGGACACGACACAAGCCCCAAACACATAAGCACATGCCCAATTGATCTATAGGATCAATTGACACACACAACAAAATGTAAATTCGGAATTCCAACAAAATTGACACAAAAAGTACCATAACTTTCTCTATGGGTCTCCTATGAACACAAAACAAATTCCTATGGGTAGTACATACATATAGGTTGATTTTAAATGATTAAATATCAGATTTAGAAGCTATTTTAATGGAAAAACTGAATTATACCTATTGGGAGATGGATTCCCAATGAAACATCCAATTGAGATGAACTTGCTTTCAAATTGTAGATCCTTGCTCCTCTTTGTAGATCCTTTCTTCCTCCTTCTAGATCCTTACTTCTCAACTTTCTAATGGTGAATTGGAAAGAATTTGGGATGAATTTGGTGGGAAATTGTAATGGGAATGGAGGGAATTTGGGAGTGAGAAATTCTAGATCTAGATTTGGAATGAGAATGAGAGGAGAGAGAAATTTCTTCCCTCTTTTAATAGGCCGGCCTTGCCCCTCCCCCAAGCAATTATAAAATGTCCAATGTACCCCTTGGGGCCTCTCATGAAGAAATAATTAAGGAAGGAAGCTTCTAGTCTAATCACTTAATTAATTTAATCCATCTCCTTAACTATGGGCTTTCTAAATGGGCCAAATCTAACTATTTAATTCATGTTGGTCCATTGGTCCAAACTATACTAGTTGGGTCCACTAAAATAAGTCTAAAATAATTAAATAACATCCAACAACAATTAAATAATACAACAAAAATTATTTACCATGCACACTATTTATTTAAATAGGAAAATTACTAAAATACCCTTTTTCCTAAAATGTGGTAGTGACAATTACCCCTTGATATATTATGAGGACTTGAGAGTAGTATAGACATTACTAGAGTTAGTTAGAAGTTTTACCATAATATTTAACCCTAGTATTGAGGAACCAATAGAAAACCAAAATTTAATATTAGGACTGAACCCAACCTTCATAGTTATATAGTATTGGAGAACTATAAATTTAGATTCTTGTCTTGAGATTAGCGACAGTACCTTAGAAAGCCAAGAGCAATGCATAGAATATTTTCTTGATCATATCTCAAACACGGAGATTAGCATACCAACTTTCCCTTAGAGAAACCATGATATTATCTAGAGTCTTTCTATTTAGTTTTATGACTTGTTCCTCTGAACCCTTAGCACTCGCTATTAGTGAGACGACTAAATTTATTTTCTTCATCTTTCAATTCGTGCCACCTAAACCTCTCTGATTATAGACCAAGTGATTTTATTCTATGTTAGGATATATAGCTTGTTAGGATTATAGTTGTAAACTTGATTTTGAATCCCTGTGCTTAGTAGTTAGAACTTGATGGTTTAAGTTATTATTGTAGATTGTGACCTGATGATTATCCCTTAGTTTCAATTGTGTAACTTGTACCACACCTCGATACAAGTTATATCCCCTTTTTTCCTTGAAGGCCAGTAACTTTCCATTCCTACTATTGACACTTGCTCTATAAGCGCTATGACTAAGACTTAAGACGACCATAACCTATGTAATATAAGAGGATACCCTAATAAGTACCAAGACCCTTTCTCGTAGACCTTAATAGGAGTTTCTACGGTATCCTTAAGATAGTACAGTATTAGTTTATTATTTTAAGTTGGGTAGTGTGCCTCAAAACCTAGTATCACATAGTCTTTTGACCTATTATTGAAGTATAACTGAATGACATTACCTGTATGCTAGCATAAGACGATAGTGTTTAATCAGACTGTAGAACCTAGAAGCCCATACCCCTATTTGGTCGACTATCGACTTAGACAAGGATTTAGTATGACCACTGTAGAGATTGTAGAGCCTTATCTTTTTGTGAAATTAAATTATTTTATAACTTCTCTCATCATAATCTAGCGTACTTATATTTTTGTACTACCTTGACTTATGCTGCTATTATAGCCTAGTTTTTGCAAGCTTATTCTTTCATCGAGCTTGCTCATGACATATGTATTATTGGGTGCACACAATGATATAATTATCTAATCAGAATCGGTGTATTAAGGTCTAGCTAACCTTAGTGCGCTTGGTTCGCTCTTCGCATGACTACTTTACGTAGATTGAGATATATGGTAGTAGACGAATATACTTGCCCCTAGACATGTCTGACATATCGTATCGGTTACATAACTGTATTGATACGAGCATGTAAATAGAAAATTACCAAAAATAGGATTTCAATCCACAACTGCCCTGACAACTCTCTTTTCGAATTCTTTAATCTCTTTGAACCTGGTACTTGTATTCTATCACCTTCACCTTGAATTCTTTATTATTGCTTTCCGTCTTCCCTTATTTTGGAAAGACGAAACCTCGTGCTTGGTATTAGTTGACACACCGATAGTACTAGATATACCCCATAAGGCTAATCACATGACTTAGTGACTCTCTTTTATAATTGATTAAGGGCATACCATAGGTGATATGTTTGGTATTAAAATTTCTGAGGATTGAATAACATGATTAAATAATTTGAGAAATAGTTTTATTAAAAGTATAGCCTTATTTGATAGGTGGGTAAATTCTAAGTTGGGTAGAAATTACATTATTAAACTTGAGGTAAATTCGTTTAGATTATGATCGAGTGAGATTAGATAGAGAGAAACAATGTCCTACTTTAATTTTGAGGACAAAATTTTTGTAAGTTGGGTAGATTGTAAACCCCCTCACCCAAAATAGATATTTTGTGTATATTTTATATTATTATATTTATTATAGATATTGAATTTTTTAGAGTATTCTCTTAGTTAATTAGAAAATAAATTTTTTGATACATTTACTTATATAAATATTTATTTAGAATCATTTTTAGGTTATTTTAGATTTTTGAAGATTTTTCTAGAATTTTTAGGTAATTAAAAATAGGGAACGTAAATTTCTAGGACTTCTCTAATTTACTTTGAGACCATACTTGCATGTTATTCCTACCAAATATTTATTTTAGGTTAAAATATTTAATTATATTTTTTTATAATTTATTTAGAATTTTAAGAAATTAATTTAGATTTTTGAAATTAATTAGGATTTATTTGGTTATATATAGTCTTAATATTAGATATATTCTAATTTAGTGTTAATAGATATTAATAAGATTATATATAAATTATTTGTATTATCTTTAATTCTATTTAAGATTATAAATTATTAAGATAAACTTAAACTCTATTTTTAAATTAATTCAAATCCTGAGCCTACTAGGAAAGCAACTTCATGCATATCATATCCTTATTTAAACTGATCCTATTCATATTCAAATTAGCCAATCCTAGTCGTATTCAATTAAATAATCTCCACCATTATAAATACCTCATCCTTCTTCTTCTTTTTCCCAAATTCACCTCTTTTTCGTCCAAAAAGAGTCAAAATTCGTCATAAATTTAGCCTCATTTTCTAGTATGTTATGACGACTTGAAAAGACGATATCTCCTAGCTCCGGACTCCAAACGCGCTCCAGTTTTTTTTGTTAGAACCATATCAAGGTTAGTTTCTGAATATATAAATTATTTTTATAATTTCAGAACCTATTTTTCCAAAAAATTCTAAAAGTGTCAGCTGTCCAAAATTAGACATGTTTTGGTATTTTCGAGATTTCGGGAGATCCCGAACTCAGAATTATAAACCGTTTGAAGTTTTGGAAAGCTGACATGATGAAATTCTAGAAAAGTATTTTTACAGAATTTAAAATATAATTTTATTCTACTGTAAAATTTGTGCAACGTAGACATAAATAGGAAACTACCGAAAATTGTCATCTGTACGCCCTTGTGGCCATAACTCTTTACTGACTTATGATTTTATGAAACCATCTATTCCAGTTTTCATGTAGCATTAATATATATAGGATTCCATACACAAATCCAGGATTTTAGTCGGTTGACTTTTTGGTCAACGGATTGCCTCGATTTGCGTGCCACGGATCACAAATCCTTAAAGTTGTATTTCTTTGGACCAAAATTAGAGCTTAACAATAAAATTAGATTATAATAAGATTAAAATACTATTTTAGGTTATTTTATTCAGAATTAAAATAGATTAAAATGGAGGAACCTATTCACCACTTTTGTAACCTAACTTATTTAATTTATATGACGGGTAGATCGGACGATGCCATGAGTTGGGACTTCATTCTTTTTCAAATCAGGCAAGATACCTTGCCAAATTGCTTACAATATTTTGCATACTTAGTATATTTGTGTATATTTATTGCATCTCTGTTTATTTATTGTATGTGTAGTTTCTTTCAGTCATTACTATATATTATATATGTTGACACACACTTGACACTTAGTATCATGAGAGGACAATCATTAGGAGTATGGGCTTTTAACCACTCTGGTAAACCGTAGTATAGCTCGCACTACGGGCATGTGTCGCACTGGTCGCTACCCCCGTGATATGTCAATTTTTGGAGTCTCCCTAGTTGCTACCCCCGCGGTATGTCGATTTCTGATGTCTACTGACAAGTGTGTGAGTTGTGAGGTAGATCGAGTAGCCTACCCTTGCCCATACGTCGAAAAGTTATCCTCATTTGCATTCATATAGATTGTCTTATACAGCGTACTTATATATTTTTAAATATTATGCATGTTTACTGTATTCAAATTGGCTTGCTTCTATGTATCTTGTTACGTTCCTCTGAGGACCTGGCCCTTCCAGGTGTCACTGTTCTTCAGTATTTGCAGGGGTGCAGACTCAGATGGTTACATATGTTTCGAGGATGTCTTCTCTTCGAGCCCATGATTGTTAGCTGGTATTCTTATATTATGTTTGTTGAGGTATACTTATATTATATTTTCTCTTATATTCGAGTTGGTAGTGGATTTGTTTCCATCCGACTGTCATCTTTAGATACTTCTTATTGAGATCTAGTTATATAGACGTTGGTTATTTATTTATATTGATTTTCTCTGGATAAGATTTAGGTTGTACCTTGTGACTTATGATACATTTTATACCACTTGTGGATTTGATATTCATATTACAGCATACGTATGGGTTATGGTTTTCATATATTGGAGTTGCCATATCAATGCGGTTGGCATGCTTATGTGTCCTAGTCCTATGTATTTTGGGACTGGGGCGTGACAAGAATGTTTTCATAAGAATAATGATAGAACCGACTCAATATGCTAATAAGAGAACTCACATAGCTTGTTATTAAAACGAATCTGCTGCCTAACTAAAAGAATATGAATGCTTGTCAAAAAGGAGGTAGAACTATTGCCATGCTAAGAGAAAGATAGGAATGTTTCATGCTTAGAAACACCGACACAGCTCAAACGAACCCTTGCTATGCTAAGAAAGTAAGTAAATGAATCGCTTGAATATGTCCCTTTGAAATATGCTATGAAAGAGATAGTTTTGCATGTTAGATATGAAATCAATCGTGCTTGCCATTATATATTTTGCTTGTCTGTTTGCTATATCGAACTGCTACAAGTCTTTGATTCGTATAAGAGAGAGTCTAATAGTCTGCCCTGGTCCTTCGGGATCTTGGGGGGTATGCTATTAAATTTTTGAAAAGATCTGTTTGCTTGAATAAATGAAAGAGAAGAGTCTAATAGTCTGCCCTGACGTCCGGTCCTTCAGAAACATGGGGGGTGTGCTATTAAATTGTTATATGCTTGTGAATGTGAATGTGATTGTGTATTGTTTGAATGTTGCTTGTCATGCATTGGTCTCGGACAACTTGTGCACAAGGTGATAGTCTCTCGATCGGTTTCTGGGGCAGTGGAAATCGGTCGGTCCGAAAGTGATTGTGAGAGCACCCTGACGTCCGGTCCTACAGGATCTTGGGGGTATTATTGTCCAATAATGGAGAAACTCATGGACCGTCATATAGATAGGGCGCATGCTAGGTTTACCTTCTTGCATACCTATCATTGTTGATACCAAAAAGATTGATACATAAGTTTATGTACATATACAAATTGTGGCTAACTTGTGTGTCTGCTGCAGGGATAACCGTTCGACAATGGAGTAAGAAATAAGTGTTTACTTATAAGCCTGCTTGTTCATTCAGATGTGCATCGTAGAGATTTTCTGTTAGTGCTTCATGCATTGCATCGGTCAGATAATAACTATTAGTGCAGAGCTGAACCTCGGTCACAGCTGCTAATAGGATCAGAATGTGAGTCATTGGTTAGCTGAATTACCACTACCGATCCTGAGTTTCTCGGGGACCGACCTCTGATTGATAGTTCAACTTGTGTGCTTGATTGAATGATAGTCCCTATATGCTACCTTGCCCCAAGAGTTAGTTTTGATGCACAATACATGTTGCGCACTACACGATAGAGCACTGCCCCGATCGTATGCCTATAAGTTTGAATATGCAAACTATTTCAAAGTTATGTTTTCAAAAGATGTAATCTGACTATAGTTCTGAGCTGCATGAGATGAACTTAAGTAAAACTAGCAAGATCACTAGTAATGAAATATTTTGCAACAAGATTACTTAGTGTGGGTTTCAGGGGGTGTAGCTTCTATTCAGTTGTTTATACTCACCAGTACTTATAAAAGTGCTGACCCACCAACAGTTTGCTTGTTCTCAGGTGCCTGTTCGTCCGAGGAAGCGATAGCCGTACCTCAACCCAAGGAACCAAACATCTGGAGTCGATGCCTTGAGCCGCATCGAGATGTGCCTGCTTTGAATTGCTTTTGTATAGAGGGACATAATGTATGAAATGTTGTCATTATAATCGAGAGATAGAGTGCTTGAGTGAATTATAACCTCGGCCATGCGCCGCTTGTAATATTTCTAAATATAAATAAAAGAATAGCTTACTTGCCCTTGTATCAAAGCTTTGGCCTTGTACAAGCGCATTTTAGGCTTGCACGGCACCACGCCCGTGCGAGGATGATCGGTTCCATAGGGACCAAAGCAAGGACGAACGGCCCTGCGGGACCGGGGCGTGACAAGCAGCCCCAGCAGCCGCCGCCGCCGCCGGCCGAGCATCGTCAAGCGGCCCCTGTCTCAAAAACCACCACGAGGTACCTATCTTCCCAGTCTCGTATCTCCATGTGCATCGACCCGTATTTTGTTCTGTCAAATCCTGTGCGAAGACCACGTGACCCTATCGAACCCCGTGTAAATAGTTCGGGGTATCGCTTCCTGTGTCGGTCATAAACCGTGATGCAAAAACAGGAAAAATAACATATTTTTGGACTTCAAAAATCGTCCCGAACTCACAAGTTTATGGCCATATTTCTCCCAACCTGTTTAATAATTTTGAGTTATGTTTGAACAGTTAATTAGACAATATAATCGAGATTAAAATCCTATAATTAGATTATTTTATTGTGCTGTATGTTGTATTTTATTCGCGGATAAAATCGACCAAAAACTTGGTCTTTAAAACCCAAATTCTCCCGAAACTGGGTGCGTCCCGCTAAACGAGGCAACTTGGTCGTATGTGAATTTCACCGAAAGGTGCATATCGTCAATACGCACGTGTGGGACTTCGTGGAAGTTGATTTGGATGTGCGTGCACACCGGAATCAACGCGTATCCGTCGAAAATACCCCATATCAGGTCTATTCTGAAACTCGTTGTAACTTTGTGTGTGCTCATCGTTTCGAAACAAAACTTATGCCAACGGACTCGTAGCGATACGCTAGTCCTGTGACCCAAGTTTGGTTCGATTCTGAAAACGTTGACAAAATCCTGTATCGTAGGTCCCACGACTCCACGTGACGGACGATTTTGTGACCGGCTCATCGGAATCCAGTTCTGGACATTCCATTGGGTTTGTATCATCGTTCTGGACTTGTAGACACTAAGTTTGACAAATTTAGAGAACTTTATCTCTGGCATATTTTTCGGTGCGAAGTGGGCCACATGTGGACCACGCTTTGACAAGAAACTGTCAATTTTGTCCCTTTGTCCAAATTGGACTTATGGATAGTCAATTCTAACTATTTGATATCTTCTGGAAATGATGGTAATGTTAGTTTCAGTATCGGGAGGTGTTCCTAGAGATTTTGCTGATACCGGAGCAACTGTTGGAGTTCAAACCCCAGGCAAGTGTACATTGCCAAACTTGCAGTAGTTATCTGTTATTGTTTCTTGAGTTATTTATATATATATACTTCTGTGATATACATATTCAACCCAGGACCGTGAGACGTTGCTTAACGTCCGAATAATATTCGGGTGTCGACGCCGTACACGGAGTCGTGTAACGTCACCTAGAGAGTTGATATTACAAACCTATATTTGCGTGCTTGCTTTATCAAGTATGTTATACCATAGGACACTTGACACTATTCATGAAACAAAATCTTCCTGAGTTATTCATGGTGATTCTGTATAGGCTTACATGATTCGTGACATAGGTCTTGGATATACATAGATATTATTATGACTCGTTGTGCTAGCTATAGGTCATGATCTTGCGTGTTATGGACATGAGACATCGTGAACATGAGACGTGAGATTACATTGGGTGGGGAGAGTCTTACCATACTAAAGGTTGATTATATATATATATATATATATATATATATATATATATATATATATATATATATATATATATATATATATATATTACACTACTGGAGGTGCCTTAGACTCTGTCTTTGGCACATTTACTGGCCCTTCAAGAAACAAATGCTGCTAAGGGTTTCCCCGACACAGAGCCTATAGTAGTTTCAGCCTGAGTATGATTAATGCTCTCACTTGCATATCACATAGTTGGTTACATAGTTTGCCCTGTTGATATATTTTTATATACTATATTTATTTTGGCATGCTGTTTCTTGTACATTGTTATGTCCCTCTGAGGATCTGGTCCCTTGCCAGTTTTGCAGCATAGACCGTTGTGGAGCTGGCCTGGAGTTGCTGATGTGTGTTGCTTTGGTCTTGCAAGAATTAGAGCCAGGTACTTATATCATTTCTTCTGGAGTCATGGTTATTATTTATATTGTTTATTCATCGGCTGATATTGCCTAGTTTTATATACTAATATTCCTTTCTCGAGTCTATTCGAGCTTATGAGTTACTGGCGGCCGACTTTAGCGCATGTAGCTCATTCTTGTATATTTCGTTCATTGTGGATTGAGGCATAGATATTTATATTTACTTGATTATATATATAGTGGCCATTCAAGTACAGCTTATACGTATTCGAATCAGACCAGAGTCTGGTCAAATGCGTAGCTGGCATGTTACATATTTCTAGTCCTACATATTTTGGGACTGGGCGTGACATATTTTTGTGGTGGCCTATGCAGGTCCTGATTAAATCTTTTCGGTACCGAGCGAGCCTGCAATCAAAGTTATCAGTTTTAACATCTCAATCTACAAACTGACTTAAAAATTCTTTAGCATTTGATTATCGCCCTTGGACTTCATAATTGTACTCTTTTATATTCCCTCGACATCCTTATTATTGTTTATCATCTCTTCCTCTTTCGGAGAGATGAATGTTCGTGCACGGTGTTTCCTCTAGAAGCAGATCCTTGTCAAGACGGAAGAAGACATGCTGGATATAAATTTTTGAGAAGACGGTTACCCTTAGTAGGATAGTAGATATGTCATTCATATATGCTAGAGTTAGTATAGATTTTAGCTTGAGAATTGAATATAGTATCAGAGGCCTAGAACTAATAAAACCTTACCCTTCCTTAATGGTATCAAGTAATTTATAAGTATTGGAAGAGAGGATAGAGGGTTTGATTCTAATGCACCAGAATACTTTAGGGAATACATAGCTAGATGCTAGGGATCAGATGTGGCTCATGATGGTGATGCAGGGAATTATATTAAGAACTTAAGAAAATGGAACCTTGCGTAGCAGGCCATAATGGTTAAAATCTTAGTTGTCTTGTGACTTGTATTATCAAAAATTAGATCTTATGACCCAACTGTTACACCCATACTATTTATGCCGCAAAAGGATGGGACGGTATGCCTGTCTATTGACTACAGGGCACTGAACGCTGTAACCATCAAGAACCGGTATCCCTTGCCACGCATTGACCAGTTGAGTGGTGCGAGTGTATTCTCAAAGATCGATCTTAGATTCGGTTATCACCAAATTAGAGTACATAGAGAGGATATACCAAAAATAGCCTTCAGGACCAAGTATGGACTCTATGAGTTCTTAGTTATACCGTTGGTTTAACCAACGCGCTAGTTGTGTTCAAAAGTTTGATGAACGGAGTTTTTTATCAGTACCTGGACATGTTCGTGGTTGCGTATTGATGACATCTTGATATCTTCCAAGAGCCACGTAGAGTACGAGCAGCACTCTTTCAGTAGGCCCAGCAACAGAAGTGGGCACCACCGCAAAGGACGTGGACGTGCTTTTGCGATAACAGTGGAGAACGCACAGACTCGAGGAGTAGCGAATACGAGTAAGATTTAAGTTATTCATAGCTATCTATTCCTAGTAATGCTTTAGTACGTGCATATTAGATCATTACCCTAGTCTAAGCCTAGTATTGTGTTAACATGAACTTGTTAGTCTAGATTAGTATCTGGTGCCCAAGTTTTCATAAGCTGTAGTTGATCCTTGCTCTAATCAGACTCATTTACTCTTGAGTTACGTATCTCTCAATGCCTAGGGAAAAGTATTTCCTTCCCTATGCGTTCTGCTAAACCTTTTCTCTTAATTTTTTCTTGTGCATGATTTCTTATTCTCCATGTCGTGCTTCAACAAACATGTCTTACAATCGCGCCATCTCTTCTGACCGATTTTTTTTGTTTTCTTAATTACGAGGATGCAATTCTTTTAAGGTGGGTAGATTGTAACAACCTATTTTTTTAAAATAAATTTTCTGGATTATTTTGGTGATTTTTAATTAATTATTAAAAATATCCTTCATGGATTAATATTTTTATGTATTAAACTAATTATTAAAATATTATAAAAATTATATTTTTTTGGTGTATAATTAATTATTGGATGTTATATAATTTTTTTAAAATTTATTGGGCTCAAAAACTATTTTAAATTAGTTAAAAACTAATGTTTTAATTAAACCGGACTAAACCGGACCGAACCGACCTAAACTCAACCGAACCGAACCGAACCGAACTGCCCTAGCGGGTCGGATCCGGACCCGACCGGCTAGCCCGCAGCCCGCTAACCCGCTAACCTAAATCCCTAACCCCTCTCCCCCATGATCCCCCGCCCCATACGTCGGCACGACCATCCACGTCCCCGCCGTCGACTCCGTGGCCACCCCCACGATCTCCCCCCCCCCGCTCGGCCCTCAACCCCGCTTTGGCCTCCTCTCCCCTCATCTATTTAACCCCCCGAGCACTAAACCACCGCCATCATCATCACGGCCAACCCTCGTCCCGATTCCGCCGGCCTACCCTGACGCCCCCGCTGACATCCCCGTCCGCCACCGCCGCCTCCTATGACCTCCCCGAGCAGCCCCAGTAGTCGCCGCCGCCGCCGGCCGAGCATCGTCGAGCCGCCCCCGTCTCAAAAACCACCGCGAGGTACCTATCTTCCCAGTCTCGTATCTCCTTGTGCATCGACCCGTATTTTGTTCTGTCAAATCCTGTGCGAAGACCACGTGACCCTCTTGAACCCCGTGCAAATAGTTCTGGGTATCGCGTCCTGTGTCGGTCGTAAACCGCAACGCAAAAATGGGAAAAACAACATATTTCTGGACTTCAAAAATTACCCAAACTCACAAGTTTTTGGCCGTATTTCTCCCAACCTGTTTAATAATTTTGAATTATGTTCGAACAGTTAATTAGACAATATAACCGAGATTAAAACCTTATAATTAGATTATTTTATTGTGTTGTATGTTATATTTTATTTGCGGGTGAAATTGACCAAAAACTTGGTCTTTAAAACCCAAATTCTCCCGAAACTGGGTGCGTCCTGCTAAACGAGGCGACTTGGTCGTATGCAAATTTTACCGAAAGGTGCGCATCGTTAATACGGACGTGTGGGACTTCGCGGAAGTTGATTTAGATGTTCGTGCATACCGAAATCAACGCGTATCCGTCGAAAATATCTCGTATCGGGCCTGTTCTGAAAATTGTTGTAACTTTGTGTGTGCTCGTCGTTTTGAAACGAAACTAGCGCCATCGAACTTGTAGTGATATGCTGATCCTGTGACCCAAGTTTGGTTCGATTATGAGAACATTGACAAAATCCTGTATCGTAGGCCCTAGGCTCCACTTGGCGGACGATTTTATGACCGGCTCATCGGAATTTAGTTTTGGACATTCTATTGGGTTCGTATCATCGTTCTGGACTTGTAGACATTAAGTTTGACGAATTTGGAAAACTTTGTCTATGGCACATTTTTCGGTGCGAAGTGGGCCACATGTGGACCCTGCTTTGACCAGAAATTATCAATTTTGCCCCTTTGTCCAAATTGGACTTATGGTAGTCAATCCTAGCTATTTTATATCTTCTAGGAATGATGGTAATGTTAGTTTCAGCATCCGGAGGTGTTCCTGGAGATTTTTCTGATATCGGAGCAACTGTTGGAGTTCAAACCACATGCAAGTGTACCTTGCCAAACTTGCAGTAGTTATCTATTATTGTTTCTTGACTTATTCATATATATATACTTCTGTGATGTACATATTCAACCTAGGACCTTGAGACGTTACTTAACGTCCGAATAATATTTGGGTGTCGACGCCGTACGCGGAGTCGTGTAACGTCACCTAGAGAGTTGATATTACGAACCTATATTTGCATGCTTGCTTTATCAAATACGTCATACCATAGGACACTTGATACTATTCATGAAACAGAATCTTCCTGAGTTATTTATGGTAATTTTGTGTAGGCTTACAGGATTTGTGACATACGTCTTGCATATACATAGATATTATAACTCGCTGTGCTAGCTAGAGGTCATGATCTTGTGTGTTATGGACATGAGACGTGAGATTACATTGGGTAGGGAGAGTCTTACCATACTAAAGGCTGATTATATATATATATATATATATATATATATATATATATATATATATATATTACTTGAGGTGCCTTAGACTCTGTCTTTGGCATATTTGCTGGCCCTTTGAGGAACAAATGCTGCTATGGGTTTCCCCGACACAGAGACTATAGTAGTTTCAGCCTGAGTATGATTAATGCTCTCACTTGCATATCACATAGCTGGTTACATAGTTTGCCCTGCTGATATATTTTTATATACGGTATTTATTTTGGCATGTTGTTTCTTGTACCTTGTTACGTCCCTCTGAGGACATGGTCCCTTGCCAGTTTTGCAGCATAGACCATTGTGGAGCTGGCCTGGAGTTGCTGATGTGTGTTACTTTGGTCTTGCAGGAATTAGAGCCAGGTACTTATATCATTTATTCTGGAGTCATGGTTATTATTCATATTGTTTATTCATCTACTAATATAGCCTAGTTTTATAGACTCATATTCCTTTCTCGAGTCTATTCGAGCTTATGAGTTACTAGCGACCGACTTTAGCGCATGTAGCTCATTATTGTATATTCTGTCCATTCAAGTATAGCTTATACGTATTCGAATCAGACTAGAGTCTGGTCAAATGCGTAGCTGGCATGTTACGTATTCCTAGTCCTACATATTTTGGGACTGGGGCGTGACATATTTTTGTGGTGGCCTATGCAGGTCCTGATTAAATCTTTTTGGTTACTTTCCAGTAATGAGCGAGCATGCAATCAAAGTTAGCAGTGTTAGCATCTTAATCCACAAACTGACTTGAAAATTCTTTAGCATTTGATTATCGCCCTTGGACTTCATAATTGTACTCTTTTAAATCCCCTCGACATCCTTATTATTGTTTATCATCTCTTCCTCTTTCGGAGAGATGAATATTCGTGCACGGTGTTTCCTCCAGAAGCAGATCCTTGTCAAGACGGAAGAAGATATGCTGGATATAGATTTTTGAGAAGACGGTTACCCTTAGTAGGATAGTAGATAGGTCATTCCTATATGCTAGAGTTAGTATAGATTTTATCATGAGAATTGAATATAGTATCAGAGTCCTAGAACTAATAAAACCTTACCCTTCCTTAAAGGTAGCAAGTAATTTAAAAGTATTGGAAGAGAGGATAGAGGGTTTGATTCTAATGCACCAGAATACTTTAGAGAATACATAGCTAGATGCTAGGGATCAAATATGGCTCATGATGGTGATGCAGGGAATTATATTATGACCTTAAAAAAATAGAACCTTGCGTAGAGGCCATAATGGTTAAAACCTTAGTTGTCTTGTGACTTGTATTATCAAAAATTAGATCTTATGATCCTGCTGTTACACCCATACTATTTGTGCCGCAGAAGGATGGGACGATACGCCTGTCTATTGACTACAGGGCACTGAACACTGTAACCATCAAGAACCGGTATCCCTTGCCACGCATTGACTAGTTGAGTAGTGTGAGTGTATTCTCAAAGATAGATCTTAGATTCAGTTATCACAGATTAGAGTGCGCAGAGAGGATATACCAAAAATAGCCTTCAGGACCAAGTATGGACTCTATGAGTTCTTAGTTATACCGTTGGTTTAACCAACGCGCCAGCTGTGTTCAAGAGTTTGATGAACGGAGTTTTTTATTAGTACCTTGACAAGTTTGTGGTTGCGTATTGATGACATCTTGATATATTCCAAGAGCCACGCAGAGCACGAGCAGCACTCTTTCAGCAGGCCCAGCAACAGAAGAGGGCACCACCACAAAGGACGTGGACGTGCTTTTGCGATAACAGTGGAGAACGCACAGACTCGAGGAGTAGCGAATACGAGTAAGATTTAAGTTATTCATAGCTATCTATTCCTAGTAATGCTTTAGTACGTGCATGTTAGATCATTACCCTAGTCTAAGCCTAGTATTGTGTTAACATAAACTTGTTAGTCTATATTAGTATCTGGTGCCCAAGTTTTCATAAGCTGTAGTTGATCCTTGCTCTAATCAGACTCCTTTACTCTTGAGTTACGTATCTCTCAATGCCTAGGAAAAAGTATTTCCTTCCCTATGCGTTCTGCTTAACCCTTTCTCTTAATTTTTTCTTGTGCATGATTTATTATTCTCTGTGTCGTGCTTCAACAAATATGTCTTGCAACCGCGTCATCTTTTCTAACCGGTTTTGTTTTATTTTCTTAATTGCGAGGACGCAATTCTTTTAAGGTGGGTAGATTGTAACAACCTAATTTTTTAAAATAAAATTTTTGGATTATTTCGGTGATTTTTAATTAATTATTAAAAATATCCTTCATGGATTAATATTTTTATGTATTAAACTAATTATTAAAATATTATAAAAATTATATTTTTGGGTGTATAATTAATTATTGGATGTTGTGTAATTTTTCTAGAATTTATTGGGCTCAAAAATTATTTTTAATTAGTTTAAAACTAATGTTTTAATTAAACCGAAATAAACCGGACTAAACCGGACTGAACCGACCTAAACTCAATCGAACCGAACCCAACCGCCCTAGAGGGTCGAATCCGGACCCGACGCAGCCCGCTAACCCGCTAACCCAAATCCCTAACCCCTCTCCCCCATGATCCCCCGCCCGCTCCGTCGGCACGACAGCCCACGTCCCCACCGCCAACTCCGCGGCCACCCCCACGATCTCGCCCCCCACTCGGCCCTCAACCCCGCTCCGGCCTCTTCTCCCCTCGTCTATTTAACCCCCCCCCCCCCACCCCGAGCCCTAAACCACCGCCATCACCATCACAGCCAACCCCCGTCCCGACTCCGTCGGGCCACCCTGACGCCCCCCGCCAAAATCCCCGTCCACCGCTGTCGTCTCCCACGACTTCCCCGAGTAGCCCCAGAAGCAGCCGCCGTCGCCGGCCGAGCATCGTGGCGCCGCCCTTGTCTTAAAAACCACCGTGAGGTACCTATCTTGCCAGTCTCGTATCTCCATGTGCATCGACCCATTTTTTGTTCTGTCGAATCCTGTACGAAGACCACGTGACCCTCTCGAACCCCGTGCAAATAGTTTGGGGTATCGCGTCCTGCGTCGGTTGTAAAGCGCAACGCAAAAACAGGAAAAACAACGTATTTTTGGACTTCAGAAATTGTCCCGAACTCACAAGTTCATGGCCGTATTTCTCCCAACCTGTTTAATAATTTTGATTATGTTTGAGCAGTTAATTAGACAATATAACCAAAATTAAAATCCTGTAATTAGATTATTTTATTGTGCTATATGTTGTGTTTTATTCGCGGGTGAAATCGACCAAAAATTTGGTCTTTAAAATCCAAATTCTTCTGAAACTGGGTGCGTCCCGCTAAACGAGGCGACTTGGTCATATACAAATTTTACCGAAAGGTGCGCATCATCATTACGGACATGTGGGACTTAGCGAAAGTTGATTTGGATGTGCGTGCACACCGAAATCAACGCGTATCCGTCAAATATATCCCGTATCGGGCCTGTTCTGAAACTCGTTGTAACTTTGTGTGTGCTCGTCGTTTTGAAATAAAACTTGCGCTATCGGACACGTAGAGATACGCTTGTCCTGTGACCCAAGTTTGTCCGATTCTGAGAATGTTGACAAAATCTCGTATCGTGGGCCCCACTGCTCCACTTGACGGACGATTTTGTGACCGGCTCATCGAAATTCAGTTCTAGACATTCCGTTGGGTTCATATTATCGTTCTGGACTTGTAGACACTAAGTTTAACGAATTTGGAGAACTGTCTCTGGCATATTTTTTGGTGCGAAGTGGGCCACATGTGGACTCCATTTTGACCAGAAACTGTCCATTTTGCCCCTTTGTCTAAATTGGACTTATGGGTAGTCAATCCTAGCTATTTTATATCTTATAGAATGAAGGTAATGTTGGTTTCAACATCCGGAGGTATTCCTGGAGATTTTGCTGATACCGGAGCAACTATTGGAGTTCAAACCCCAGGCAAGTGTACCTTGCCAATCTTGCAGTAGTTATCTGTTATTGTTTCTTGAGTTATTCATATATATATATACTTCTGTGATGTACATATTCAACCCAGGACCGTGAGACGTTGCTTAACGTCCGAATAATATTCGGGTGTTGACGCCGTACGCGGAGTCGTGTAACGTCACCTAGAGAGTTGATATTACGAACCTATATTTAAGTGCTTGCTTTATCAAGTACGTCATACCATAGGACACTTGATACTATTCATGAAACGGAATCTTTCTGAGTTATTCATGGTAATTCTGTATAGGCTTACAGGATTCGTGACATAGGTCTTGCATATACATAGATATTATTATAACTCACTGTGCTAGCTAGAGGTCATGATCTTGTGTGTTATGGACATGAGACGTCGTGAACATGAGACATGAGATTACATTGGGTGGGGAGAGTCTTACCATACTAAAGGCTGATTATATATATATATATATATATATATATATATATATATATATATATATATATATATATATATATATATATATATATATATATTACCTTACTGGAGGTGCCTTAGACTTTGTCTTTGGAACATTTACTGGCCCTTCGAGAAATAAATGCTGCTATGGGTTTCCCCGACACAGAGCCTATAGTAGTTTCAGCCTGAGTATTATTAATGCTCTCACTTGCATATCATATAGCTGGTTACATAGTTTGCCCTGCTGATATATTTTTATATACTATATTTATTTTGGTATGTTGTTTCTTGTACCTTATTACGTCCCTCTGAGGACCTGGTCCCTTGCCAGTTTTGTAGCATAGACCGTTGTGGAGCTGGCCAGGAGTTGCTGATGTGTGTTGCTTTGGTCTTGCCGGAATTGGAGCCAGTTACTTATATCATTTCTTCCGGAGTCATGGTTATTATTCATATTGTGTATTCATCTGTTGATATAGCCTAGTTTTAAAGACTCATTTCCTTTCTCGAGTCTATTCGAGCTTATGAGTTACTGGCGGCCGACTTAAGCACATGTAGCTCATTCTTGTATATTTCATTCATTGTGGATTGAGGCATAGATATTTATATTTACTTGATTATATAGATAGTGACCATTCAAGTACAGCTTATACGTATTCGAATCGGACCAGAGTCTGGTTGAATGCGTAGCTGGTATGTTACGTATTCCTAGTCCTACATATTTTGGGACTGGGGCATGACATATACCAAGGAATGATATCTCATGACGAGATCCGAATATACCAATCCGTGTAACCATAGTGTCAAAATAACATGGATATCTACACTAGATACAATGAACATAGAGGATATCATAAATGAGAAACTATCAGAGAAGTACTCGCCTAAAGTCCAAAGAATAGTCTCACAGATGTCTGATACGGTGCCTCGAAGACCTAGATATGGAATACAACATCAATACAAGGTTCGAAAAGAAAATAAGTTAAACTAGTCAACTTCTAGGTCAACAAGTCAATTCTAAGTTAAAAGTCAAACTAGGTCAACTCTAAGTCAACTATGGTCAAACTATAGTCAAACTATGGTCAACTCTAAGTCAACTATGGTCAAACTATAGTCAAACTATGGTTAAGTACCTATTTCTAGGTTGCATAAGTCTAACACAAGGATATTGGGTTCAAATACTAAAGTCTAGGTCACAAAATCCATATCTTAAAATACTAGGATACCGTATCTCCGGATACGTAAATCAATAGGTAAAACATTGCATATATATGCAAATAATTATTAATTATATATATATATATAATCCTAATTATAACATTAAATAGATGTCTTGGTTTTGAACCAACTTGGCAACACAACATTAACTCATAATCTTGATACCCAAATCCAATACCTTGGGTATCCCCAATTACCTTGGTACTTACCTTGGTATCTCAAGGTAATACCCCAAAACTTGTTTATACTAACTACCCGTAAATATATACATGCTACACTAATTATTATACATATAGCATACTATAATGCAAATAGCAATTTAGGAATATATTTACATATATATTAAATATCATATATATATATATATATATATATATATATATATAATATTAAGAAAACTGCGAAACTGTCACTAATAACTGCTGATGACCGTCGCTGAAGTCCCTGATACGTTGATGCTCTGATGTTTAGCGACGGTTCTGCTGCTGTCGCTAAACTGCTGTCGCTGTCGCTGCTGCTGCTTTATGCACTTGGTGCTGCTGTATGCTCTTGCTGCTGCTGCTGCTTTGGCGACGGTTCTGCTGTCGCTAAACTGATGTCGCTAATGCTGCTGTATGCTATTGCTGCTGCTGCTGTGCTATTGCGACGCTGCTACTGTCGTCTTTGCTGCTGTTGTTGTGCTGTTGCTACGCTGCTATTGTCGCCTAAAAATACACACACACACACACACACACACATATATATATATATATATATATATATATATATATATATATATATATATATATATATATATATATATATATATATATATGCAACTATACAATTATACATACCATTCTATAACTACTAATATATATAATTACTACACATGAAAATACATACACCCATACATATATACTAGTATTTATATATAACTACACATACATGCATATGTATATATACTCATAGAATAATATGTATACATGTATTATATAAGTATATGCATATAATATAACAACTTATATATATATATATATATATATATATATATATATATATATATATATAACCACAACATATATCTCTACTATATAATGCCAAAACTAGGCTTCACCGTGAAAAATTTTCGTTCCAAAAATACCCTTCAACATATTTAGTAATTAAAAAAAATACCTACAATAAATTTCAATGACAACCATTTAAGAGATGCAATAATGACAACCATTTAAGAGATGCAATAAATTCCACTGACAATCAAAGGGTTCATGCTAAAGTAAACTAACTCATCAACATCATTCACTCCAATATACGTGCAAAGCACGTGCATATATACTAGTATACTATAATATATATACATACACTACACTACACTACACTATTAAATAGCTCCTACATATGGAGAATAATAGCTACATGCAATATACATAATAGATACATAGATCTAAGACACAAAGAAACATATATATATATATATATATATATATATATATATATATATATATATATATATATATATATATATATATATATATATATATATATATATTCACCACCATACACATATACAC